>LR738710.1:667210503-667294439 GCA_902687465.1 Secale cereale | reverse complement strand
CCCCCCCCCCCTCTCTCTCTCTTTCCTTCCCTCTACACAAAATAAGGAAGGGGTGCGAATTGGGGTGGCAACCCAAGTAGGATTCGACCTACTTGGCCACCCCCTTGGCTGCCTCTTCCCCTCTCCAACCTATATATATGTGGCGAGGGGGCGCCTAGAACACACGGACATCATTGTTAGCCGTGTGCGGCACCCCCCCCCCCTCCACCGTTTACTCCCACAGTCATAATCTCATTGTGCTTAGGCGAATCCCTGCGTAGATCACTTCATCATCACCGTCACCACGCCATCGGGCTGATGGGACTCATCTACTTCCTCGACACTTTGCTAGATCAAGAGTTCGAGGAACGTCATCGAGCTAAACGTGTGCAGAACTCGGAGGTGTCGTACGTTAGGTGCTTGATCGGTCGGAATGAGAAGAAGTTCGGCTACATCAACCGTGTTGTCAAACGCTTTTGCTTTCGGTCTACGAGGGTGCATGGACACACACTCCCCCTCTTATTGCTATGCATCTCCTAGATAGATCTTGCGTGAGCGTAGAATTTTTTTTAAAACTGCATGCTACATTTTTTAACACTTAATAGTTTAGTGTGCCATGTTTTACGGCTTAGAACCGGGACTTCAAAAAATGTTTTGAATGCCACGAAGCATATGAGATGTTTCAAGAGCTCAAATTGGTATTTCATACTCATGCCCATGTCAAGAGGTATGAGACCTCTGACAAGTACTTTGCCTGCAAGATGGAGGAGAATAGCTCAGCTAGTGAGCATGTGCTCAGAATGTCTGAGTACTACAATCACTTGAATCAAGTGGGAGTTAATCTTCTAGATAAAATAGTGATTGACAGAGTTATCTAGTCACTATCACCAAGCTACTAAAACTTCGTGATGAACTATAATATGCAAGGGATAACAAAAATGATTCTCGAGCTCTTCGCGATGATAAAATCGGCGAAGGTAGAAATCAAGAAAGAGCATCAAGCATTGATGGTTAACAAGACCACTAGTTTCAAGAAAAAGGGCAAGGGGAAGAAAGGGAACTTCAAAAGAATGGCAAGCAAGTAGTCACCCCCGAGAAGAAGCCGAAAGCTAAACCCAAGCCTGAAACTGGGTGCTTTTACTACAAAGGAAATGGTCACTAGAAGCGGAACTACCCCAAATATTTGGCGGATAAGAAGGATGGAAAAGTGAACAAAGGTATATTTGATATACATGTTATTGATGTGCACCTTACTAGTGCTCATAAGTAACCCCAGGGTATTTGATACATGTTCGGTTGCTAAGATTAGTAACTCGAAACAGGAGTTGCAGAATAAATGAAGACTAGTTAAAGGTGAGGTGATGATGTGTGTTGGAAGTGGTTCCAAGATTGATATGATCATCATCGCACACTCCCCATACTTCCGGGATTAGTGTTAAACCTAAATAAATGTTATTTGGTGTTTGCATTGAGCATGAACAAGATTGGATCCTGTTTATTGCAATGCGGTTATTCATTTAAGTCAGAGAATAATTCTTATTATTTTTACATGAATAAAACCTTCTATGGTCATACACCCAAGGTGAATGGTTTGTTGAATCTCGATTGTAGTAATACACTCATAATATTGAAGCCAAAAGATGCAGAGTTGATAATGATAGTACAACATACTTGTCGCACTACAGTTTAGGTCATATTAGTGCGAAGAAACTCCATGATGATGGGCTTTTGGAATCACTTGATTATGAATCATTTGATACTTGCGAACCATGACTCATGGGCAAGATGAGTAAAACTCCGTTCTCCGGAACAATGGAGCGAGCCAATGACTTATTGGAAATAATACATACCGATGCATGCGGTCCGATGAGTGTTGAGGCTCGCGGCGCGTATCAGTATTTTCTAACCTTCACAGATGATTTGAGAAGATATGGGTATATCTACTTAATGAAACACAAGTCTGAAACATTTGAAAAGTTCAAAGAATTTCAGAGTGAAGTAGAGAATCATCGTAACAAGAAAATAAAGTTTCTATGATCTTATCGCAGAGGCGATTATTTGAGTTATGAGTTTGGCCTTCATTTAAAACAATGTGGAATAGTTTCACAACTCACGCCACCTGGAACACCACAGCGTAATGGTGTGTCCAAACGTCATAACCGTACTTTATTAGATATGGTGTGATCTATGATGTCTCTTATCGGTTTACCACTATCGTTTTGGGGTTATGCATTAGAGACAGCTGCATTCACGTTAAATAGGGCACCGTCTAAATCCGTTGAGATGACACCGTATGAACTGTGATTTGGCAAGAAACCCAAGCCGTCGTTTCTTAAAGTTTGGGGTTGCAACACTTATGTCAAAAGGCTTCTGCCAGGTAAGCCCGAACCCAAATCGGAGAAGTGCGTCTTCATAGGATACCCTAAGGAAACAATTGGGTACACCTTCTACCACAGATCCGAAGGCAAGATTTTTGTTGCCAAGAATGGAACATTTCTAGAGAAGGAGTTTCTCTCGAAAGAAGTGAGTGAGAGAAAAGTAGAACTTGATGAGGTAATTGTACCTTCTCCCAAATTGGAAAGTAGCTCATCACAGAAAACCGTTCATGTGATGCATACACCAATTAGAGAGGAAGCTTATGATGGTGATCATGAAACTTTAGATCAAGTTAGTACCGAACCGCGTAGGTCAACCAGAGCACGATCTGCACCAGAGTGGTACGGTAATCCTGTTATGGAAGTCACGTTACTAGACCATGACGAACCTACAAACTGTGAAGAAGCTATGATGAGCCCAGATTCTGGGAAATGGCTTGAGGCCATGAAATCTGAGATAGGATCCATGTATGAGAACAAAGTGTGGACTTTGGTGGACTTGCCCGATGATCGGTGAGCCATAGAGAATAAATGGATCTTCAAGAAGAAGACTGACGCTGATGGTAATGTTACTATCTACAAAGCTCGACTTGTTGCGAAAGGTTTTCGACAAGTTTAAGGAGTTGACTACGATGAGACTTTCTCACCCGTAGCAATGCTTAAGTATGTTTGAATCATGTTAGCAATTTCCGCATTTTATGATTATGAAATCTGGCAAATGGACGTCAAAACTGCATTCCTTAATGGATTTCTTAAAGAAGAGTTGTATATTATGCAACCAGAAGGTTTTGTCGATCCTAAAAGTGCTAACAAAGTGTGCAAGCTCCAGCGATCCATCTATGGACTGGTGCAAGCCTCTCGGAGTTGGAATATACGCTTTGATGAAGTGATCAAAGCATATGGTTTTATACAAACTTTCAGAGAAGCATGTATTTACAAGAAAGTTAGTGGGAGCTTTGTAACATTTCTGATATTATATGTGGATGACATATTATTGATCGGAAATGATGTAGAATTTTCTGGAAAGCATAAAGGAGTGTTTGAAAGGATTTTTCCAAAGAAACACCCCGATGAAGCTGCTTACATATTGGGCATCAAGATCTACAGAGATAGATCAAGACACTTGATAAGACTTTGGATGAATACATACCTTGATAAGATTTTGAAGGAGTTAAAAATGGATCAGTCAAAGGAGTTCTTTCCTGAGTTGTAAGGTATGAAGTTGAGTAATACTCAAAGCCCGACCACGGTAGAAAAATATAGAGAGAATGAAAGTCATTCCCTATGCCTCAGCCATAGGTTCTATAAAGCATGGCATGCTGTGTGCCATACCTAATGTGGGCCTTGCCACATGTCGAGCAAGGGGGTACAAGAGTGATCCAGTAGTGGATCACTGGACAACGGTCAAAATTATCCTTAGAGGAATAAGGAAATGTTTCTCGGTTATGGGGGTGATAAAGAGTTCGTCGTAAAGGGTTATGCTGATGCAAGCTTTGACACTAATCCAGATGAATCTAGATGTGTATTGAACATAGGAGAAATTAGCTAGAGTAGCTCTATGCAGAGCATTGTAGACATAGAAATTTGCAAAGTACACACGGATCTGAATGTTACAGACCCGTTGACTAAAAAACTCTCTCACAAGCAAAATATGATCATACCTTAGAGTGTTAATCACATAAATGATGTGAACTAGATTATTGACTCTAGTAAACTCTTTGGATGTTAATCATATGGTGATGTGAACTATGGGTGTTAATCACATGGCGATGTGAACTAGATTATTGACAATAGTAAACTCATTGGGTGTTAATCACATGGCGATGTGAACTAGATTATTGACTCTAGTGCAAGTGGGAGACTGGTGGAAATATGCCCTAGAGGCAATAATAAAATGATTATTATTATATTTCCTTAATCATGATAAAGGTTTATTATTCATGCTAGAATTGTATTAACCAGAAACCAAAATACATGTGTGAATACATAGACAAACACTATATCCCTAATGAGCCTCTACTTGACTAGCTCGTTGATCAAAGATGGTTAAGGTTTCCTAACCATGGACATGAGTTCTCATTTGATAACTGGATCACATCATTAGGAGAATGATACGATGGACAAGACCCATCCATTAGCTTAGCATAATGATCGTTCAGTTTATTGCTATTGCTTTCTTCATGTCAAATACATATTCCTCCGACTATGAGATTATGCAATTCCCGGATACCGGAGGAATGCCTTGTGTGATATCAAATGTCACAACGTAACTAGGTGATTATAAAGATGCTCTACAGGTATCTATGAGGGTGTTTTTTGAGTTGGCATAGACCAAGATTAGGATTTGTCACTCCGAGTATCAGAGAGGTATCTCTGGGCCCTCTCGGTAATACACATCATAATAAAGCCTTGCAAGCAAATTACTAATGAGTTAGTCTCGAGATGATGTATTACGGAACGAGTAAAGAGACTTGCCGGTAACGAGATTGAACTAGGTATGAAGATACCGACGATCGAATCTCGGACAAGTAACATACCGATGGACAAAGGGAATAACGTATGTTGTCATAATGGTTCGACCGATAAAGATCTTCGTAGAATATGTAGGAGCCAATATGAGCATCCAGGTTTCGCTATTGGTTATTGACCGGAGAAGTGTCTCGGTCATGTCTACATAGTTCTCGAACCCGTAGGGTTGCACGCTTAACGTTCGATGACGATTCGTTATTATATGAGTTATGTGATTTGGTGATCGAATGTTGTTCAGAGTCCCGGATGAGATCACGGACATGACGAGGAGTCTCGTAATGATCGAGAGGTAAAGATTGATATATAGGACGATGGTATTCGGACACTGGAAGTGTTCCGAGGGGTACCGGGTACATATCGGAGTACTGGGGGGTTACCGGAACCCCCCGGGGGAATAATGGGCCTTATGGGCCATAGGAGGGGAGCACACCAGCCCACAAGAGGTGGTTCCCCCCTAAGGAAGGAGGCCGAATAGGAGAAGGAAGAGGGCCCCCCCCCCTCCTTCCTCCCTCCTTCTCTTCCTTTTTCCCTTCCGACAAATATGGTAGGGGGCGAATTGGACTAGGGCCCCTCCTCCTCCCACCTATATATACATGGGGAGGGGGCACCTTGAACATACAACATCAATTGTTAGCCGTGTGTGGCGCCCCCCTCCACAGTTTACTCCCACGGTCATAAAACACCAACTTGACAGGTGGCTATGCAGGTGTACAACAACGCCAAACACAAGGGCCTACTGAGAATTCTGAAACGCCGAACCATAAGGCGTCTCAAGTATCGAACACGCCAAATTGAATGACGTGTTCGTATTCATTTACCGACGTCTGTCGCTCTAGCATTTCAACTGTACATCAGAACATCTTACTAGGAAGGTGGATGTACTGCCGCGAGGATTCTCGCCATTCCAAGAAGGCCAGATATTCCACCATATGTCATGACTTTGTATATGGCGCGTCATGCTGGCACCACGCTGGCGCCGTGACCTACGATTGTGGACCGTGAACGATCAAAGGCACCTTTGATGGGGAACGTTGCATGGAAAACAAAAAAAAAATCTACGCACACGCAAGATCTATCCATGGAGATGCATAGCTACGAGAGGGGGAGATCATCTACATTCCCTTGTAGATCCCTAAGTGGAAGAATTTATCACGCGGTTGTAGTCGTACTCTTTGCGATCCGATCACGATCCAACCGATCTAGTGCCGAACCGACGACACCTCCGAGTTTAGCACACGTGCGGGTCGATGACATCTCCTCCTTCTTGATCCAGCAAGAGGGATATGAGAAGTAAATGGTATCACAACCAACACGATGGCGTGGTGGTGATGGTGGTGGTGGAGCAACAACAACGCTTCGCTAAGCGTCGTCGGGACGAGGCGGTGGAACTACAGAGTAACGGGGGAGAGAGGGGCGCCAAGGGCTTGGTGTATCATCTTGGGGCACCCCCTCCCCTCTATATATAGGTGGAGGGGCATGGGAACAGCCCCTCCAAGCCCTAGGGCACACCTAAGGGGGGAGGACTTGGACTCCAAGTCCAATCCTATTCCTACTAGGACTCCTTCCTTTTTTGCCTTCCCTAACCACATGGGCTTTTAAGGACTTGGTGTGCCTATCCTAATAAGTCAATGGTGCCTCCCCGCAGCCCATGCTATCGCTTGGGTCGTGGTGGACCCACTTGTGGACTTCCGGACCCCTCTGGAATCCGGAATCCTCCGGAACCTTCTGGAATCTTCTCGGTACAATACCGAAAAAACTATACCTTTTTTGGAACCCAAAATATGACTTCCCATATATAAATCTTTACCGCTTGACCAGAATGAGACTCCTCGTGACATCCGGGATCTCATCCGGGACTCCGAACAACATTTGGTTACCACTCATCAAATATCCCAATACTACTCTAGCGCCAACGAACGTTAAGTGTGCGACTCTACGGGTTCGGGAATTATGTAGTCATGACCGAGATACCTCTCCGGTCAATAACCAATAGCGGGACCTGGATGCCCATATTGATTCCTACATATTCCACGAAGATCTTTTATCGGTTGAACCTTTATGACAACATATGTAATTCCCTTTGTCTGTCGGTATGTTACTTGCCCAAGATTCGATCATTGGTATCTCTATACCTAGTTCAATCTCGTTACCGGCAAGTCTCTTACTCGTTCCATAATACATCATCTTGCAACTAACTCCTTAGTCACTTTGCTTGCAAGCTTCTTGCGATGTGTATTACCGAGAGGGCCCAGAGATACCTCTCCGTCATACGGAGTGATAAATCCCAATGTCGATTCACGCCAACTCAACAGACACCTTCGGAGATACCTGTAGAGCATCTTTATGATCACCCAGTTACGCTGTGACGTTTGATAGCACACAAGGTATTCCTCCGGCATCCGGGAGTTGCATGATCTCATGATCGAAGGAATATGTATTTGACATTAAGAAAGCGGTAGCAATAAACTGAACCATCAAATTCTATGCCAACGGATGGGTCTTGTCCATCACATCATTCTCCTAATGATGTGATCCCGTTATCAAGTGACAACACATGTCTATGGTTAGGAAACCTTAACCATCTTTTGATCAACGAGCTAGTCTAGTAGAGGCTCACTAGGGACACGGTGTTGCCTATGTATCCACACATGTATCTGAGTTTCCGATCAATACAATTCTAGCATGGTTAATAGGCATTTATCATGAATAGGGAAATATGATAATAACCAAATTATTATTGCCTCTAGGGCATATTTCCAACAGCCTTCGCGGGCGGTGTGGCGACGTGCAAGTGTGGCGACTTTCGATACGACGCGAAAGGTAGGGGTCAGGCAACGAAATAAGTTTTTTGGGGGGGAGGGGTCAGTGGGCGAAATAAGAACCTCCCGGGGTCATTTAGTAAAAATAATACGCGAGATCCCGGTGCTGGCATAGACGATGAGGGTTCCGTGGTTGGGGTCCTCTGGTACCAGGACCGAACGCTCCCATGAGACTTGGATGGCGTGCTGACACCGCTTCAAGATCGCCCAACCCGGTTTGTTCAGTGGCAGTTCTCCGTGGACTCTGAGGGAGCGCGTCACGTTCTGGCCTTGGTCCGAACTCACTTCCCAGATCTCGATCTTGGTGAGCTTGTTAGGATCGAGGCGGGTGACAACAAGCTGGAGGTGTTATTCGAGGAGGTCTTCGATGACACCAAGTTTGTTGTTGGAGCCTGTGAGCTGCAGGCCATAATCGAAAAAGAGGATCATGTTGTAACCGGCTCACCTTCAGCGTGATACATTGCCTTGTATACTTTTGTGGTGTAAAGTATATTCCTTTCGTGTTTTGGTGTTTGTGTCTTGTGAAGTGTTATAATTTTGCCTCGAGAATTCTCTTCTTCGATCAAGTCCGGTACAGTATCTTGGTGTTTATGAATTGAAGACCCTCGGGTCCGACTTGTGCTCGTTGCTCTAGCATGGACCCTGTGGACGTAACAAAATGATGATTGAGCGGGTCTTTTTTAGACAGGTCTCTAACTTCATTTTCAAATTCTTCACATTTCTGCAGCATTAGCACCCACTCTAGACAGTGGGATCAAGACCGGCTAGAACACATGGTAGAGGTGATGACTACTACCACACACCGTCTTGCTGCACTGCATATTGTCTGAGCTCCCAGCCACATGGTGGCCTTTTTTTCTTCTTTCTTTATGTTTTGTTTTGGCATGTTTGTGTTGTTGCCCCGGCAGACTATTTATTTCTACGGTGCAACTCATGGACTTGTTGTATTGACATGTTGGTTGCTTTATTTATAAAACAGGTTGAAAGCCTATTTCGAGAAAAATAAGCATTTAGCTTCAATAAAAAAAGTTGAATTTGGGTGGTGACACTGTAGGCGCACAGCTCAGCCAGAGGACAGTTGCTGTCCACGTACGTACGTTCGCTTTTGCCATCAGACATCCATGCATCCTGAGCACAGACAATGATCTTCAGTACTCCTAACTAGCGTCGTTTTCTGATCCAACGAGCCAATGGCAGGAGAACAATCTCGACAGGGACTTTTGGCGCTAACAAGTGTCATTTTCTGATCCAGCCAGCCAATGGCGGAGGAACAATCTTTTTTGCCGTTTTCAGCAGCTTTGGCCTCCACACCATCATCTCCGGCGATTCTTGGTAGTCCATTTCCAGAATCCCGGCCGGAGGGCCGGCGTCGGCGACTTTCATTTCGGCGAGTCCCATCGGCCGGATGTCGAATGGGATGCTGCGCCACGTGAAGGGGGATGGGCGGATGGCTCATTGTCTGCTCTATCTCCGGTCAAGATTATCATGCCACCCATAGTTGGGGTCCGTGGATGCTTCCTCAAGCCTGACGTTCGCTGCGTCCACGTAACCGGCCTCGTTGCCTTTCCTGCTCCGCCATTTCCCCAAAAGTGTCATGCATATCTAACGGTTAGATGGCTTCCATCTATCCAGTACTGATCTGATCTGGCTTCCATTTGCAGATATGCTCCTTGCGCTGTGATAGCTATAGCAATTCTGATTCATGTGATCCAAAACCAACCAGTTGATAGACGAGAATAGCACCTGCATACAAGAGTGAACTTTTTATCATCAAAACACTACTCCTTCCGTCTCATAATGTAAGACGCTTTTTGATACTAGTGTAGTGTTAAATAACGTCTTACATTATGGGACGGAGGGAGTAATCATTTGGGCACATCCAAATAGCCTAAAAGACGTTTAACCATGGCATGCTTCGTGGAGGTGCTATATTAAAGGCCAAATTAACAGCCTGCCGAGCAGTGCATGCGATTGGACACAGTCAAGAAACAGAATCGTCTATTGCTCAAAACAGATGTCTCGTTTAGACAGCACTAAGTACTCCTGTCCTGCCTCGGTTAATTTGAAATTAATTACTAGTAGTAGTAGTCATCATCGAAATTACCTTTCAGGCGTTACTCCAGTTCAGTTTCAGGAGTAGTGTTTATTTGCTCCACATGACATGAAAGGTATGATAAGATGGCGAGCTTTCACTCCGATTTCTGGAACCCCTGCCTCGATTAATGTGAGAACTTGAGAAATCACAGAGGATTCTCCAGTTCAGCTGAAGAGGCCTGCGCTCTGCAAGTGCAAGTGGGAACACGCTATCAGATTACATAAGCCTACGGCGCAGATTGCAGCAATAATATGGGATTCTGTGGACCCCTGTTACTAGTCAATAACAAATGCAGTAGACCTTATCTCTCTCTTGCTTTCCTCCTTCTCTTTATCTAAAGCCCATCAGCTCCGCAGGCATATTCCTGTTATGATAGAAAGATTAGGACACTGTATTTCACAGATCACAATATCAGAAAGTTGGGAGGACAGTTTAGACCGTCATCTCATCTCAAAGAGAAAATGCATCTTTGCGGGTGTACATTGGAAGCTGCATTAAGACCATACCCTCACTCCTTAGAGATCATATTCTGTTAGGCAAGCTGGGCGGGATGTACGGAGTACGACGAACTTCGTGGAAATTTCACTAGCAGCACATGCGTGTTATACATCGCAATCAATGGCCCTTGAATGAATCTTTGAATTTCGCGTGGAAGCTTGTATCCTGACGATAGTCACCCATTCGGTTTAATGGTTTATAAAAATTAGTTAAGTGACAGAATGTCCCTGTGGGTTGCAGCCAACCTAAAATTTATCAGAGCACATAGCATGATATGAAGGATGGCAATATTATATAATTATAGGAGCAGGGAATGACTAATTTGCAGGACCGAAAAACAAAAGAATTTATAGGTTCATCTAGTGGATAGATAAGCAAAAATGCATTCGAATTTCAGTTTTAATGACACTGTAAGTCCAGAACAGATATAGTTCCTATTCAAACTTTGTATGTTGGTTTTTCGAAAAGAAAAATGGCTGTGCTAAAATTGTCATTTCAAACTCAACTGCAGGGCCTTAGTCACATTATGCCTGTTTGAGCATTTAGTTCCCTGGGTCTAGATCTCGATTGAAAGAGTAATGAACAATCATATCAGAGAATATATGAAAACAAAAAATAAAGTCAATCTGCCACCTCATCATCATCTAAACTACCACTCTACTTTTTTAAGGATGAACTAGGCTTGGTTCTGTATTCTAGATGTCGGGATGCATTGAAATAAACCACACACCTGTACCACTAATTTGCTTCAAAAGCCTCTACTCAATAAAAGCACTATCAAGCGACAAATTATTAAATTGGAAGATGGCAATGAACAGGTGTCAATAGAAATCCCGTAACCACTTTATATCATTGTGGTATATTAATATTCCCAACCAATCATGGTCGAAAACCCGCTTTTGTCATTCATATTAATTAGTTGATCATGGCTGCAAATGCCATTAAAATAAAATCATTTCTAGTATGTATGCTCTAACTTGTACTCCCTCCGTTCCTAAATATTTGTCTTTCTAGGTATTTTAACAAGTGACTACATACGAAGCAAAATAAGTGAATCTACACTAAAAAATATGTCCACATACATCCGTATGTTGTAACCATTTGAAATGTCTAGAAAGACAAATATTTAGGAACGGAGGGAGTATACAGCAGCGAAATATGACACTGGCAAGTACTGGACCTGTTGATGCTTACTTATCCCATTTGCCTAGAACTATTATTGAGGAAGAGGGAGGGAACTATTATTGAGGAAGAGGGAGGGAACTTTCTTGTTGAGCCTGAAGAACACAAGTTGCCAATTGAAAGACAAGTCAAAAAGGCAATCAACTTTTCACTAAGAACGTATCATGTCTACGGTTCCAGATATAGGGAATAAGTAAGCGTGGCCATCAGATTTTATTCCATCGATGTGGAATTGCATTGGACACTCCTTCAATTAGTGTAGGCTTAGAGAGTGGACAGGCCTAAATATTTCCAGTGATGGCGACCAATATCATACTCTACCTTAAAGTTAGATTCCAAGGCGTCTGGAGCTCATAACTCCTGATATCATGAATGCCTTCAGCACTTTGATTGTTAGTATATATAGGGCATGCACCTGCACTCATCAGTTCACCCAAGTTCACATCTCAAACTACGTTAGCTTGTCCAGAGCCCAACCCATTCTTACTCAACCCCCGAAGATTGTTACTCTTCACTAACCATGTCAAGGGAGGCACTTGCCATAGGACATGTTGTTGGGGATATTTTAGACCCATTTGTCAAAGCAGCATCACTTAAGGTTATATACAACAGCAAGGAACTAACCAATGGGTCTGAGCTCAAGCCGTCACAGGTAGCAACTGAACCGAGGATTGATATTGCTGGGCGCGACATGAGGAACCTTTACACTCTGGTAAGTCCAAAGCTACATCATTACTACAATAAACAATATTAAGTTTGAGGAGGCATATTTGGGTTCTAGCCAAAGAAAAAAACCTGTGCTTAATTGCACAGGCTTCAACATCACAAGTCAAGCTCGGCTTTACTATGTCTTCTAGAAAGTAGTACGCAATCTCCCATCCATAACATGAGCTTTTCAAGTCCGTGCACTTCAGTTGTTACCTGTACGCATATAACACTGAGAGCAAAGAATCTCAACGTTCCGTAATTTGTACAACCTCATCTATAAGGATTGAAAAAGAACTTTGCACTTACATTTATTTATTTCATGTGAATCTATAAAGATACTTTTCTACTTACTTTTCATAGGGTCTGCACATATACCTGCATCTTTTCATTCGGTGATGACAGGGAATCAAAATTATGCACGTCATCGATGAAGTACAAGAATATTAATCATCATGACTAGATGCGGCAATAAATGCTTACAATTATGAATCTACACATTTTGCTTACGTCATGAACAAAGTTGGTCATGAAGGTGCTCTAGTAGCGATACTACCGCGAAACTTACAGCGTAATAGCCTTGCAGTTATTTAACTTTGCCTTCTTTTCAGAATTCAATTAAAATTTAACCGAAAAGCATCAAGTTAATTGATATCTTTGTAGTGGATATTTTCTTAATACTGTTCTAGAAGGCGACCGTCTAGCCCACCTGAAGTAGGGCCCCTCCCACCTAGCCCTCCTAGCCAAAATATACCAACTAGACTCGCCTAATTGGCAATTATGTGCAAGGAACTGATCTGCCTCACGACTAGCATCCAGTGTCTTGGTGGGTACAGCTTCTTAATTACAAGGCGAAAGTGCATTTCAGAATGTGTATATCGATTTGTCTGCACAAATATCATATTTTGCTTCCATGGTAACTAGTATGTTCCTAACATAAGAACATTATTCTCCCTAAAATAACAACCTAACTTGTATTAGGTGATGGTGGATCCTGACTCGCCAAGTCCAAGCAACCCAACAAAAAGAGAATATCTGCATTGGTAAGACCTGGAACATGCCGTAACTAGTACAAGTTACTCAACCAAATTACTTTTCTATCTTTTACAATGTAACACCTCCGGAGTTAAAAGTGATGCTTATGGTTATATACATGCCACAGGTTGGTGACAGACATCCCAGAATCAACAAATGCCAGTTATGGTGGGTTCTTCATATTCTTTTTCCTTTACTAATTTGAATGTCTTAATGAGCTGAGTAGTTATCTAAGATTCTAAAATAAATGTATAGTGAGCTGGTTCAGAAGTACTGATGAAATTAACCTGTGGCTTGTTTTATTCAAACAAAATGTATCATCAGTGATTACTTAGGGGAGAATAACTAGAGATGACAACTACAGTAAGTGCTTAGGGTGCAATTAACAGAAAAGGCACATAAATAGCATACCTGGATAGTAAGCAGAGCATTGTCCTATCTTTCACATCAATTCATGGCAGAAAGTTCTTCAAATTTAAATACTAGAGTGACATCACTTTAACATGTTAGCACGCATTTTGTTACAGGAAATGAAGTCGTCAGTTATGAAAGCCCAAAACCAACTGCAGGAATACATCGCTTTGCTTTTGTACTCTTCCGCCAATCCGTCCGGCAAACAATATATGCACCAGGATGGAGACCAAATTTCAATACAAGAGACTTCTCCGCACTTTATGGTCTTGGACCCCCTGTGGCAGCAGTGTTCTTCAATTGCCAAAGGGAGAATGGATGTGGAGGCAGGCGATACATTAGATAAATATGGAAGCATTATTACCCATCCTCTACAAGCAGGAGGTTTAACTAAAATGTGAGAAGATAAACAGGGTCCCCATCGCAAAGCAATAGTAAATGCTGGACCGTTTCATGTATCTTAGTTAAGAATTTACATTGTCATGTATGCAAGTACTAAATAGGGTGCTTTCAGAAGGAGTGTAACTAGTGTCATGCAAGTACTAAACAGGGTGCTTTTGGAGTGAATTTAACTTACAATCTCACCTTGAACAACACTTTATCTTCTTCTTTAATGAGGAATATATAATTATGGCATGTCCAACAACTGTCCCTGACATGTTAAAAAGCAGATCCCCTTCATCAACTAACAAGTTGAGTGAAAGATAGCAGAACAAAGAACTAATGATGTCTCATACTCCTTCAGAACACTTCACTTCCTAGGCTTCAGGATAACTTCAGAGACTAAATAACAGGCATGTTTACAAGGCTGGTATACTTAGCTCTGCATAGCTCTTGGCGCAGTTATCTACCAGTCTCAACTCTCAACTCAATCTGATGTAAAAGGTTCAGCGACTTTTTGCCTTACCTTGTACTCTCTCTGTCCCAAAATAAGTGTCTCAAGCTTAGTACAACTTTGTACTAAATCTAGTACAAAGTTGAGACACTTATTTTGGGACGGAGGGAGTATAAAACAATTACGAATTGGTCTGGGTTTGTGCATCCCATTGAACAGCTTCAATGCCTCGCTAGGAAGCCTGCAGTGCACCAAACCACTTATCATGACCTCCATCCAGAAGTTCTGATGATGAAATTCACCATCAATCATGTTCAAGAACTGAAGAGGGGCAGGATACTCCAAGAGGCGCCCAACAATGGCTGATATCCACTGCTAATCATGTCTGGCTAACTTTGTACTCCACTTGGCTGTTCAGATTTTTAACGCCAGAAAAGCTGCATAAGCACAAGAGCAACAAATAATGAAATATAAATGTGCAGTAGCCATTCCAAGGTTAGACTTGATCACCCACTCACCCACAGAAATAGGTGTAGCCAGATGATGCTAACAGTATGCAGTGACTACCTAAAGTGGATATCCAGTCCCCTAGGACCAACTAAATCAGTACATATTTTCTGAATGCATAAGATCAAATCTCCAACGAAAACTGAGAATCTGCCTGAAGAATTACAGCCCATCCAAATGTATTTGCTTCATTAGAATGAAAAGCATGGCACATATCACATCCATATCTTGATGGTTCGTCTGTCCAACTACAAATTCACTTGTCTTACCATTCACCTCAATCAAACTGGATCCTGGCTCCTTCCACAAACCTTTTTCACTCAACAGCCCTCTCACCCTCTTTACATCACTCCATCTATCATTCAGAGCATATAAATTTGAGAGGAGTACATAAACCCCACTCCCAGAGGACTCCAGCTCATGGACATGCCTTAGAATCTGCTGTGAAAACTCTACACGCCCATGAGCTTGGCATGCACTCAGCAGGGCTCCCCACGTGGACACAGCAGGCATCATAGGCATGACCTTAATTAGACCATATGCTTCCTGGATGAGCCCAGCTCTGCCAAGAAGATCAACCATGCAACCATAATGCTCTTCCCATGGCGAGAGCTTGTACGAATTTTTCATCAAATTAAACAACCCAAGGCCTTGTTGCACCAAACCTGTGTGGCAGCAAGCACCAAGGACGATTATAAAGGTGACTTCATTGGGGGGCAAGCCTGAAGCCACCATCCTGTCAAAGTACACAAGAGCTTCCCTACCGTGACCATGCAATGCGAACCCATTGATCAACGCATTCCAAGATGATACATTCTTGACGGGCATCTTATGGAAGATTGAAAGAGAAGTTTCCAAGCACCCGCACTTTGCGTACATATCAACCAATGACGTCCCCACATGCACATCCCACTCGATGCCCTTACGCTCTATATATTCATGCACCCACCTCCCAGACTCCAGAGCGCCTAAGCTCGCACAAGCTGAGAGGACAGTGGAGAGAACAACCTTATCTGGCTTCACCCCTGATGTCTGCATCCCATTGAACAGCTCCAATGCCTCGCTCGGAAGCCTGCAGTGCACCAAACCACTTATCATGACCGTCCAAGAAATAATGTCCCTCACCAAGAGCCTGTCGAACACCCGCCTTGCAAGATCCAACTTCTCGCACTTGACATACATATCTAACAAGGCATTCCCAACGATGAGTTCCAGCTCCCTCTCCGTCTTAAGACACCACCCGTGCACGGCCTTCCCAGCACGCACAGCCCCCAGCCTCCCGCAGGCGACCAGCGCGCTAGCCAATGTACCACCGTTCGGTGCAACGTCCATCTCGCCAAACACCGCGAGAGCCTCGGCGAACCTCCCTCCCCTGACGAACGCGGACACCAGGGCGGTCCAGGACACGACGTCCCGCCCCGCCATTTCGTCGAACACCCTCCTCGCGTCGCCGCAGTCCCCGCACGCGCCGTAGAGCGTGACCAGCGCGTTGCGGACGGGGAGGCGCCCCAGGAACCCGCCCCTGGCCGCGACCGCGTGCGCCTGGCGGCCCTCGCGGAGGCCGCCGCGGAGCCGCGCGCACGCCTTGAGCGCGGCCGGGAGCGTGTACCCGTCGGGCCGCCCGGCGTCGCCGCCCGCGGCGAGGACCGCGAAGGCGCGGAACGCGGCGGAGGGGTCGCCGGAGAGGGTGAGGTGGGAGATGAGGGTGTTGAACGGGTGCGCGCAGAGCGGGCGGGGGCGGAGGCGGAGCAGCGCGCGGACGGCGTCCGCGGGCGCGCGCGTCGCGGAGGCGAGGTGCCTGGCGAAATGCGCGAGGACGGCGGCGTCCGCAGCGAGGCCCGAGGTGAGGAGGAGGGCTTGGGCTGCGGGGATCACACGCGCGGGGAGGGGAGTCGGGGACGCGAGGATGGCGCGGAGGTTGGCCGGCATTGGAATAGGAGTCCAGGAGGGAGATTTCGGGGTTCGAGTCGTGTGATCGCGGCATTGGAGTAGGCTCTCGTAATTAAAGTGTTTCCGGTAAACTTGTAAGAAAAGTACACGAAAAGCATATACTCCCTTCATTTTTGTATACAAGGCCACAAACCCATGTTACAGGTACCAAGGTAAAAGTAAATGTGTGCTTAAGCCAATATTGCAAGCTAGCTTGTCCTCTTGTTTGTCATGTTAATTAATGCATATTTTTCTGTTCCACCCACAACAAGCCAATGCTATCACTCCTTTTAGTTGATTAATGAGGCGCATGCAAGCCAAACTTATCACACTCACATGCATGCAAGAGATAATTAATATCCTCCTTTGCTAGTACGAGGCAAACACCATAAATTTTGTCTCGATTAGTGTTAGTGGCCTTGTATAGCTGCAAATTGTAATTTTGATAGTGGCCTTGTATATAAAAACGGAGGGAGTATAGAATTAGAAAAAAAATATGGTTGTTCATTTGTTTGATTCAGACCCTAGGAAAAATGAAGGATTTTTTTTCTTTGGGTTGAGTTCCATAGGGAAAAATGAAGGAATTTTACAATCCGCTCAACCATTTTTTTTACATTCTTACTCATAAAAAACGAGACCAAAAAAATTTTTCACGGGTAACATAATAATAATACTTCTATCTTATCTTATCTTTGCATATGGCTTGACCTTAATTTGACCCTGCCTTTTTTTGTGAAAAAATCTTGTATTACTCAAGATCAAATGTTACAATCGCGACGTACAATATCAATGACTTCCTCTATACCTGATCCAAGTCATACAGCAGTACGAACTTGAGATCTTCCAAAATTTGCCATAAAATGGCTAGCTAAATTCTGGCTACGTCAAATATGAGTAATACAATAACCTTGTTTCTCCAAGTTATCCATGATCTATTTCAAAAAAGATTGACCATCCATGATCTATTTCAACAATAATATAAGAACGTTTTTGCACTAGTGTAGTGTTAAAAACGTTCTTATATTTTGGGACAGAGAGAGTAGATGATACTCCACGCTTTTGCGGCAGGAATATGTTGCAATATATTATAATTTGTATTTGATTATTTTATAGTTGATTTTTTTTATCGAATATAGTAGTACAATATAATCCAGGGAAAAAAACATGCATGTTGGATGAGTCTTTGATGAGGTAACATGTCCTCGCCCCGCCGCCCTCTCCGCCGTCCGTGCCGCCGCCGTCGCCGTCGCCCGATCCGCCGCCGACCCGCGCCGCCGCCGCCGGAGATGCTGCCACCGTCGCCCGATCCGCCGCCGACCCGCCCCGCCGCCCACAACCCGCCCCGCCGCCGGACCCGACCCGACCCGCGAACCGATCCGCTAGGTAAAAACCCGCCGCTGTTTTTTTTTCGGTTTTTCATTTTCGGTTTTTTAGAAAATGCTATATCTGTTTTTTTAGGTTTTATTAAACAGCGAACGTCCGCTGTTTAGATCAGAAAAACGAACGTTCGCTATTTAGAGTTTTTCTTTTTCTGTTATTTTTCGTCGAGGACCTATCCACGATTAAAGTTTTACAGTTTAGTCCATAGTCTTCAACCGATCACTACTTTTTGCTCGTTAGTCGAAATTTGATGAAACCAACACCAAACTCTTTGTTTTGATCTTATCTTTCCAGTTTTGCAACTCAAATATGTTGTTGAAAGTTTTAAAATTTGAATTCAAACATATTTGTGTTTGAATTTTTTATCGTAATTTGAGTTTCGTAACTCCGTTTGAGTTGGTTCTTTTTGCAAATCGAAGCTCTTGACCTAAACTTTCTGATAAGACCAAATTCACTTAATTTTGGTACTGTTAGAAATTGTTTTCTGTTGCAAGCGTTATTCATTTGTTTTCGAGACTTTTCGAGATATGTTCTTCGATTATGTTGCATGATTGCTTATGTATGCTATTATTTGATTGCGATAGAATTTCCGGAGTGTGGAGCGTGCTACTACGAGTCACCAGGTTTCAACGATCGTCAGCAAGGCAAGTTCATACTTTGATCATACTTTTCAATACCCAGTTTTTATTACATTAGTTCTATCCTCAAAGATTGCATGAGTAGGACTTGGATACATGTGGTATTGCCGAGTAGTTCATGAGGTAGGAACCCAATGACTTGAGATCAACCCAAGGAATATACGCTTGTTTACTTATTGCTTAGCCATGCTCGTAGACGTGGATTGGTATGTGAGATTCATGAAAGTTGTGAGTGTAATAGCAACTAAGGGAATGTTTAAGGTGGCAACTTTAATACACAACTAGGTGGATTGGTGATGGGCCTCGAACCCCTCGTTGGATTACCCCAAGTGGAAGGTGTAAGATGCAGTAAGTAGAAGTGTTTTCCCCTAGCAAAGATGCCAAGGATCGAATCCCCAGAGACTCCTAGGTTCAACTGCTAACGGCGCAATTAGCAATCAACGTGGACCTGCACACAGATACAAATAACTTTGCTCCCAACGAGTACAGAGAGGTTGTCAATCTCTCCGGCCTTGCAGTTCACAAAGGGTTAAAAGCAATATGATAGTAGTGATAGATAGTGTTTTGCAATAGTAAATAAAATAGCGAAAAGTAAAATAGTGTATGTGATCAATGATGGTAATATGGACCGGAGTCACATGATGTTCACTAGTGATGTCTCTCTCCCAAAAGACGATAAAACAGCTATGTGAGGTAACAAATTACAGCTGGGCAATTGACAGGACCACGAACGCAAACCAATGCTGACTACATTACAAGAAAGGTTGAGGTTCAAAGCATGGGCGGTACGCCAAAGTAAGTAGACCGAAATCCATCTGCATCTACTACTAATCATCCACCTTGAGATATCTATCCAGAACATCTCGCTGGTATTAAGTTGCGAGTCCCACCCATAGTGTAAACTCAATGCAACAGACAACTGCATTAAAAGAACTTTGCGTAAAGTAAACAATCCATGCACCCGCGGGCACAAGCACCGTTGTTTTCCCCCTTGTGGCAACAGCACATCCCCTAGACTCATGTTTCTGTCACTCAAGCTAGTCATCGAGGGGCATGAACCCACAATCGAGCATAACGTTCCCTCTTGGAGTCACTACCTACTACTTGGCCAAAGCAATAAATAACAACGGAGAACATGCAAGAATTACTTATGAACTAAAATATAAAAGAGGTGAATCAAATATATTACTCAAGATCAATCTGAACATAATCTCATAATCCATCGGATCCCAGCAAACTCAACATAGCAACAGCATAAGGATTACATAGGTGCCTCGATCATGTAGGGCAGCTCACGAGGACTAATTAGTGAAGCACAAGAACGGGAGGAGAACATCACATAGCTACTGGTCATGGACTCATGGTCCAAGGGAGACTACTCACGAGTCATCCGGGAGGCGTCCATGGTGGTGAAGAAGCTCCCGGTGGTGATCCTCCCCTCCGGCAGGGTGCCGGGAAGAGTTCTCCTGGTGCTCCCGATCTTGGAAGCGGCGGCGGCGGCGGAACAGAGATGGGATCGCGAAAAAAGTCCTGTTTCAAGGGTTACGGGGGACCCTTCAAATATCTGCCAAAGTAGGGCACCGGGGGGCTCTCGGGGGGCCGAGGCGCCCCCCGGCGCGGCCCAGGGGGGGCGCGCCCACAGGGCGCCTGGAGCCCCTGTGGCCCCCCAGGCTCCCCTTCGGAAGCATTGTCGTTCCCGGAACGCTGATTTTTTATATATTTTTTCTGTATTTTTCTGGGCAGTTCTCGAAACGTGAAAACCTGAAATACAAAAACAGCCGAAAACAGAAACTGGCACTGGGGTGCACTGGATTAATAAGTTAGTCCAAATATGATCAAAAGTGTATGGAAGTGTATGAATATCATAGCAATATCACCCAAAAGTGGCATGGAGCAAGCATAAATTATAGATACGTTTTGGACGTATCAACATCCCCAAGCTTAATTCCTGCTCGTCCTCGAGTAGGTAAATGATAACAAGAATAATTTCTGTGGTGACATGCTATTAACCATATAAGACTTTCTCATAGTCATATGACAAAAGCTTACTGAGACAATGATTCTATAGTAATTAAGTTGTCTCAAGAGAAAATCACAAATGACTGAAAGTTTTACAATATGAAACTGAAACATCAAAAAGATTTGCAATGAACATGATGTGCAAATATGATCAAGTGATATCTAGCTTGCCCCTTTTAGTGATGCAAAACATAAATGCAAGGGCACCTTCAAGGTTTAAGTGATGACTAGATACAATCATTTCAGAATAAACGATATCACAATCATGCAAAAGACAATGCTACTTTGGGATAATGCACATTACACTCAGAATGACAATCATGCTCTCAGTAGTTGATGCTTGAAGTGCTAGAGCTTTTTATTATGAAACATGTAAGCAATTGTGTCAACGGTAGTAGTACTTCATATGTGTCATGTATAAAACATCTTATAAGTTGCAAGCCTCATGCATCGAATACCAATAGTGCTCGCTCCTTGTCCTAATTAGCTCGGATCCCCATGGGTTATCATTGCATTGCATATTTTTTACCAAGTGTCACAAAGGGGTACCTCTATGCCACCTGTACAAAGGTCCAAGGAGATAGATCGCATTTGATTTCTCGTTTTTGATAAATCTCAACTTGAGGACATCCATACCGGGACAACATAGAAAATAGATGATGGACTCCTCTTTAATGCATAAGCATATTCTCATGAGAGATTGAGGATTAAGGTCCAAGCTAAAACTTCCACCATGATGCATGGCTTTGGTTGGCGGCCCAATGTTCTTCTCTAACAATATGCGTATTAATTCAACCACGGTAAATCACCCTTACTTCAGACAAGACGAACATGCATAGCAACTCACATGATATTCAACAAAGGTGTGACAGTTGATGGCGTCCCCAGAAACATGGTTACCGCTCAGCAAGCAACTCATAAGAAATAAGAAACATAAGCAACATATTCTTTACCACAATAGTTTTTAGGCTACTTTCCCATGAGCTATGTATTGCATGGTTAATTTGCTTAGTGCAGGTGGAGGTTAGCAAAAGACTGGGAGCGACCAACTAAGATAGCAATGACGGTCATAATCATGCATAGCGACAAAGCAATATTGAATCAGGCATGGTAGTTATATCGCTACTTAGAAACAAAAGATCATCAAGGCTTGACAGACTTTCTTTACAGTCTTGAATATGCGTGAGCATACGCCAAGTCAATCAAAATAAATTCTCGAAGGTAGATATTACTAAACCATACCACATCATAGGCAAACAAACCAAGTTGGTACTCCAATGACACATTGGGAACCCCCCAGCTACTTGAGATTAACCATAAGAAAACCTGAGCTACTAAGCACCATCATGAAAGTAGCATATTTATCATAGACACATTAACCCATGTAACGGAAGCAAACTCTCTTAATAAGGTGAGCATGGTAATTAAAGAGAGTTCAAGCAACCAACTAAATAAAATCTCTTGAAAAGATAAGCATGAATACTAAGAGCAGAGCACAATAGTAGCTATTAAAAGACAAAGAACACACACAACATAGATAGACATGAAAATTCTATGTAATGTTCTAGGTAGAGGTGGAGCGTGTTTCTCTCCCACATAAAGGAATGCTGGGTTCCGACTCGTTATGAAAAACTAAAAGCAAGACGCTCCAAGCATAGCACATAACACATGAAGTGATAAAAATATAGCGGAACGAAAGACGAACTGATAATGTTGATGGAGAAGGGGATGCACGGGGGGCATCCCCAAGCTTAGACGCTTGAGTCTCCTTGAATATTTCTTGGGGGTGCACGGGGTCATCCCCAAGCTTGAGCGCTTGACACTCCTGATTCTTTTTATCATCTTCCCTCGCACACTTGAAAACTCCCTTCATACATAACTCATTCATAATCTGATTAGCGAGGTTAGTACCCTTAATAAAATAATTAATTATACCTTGCTGGAAATAAGGATATTCTTGAAGTTCTACTATTTCTCAAGATTGCCAAAAGGTTTTTGCAAAGAAAAAGCAAGTTCTTAATTTGCAAAGTGAAGGTAAGGCAAAACAGGACAGAATCTGTGAAAAACAGAACATCAGGCAGTAATTGACCTGTTCGGGATACTTCTGCAACTCAAATAAAAAAACTCAGAACTGACGCACGAAATACAATTATATAGAGGACGCTGTCGAAAAACTTCAGACCAAAAAGATGATCTGGTGATTTTATACGAATTTTTCTATCCAAGGACAGAATCTGTTTCCTGGACAGCACCTCACAACTTTTGAACTTTCTAGCAATCAGAGGCTATACTTGGCACAAGTATGAAAAGCAAAGATACAATGATGATGCTACAGCAGTAAACAACATCAAGACACAACAAAAGCAAAATATTTATTCATGTGGGCTGCCTCCCAAAAGCGCTTTCTTTTATGCCTTTAAGCTAGGCATAATGCATAGATCAAGTTGTATCAATTGAACCATCATCAAGATCATCAAAAAGCTCTTCAATAATACAACTAGTCTTAAGAGGACTCTCAAATAGAGGCCTCATAGAGATGCTTCTAGGTAGAAGACCAAAAGGATAAAAGTCAAGGGAAGATTCATTTATAAATTCATCAACGATAGGTGTTTCTTCCAAAGTCTTTACAGTTTCAACCCCTTTGGCAATAGGTGGATTACTTTTAGAACGGGGAGCCTTTGGAACGTGAACGAACTTAGGCTCCCTCTTTGCCGGAGTTTCTACCTTTTCGGTTTTGATCGAGGAGAAAGTAGTTCCTAAGGTATCAAATATTTCCTCAATCTTTTCCATCCTAGAAGAGTCAGAATCATGGAATTTGACGGTCTCCAAAATTTTGAAAATTTTATGCATGGAGCTATCAAGTCTATTCAAATTCCCTTGGATCTTTCGATCCAACTCATTCATCTTATTAGTGCTTGGCATCTCTAGCTCTATTTTTTCAAGTTTTTTCATAATGTGAGCTAGGGTGATGTCCTCTCGAATGCTAATAACAGGGGGACTCCCAACAAGATTTTCAATAATACTAAGAGACTCCCAAACTGGGGCCTCTAGGAAATTTACATTGATAGCAGTATCTAGAATAAACCTATTCCAAGAAGTAATTCCAACATAAAAATTTCTAAGTAAGATAGTAGTAGGTTGCTTCTTGGTGGCTCTTTTTTGTGAATCATTAATTCTATACCAAGCATCTTTCAAACTTTCCCCACCTCTTTGTTTAAAGGTGAGAACTTCTGCCTCGTCAAAGACAAAAGGACCCGACATAATGATAACTAAAGAACAAGATAACTATTTTTGTGATTTTCGATAAAAGGAACTAAAGCAAATATGAAAGGTAAACTAGCAAGACTAATAAGCAAAGATAAAAGATAGCATGCAACTCCCCTATCCTGAAGAGTGGAGTCCCCGGCAACGGCGCCAGAAAATACTCCTTGATGGGCCTCGAACCCCTCGTTGGATTACCCCAAGTGGAAGGTGTAAGATGCAGTAAGTAGAAGTGTTTTCCCCTAGCAAAGATGCCAAGGATTGAATCCCAGAGACTCCTAGGTTCAACAGGTAGGTGTCAACTGCTAACGGCGCAATTAGCAATCAATGTGGACCTGCACACAGATACAAATAACTTTGCTCCAAACGAGTACACAGAGGTTGTCAATCTCTCCGGCCTTGCAGTTCACAAAGGGTTAAAAGCAATATGATAGTAGTGATAGATAGTGTTTTGCAATAGTAAATAAAATAGCGAAAAGTAAAATAGTGTATGTGATCAATGATGGTAATATGGACCGGAGTCACATGATGTTCACTAGTGATGTCTCTCTCCCAAAAGACGATAAAACAGCTATGTGAGGTAACAAATTACAGCTGGGCAATTGACAGGACCACGAACGCAAACCAATGCTGACTACATTACAAGAAAGGTTGAGGTTCAAAGCATGGGCGGTACGCCAAAGTAAGTAGACCGAAATCCATCTGCATCTACTACTAATCATCCACCTTGAGATATCTATCCAGAACATCTCGCTGGTATTAAGTTGCGAGTCCCACCCATAGTGTAAACTCAATGCAACAGACAACTGCATTAAAAGAACTTTGCGTAAAGTAAACAATTCTTGCACCCGCGGGCACAAGCACCGTTGTTTTCCCCCTTGTGGCAACAGCACATCCCCTAGACTCATGTTTCTGTCACTCAAGCTAGTCATCGAGGGGCATGAACCCACAATCGAGCATAACGTTCCCTCTTGGAGTCACTACTTACTACTTGGCCAAAGCAATAAATAACAACGGAGAACATGCAAGAATTACTTATGAACTAAAATATAAAAGAGGTGAATCAAATATATTACTCAAGATCAATCTGAACATAATCTCATAATCCATCGGATCCCAGCAAACTCAACATAGCAACAGCATAAGGATTACATAGGTGCCTCGATCATGTAGGGCAGCTCACGAGGACTAATTAGTGAAGCACAAGAACGGGAGGAGAACATCACATATCTACTGGTCATGGACTCATGGTCCAAGGGAGACTACTCACGAGTCATCCGGGAGGCGTCCATGGTGGTGGAGAAGCTCCCGGTGGTGATCCTCCCCTCCGGCAGGGTGCCGGGAAGAGTTCTCCTGGTGCTCCCGATCTTGGAAGCGGCGGCGGCGGCGGAACAGAGATGGGATCGCGAAAAAAGTCCTGTTTCAAGGGTTACGGGGGACCCTTCAAATATCTGCCAAAGTAGGGCACCGGGGGGCTCTCGGGGGGCCGAGGCCCCCCCCCCCCCCGGCGCGGCCCGGGGGGGCGCCCACAGGGCGCCTGGAGCCCCTGTGGCCCCCCAGGCTCCCCTTCGGAAGCAGTGTCGTTCCCGGAACGCTGATTTTTTTATATTTTTTCTGTATTTTTCTGGGCAGTTCTCGAAACGTGAAAACCTGAAATACAAAAACAGCCGAAAATAGAAACTGGCACTGGGGTGCACTGGATTAGTAAGTTAGTCCAAATATGATCAAAAGTGTATGGAAGTGTATGAATATCATAGCAATATCTCCCAAAAGTGGCATGGAGCAAGCAGAAATTATAGATACGTTTTGGACGTATCAATTGGTTGCAAGGCACCTGGAGAATCCAGTGTTGCCCTAGGATATCCCGGAGGAACAGTGTGATCATCCTATGGAATGCCACCCAGGCTCGAAGGGATCATATATCATTCATGCCTAGAAACTTCCGTGTGCAGCCACAAGCCATTATGGGCTCTGGCATAGTTGAGTATGTTGTGTGAGCTCTTTCAGTGGTGGACTAGCAGATGTAGGGGAAAGTAGGTGTACCGGTCTATCCAGGGTAAAGAGTGAATGCTTCTGAAAGACTATGTCTCGATCATCCGACCATGGATGTGGTCGGGTCTTGTGGGAAAAAGTGCACAAACCTCTGCAGAGTGTATAATCTATTCATGAGTAGTTGTGTCCTCGGTTATGGACATCTTGAGTATCCTGGTATTTGAATTATGAACTGATCTTAACACTCTATGTAATTAAATTTGTTGGGTTATTAATGACTTTGGTTGTTTTGGGATTGAGATGGAGGAACCGTTTCTCAATATTGCGTAATTTAAAACTGAGTAGTAAATAAAATTTATTCCTTTGTTGTCGGAAAAAATTAGCTTTATGCAAAAATATACCTTACAACCTCCACCAGCCAAATATGCATATAGTTGTAGACATTTGTTCATCTTTACTTGCTACAGTGTGTTCTTGCCAGCATATTCAATGTGCTGACCTACACGGCTGCAACGTCTCATGTTGTAGAGTTTACCGACGAAGAATAAGGTGCGATTAGGTCGTTATCATGCACTCAATGTTTGTCGTGGAGTTGGATGGACTCAACTTATCTTCGATGCTTCCGCAAGATTCGTATTAGTTTATTATTGTTAGATGGCCTTCAGCCATATTATTATACTAGCAAAAATGCCCGTGCGTTGCAATGGGAGATAAAAAGGAGCACACGGCAGTGGTGGTCATGCATGTCGCCTAGCTTTGGCTCCTCAGACTGTCGTGCTTGCTCGCGGCACTGTAGTTCTAGCCTCGTGGTCTAATGATGTCGCCCATTGTGTTGCCGGCTACCACTGGTTTGCTGAGCCCCTGCTGGCAGATGTGCATCGCCCACTCTTGTCTGTCGACCTTACCTATGTGTGCGCTGCCGCAAGCTTCACCCCTATCAGCAGGAGTCGCCGCATCACTCCTAGTATTCGCCACCATGGTCCGTTGCCGCTACCAAGCACACGCTTGGCTTGGCACGCCGCGAGCATCGCGTACTATCACCATCGCGTCGCACGAGCCACGCCCGCTGGCCATCGCCGGATCACAGACCCGCACCATCATGCCAACATGCCACCACGAGCCGTAGTGTTGCAGTGTGCCTTGGCCGCCCACTATGTTGTCGGCTGCTGCTGGTGTGCCGAGCCCCTATGTTGAGAGATGCGCTTCACTCACTCTCGTCCACTGGCCTTCATCATGTGTGCACTACCGCCAGCTTCATGCCTACCAGCAGGAGTGCCTCACCGCTCCTAGTCGTCGCTACCATGCCCTCCAGACAACCGCACCCCGAGCACCCACGCGCCTTGGCTCGGCTGGCTAAGAGCATCACGTGCTACCAACATGAGTCGTAGTGTCCCAGACATGCATCGACTGTGCCTGATGCACGATTTGATCCACCCATGCCAGCTAGAGATGTTGCGAGTGTCTCTTTGCCGAGTGTCACGGTTTTAGTTGGGCTCAAGCTGGCTTAAGAGGCGAGTTCGACTGCCCTGACGTATAGTGCCTAACGTTGATAAATTATTCTCTTTGACGGACAAGAAGAAAAAACAATAGTTTATTCCTCACTTATGGGTGGCATTAGTGCATAATTTTCATCAACTCTAGACATACTTTTAATCTTAGCCGTCGGTTTTTATACTTAAAACAAAATCAACGGATATAAAAGGGTGACGGATGGAGAACTATGAAAGTCTCCGTCCTTTATTATTAGGTATAGAATAAGACTCTTTATGAGGATTTCGATGTAATAAAATGTGATTGAAACTCTGCTATAAATCCTCGAAGTACTGTGTGTGTCAGCATACCAATCTAGGGATGACACCGAGCACAGAGACTCTGGTCCATTGGGATCGAGGTCGCTATAGAGATGGTATTAGAGCACAAGTTGACTGTAGGACGCGACCACTAAGATAAGCCATAGGATGCTCTTCTCTACTCATTCTAATTCTTCTCTATTTCTATTCTATAGATGTCAGACCCCAGGAGCAAGTTCACCCAGCCTGATGATGACACCCCTTTCGGAAGACACTTGAAGGAAGTCAGTAGATACCTACACATTGGAATACCAAGTATCGCTGGGAGTTTCTATGCAACATTGCCGGAAGAGGAATGCTGGAAGATCAAAGTTAGTGTTCCTGGGAGGACTATTGCACCAGTCACGGAACCTCTTGAGCTTGCCTTTGATGCACCTACTTGGAGCTTGGGAAAGAGTATGGCATCGGACATCACCTTCGGACGCATATGTGAAGTCTACAACAAGGATCTTGAAGACACCATCTACTAGATTTGTGGACGCCGATATGAGCAATGGGAGATGATTCGTACCAGGAATGACAAGTCCATTGCAGCATTCATCCAGGAGATGGACCAACACATTCGACGCTACGAGAACCAGATGTGCATGTTCATGCTGAAGACCAAGATGGTGATGACTCGGAACGTGGAGCTAGAAGAGGAACTCAAGATAGCACGTGATGGATATGAAGAGGAAATCGTCGTACTACTGGAACAGAATGAAGCACTAAAGAAGAAGGTTGGAGCAACCGTGGTGAAGCCAGAACCAGAGATGGGCATTCATTGGGAGAACTACATTCTGATAGACGACACCGGTAGTGATGAAAGTGACTATGAAGACGAAGCTGGAGCATATATCATGGAGTCTTCCGATGATAGTTCTTAGATGACCACCCTGTAATCATTAGTTTTCTTCCAGGTAGTTAGAATCGTTCCCTATCTTTGTATTAGGATCTTTTGTGTGATCTTGTTTGAATTGAGTGATATTGTATGAAATTGTTTGTCTCATGTGCATATGGGTAGTGATTCCCCTAGACCTCATTCTATTCTTATTATCATCCCTCTAACCCATCAGATGCCTCCGAGACGTGAGCCCGGATTCGAGTTCCCACCTGAGCTCACTCAGTTGATCCAGCAGCAGAACACTTTGATGCAACCACTTGTTTAGAACCAAGGCAACAACAACAAAAACCGACCTCCTCTGCCCCATGACAACCTGACCCGGTTCCTAAGGTTGAATCCGCCGGTGTTCTCTAGTAGCACCGAGCCGATTGTTGTAGATGATTGGCTCCACAAGATGTGAAGAGAGCTAGCAACTGTCGCATGCATAGATGCAGAGAGAGTGCGCTTTGCCGCTTATCAGCTTGAGGGACCAGCAGCCGCTTGCTGGGAGAACTACACCGCTACTTACCCGCTAGCTACAGTTACTTGGGATCAGTTTCAGCAAGCCTTTCGCACTTCACATGTCTTAGCTGGAGCCATGAACCTGAAGAAGTGTGAGTTTCGCAACTTGCACCAAGGAAACCGTACTGTGGGGCAGTACGTGGATGACTTCAGGCAGTTAGCTCGTTGTGTGCCAGATGATGTGCCACTGACGCCGCGAAGCAGGAGAAGTTTCTAGAGGGACTCAACGATGAGTTGAGCATGCATCTGATGGTAGCCACCTACAAAAACTACCATGAGTTGGTAGACAAGGCCATCATGATTGAAGGAAAGCAGCAGCAAATTCAGACCCGCAAGAGGAAGTATGGATTGGGGGATATTAACTCTGGAGCCCAGCAGAAGCCCCGTTATTCCCCATACTCAGAAGGACATAACTATCCCACCACTAGAGGCCATTCTCACAATGGAGGAAATTCACACAACCATAGTGGCCCCAGGAATGGCAATGGGAATGGAGGAAACAACAATCAGAACCATTCCACTCCATCAATGTCCGCCAAGAAGGATCTGAGTCACATTACTTGTTTCAAGTGCGGGAAGATTGGACATTATGCCATATAGTGTCCTGAAGGCAAGAATGGAAATGGAAATGGAAGCTCAGGAAAGAAGCCCAACCCATTCACCAGAGGACAGGTGAATCACGTCAATGTGGAGGATATTGACGAGCAGCTCGACACATTGGTTGGTAAGTTTTTGGTTAATTCATTTACCGCCCTTGTTCTTTTTGACACCGGTGCATCTTATTCATACATATCAAGGGGTTTCCTGGAAAATTATCATTTTCCCACCGTAGCCCTTAAGTCGCCTATGTTAGTTAGTTCCCGTGGAGCAGAGTACATGGCTAGCCGAGGATGTTATCAAGTGCCATTGACCATTGGGATACATGTATTTCCCACAGACCTCATCATTTTGGAATCCCAGGGTTTGGATGTAATCATAGGGGTGGATTGGCTATCCAAGTTTGGAGGAAACATCGGTTTTGCCAGTAGATCAATTCTCCTCACCACCCCGGAAGGAAAGAGGATCAAGTATGTGCCGAGGCACACACCCTGGAAGACGCATGTGAATGCACTCTCGGGAGTTGTTCAGGAAGAAGTGCCAGTTGTGAAGGATTACCCCGATGTATTTCCGGAAAAGTTACTAGGCGTGCCACCGGATAGAGACATCGAGTTCTTGATTGAGTTATTACCAGGCAACGGACCAATATCCAAGAGATCGTACCAGCCCACAAAATGATTTGGAGGAGATCAAGAAGCAGATCAAGGAGTTAATGGAGAAAGGTTATATCCGACCAAGTTCTTCACCTTGGGGAGCCCTAGTGCTTTTAGTTGAGCAGAAGGATGGCTCACTAAGGATGGTTGTGGATTATCGTGCACTGAATGAAGTGACGATCAAGAAAAGTACCCTCTGCCGATGATTAATGATCTGTTTGATCAGTTGCAAGGAGCCAAAGTTTTCTCTAAGATCAATTTAAGATCTGGATATCATCAGTTGAAGATCCGAGAGCAGGACATACCTAAGACAGCTTTTACCACAAGGTATGGGCTTTATGAGTATACGGTTATGTCATTTGGTTTGACTAATGCTCCTGCCTATTTTATGAGTATGATGAACAATGTGTTCATGGAGTTCTTGGATAAGTTTGTGGTAGTGTTCATTGATGACATATTGGTTTACTCCAAGAACGAAGAGGAGCACAAGAAACATCTACGTTTAGTTCTCGAGAAGCTCAGGGAACATGAGTTATATGCCAAGTTCAGCAAATGTGAGTTTTGGTTGAAGGAAGTAGGATTTCTCGGACATGTTATATCAGGAGATGGTATAGCAGTAGACCCTTCCAAGGTAGAGGCCGTCACAGAATGGAAGGCACCCACCTCAGTTGGAGAGATTCACAGTTTTCTTGGACTCGCATGATATTATCGGAGGTTCATTGAAAATTTCTCAAAGATTGCGAAGCCCATGACGGAGTTGTTGAAGAAAGAAAGTAAGTACAATTGGACCGAGGAATGTGAGGCCATTTTTTAGAAGTAGAAGAAGCGTTTGGTTACAGCCCCAGTGCTGATACTCTTGAATATTCGTAAGGATTTTCAAGTGTATTGTGACGCTTCACGTCAAGGACTTGGAGGCGTTCTCATGCAAGAAGGAAGGGTTGTATCATATGCCTCATGTCATCTTTGACCCCATGAGTTGAATTATGCCATGCATGATTTGGAGTTAGCAGCCGTAGTGCGCGCACTCAAGACCTAGAGACACTTTCTTATTGGAAACCGTTGTGATGTATATACAGATCATAAGAGTTTGAAGTACATCTTCACACAGAAGGAGTTAAACCTCGGGCAAAGGAGATGGCTGGAGCTCATAAAGGATTACAACATGAGATTGCGTTATCACCCAAGAAAAGCCAATGTCATGGCAGATGCGTTAAGTCGCAAGAGTTATGTTAACACGAGATCTACAGTTGGAGATAGTCCCTAGAGGCTATGTTGCTACGTTGGAAATTCAGTCCGCTTTACTGGGCAAGATTCGGGAAGCCCAGAAGTCTAACCAAGGAATTGCACAGATAAAGGGCAGAATGAACAAAGGAAAGGCAGAAGGATTTCGTGAGGATGAACACAGAACACTGTGGTTTGAAGAACGTATTTATGTGCCCAATGACCCAGAGATCAGGAAGTTGATTCTTCAGGAGGCTCATGATTCGACTTACTCCATACACCCAAGCAACACCAAGATGTACTTGGACTTGAAGCATAATTTCTGGTGGACCAGAATGAAGAAAGACATTGCAGAGTATGTAGCACTATGCGACGTTTGTCAGAGAGTTAAGGCAGAACATCAGAAACCAGCAGGGTTGCTACAGCCATTACCAATACCAGAATGGAAGTGGGATAAACTTGGAATGGATTTTATCGCGGGACTACCCAGGACACGTTCGGGGTACGGTTCTATCTGGGTTATAGTTGATCTCTTGACTAAGGTAGCTCACTTTATCCCCGTGAAGGCCACTTACACGAGTGCTAAGCTGGCCAAGATATACATGTCCAGGATCGTATGTCTGCATGGAGTTTCGAGGACCAATGTATCATATAAAGGAACACAATTTACTTCAAAGTTTTGGAAGTAGTTGCACGAGACTTTGGGTACGAGGCTAGAATTCAGTACGACCTTTCATCCACAGACAGATGGACAGACAGAAAGAGTCAATCAGATTCTGGAGGACATGTTGAGAGCTTGTGCGCTAGATTATGGATCTAGTTGGGATGATAATTTGCCTTACGCAGAGTTCTCTTACAACAACAGTCATCAGACTAGTCTGCAAATGGCCCCTTTCGAGGCATTATACGGAAGAAGGTGTAGAACAGCGTTGATGTGGGATGAAGTTGGAGACCGCAAGTTGTTTGGACCAGATTTAATCAGAGATTCAGAAGAGAAGGTCAAGTTGATCCGCGACAGATTGAAGATAGCCCAGTCCCGACAGAAGAGTTATGCAGATATGAAACGCAAAGAGGTGACTTACGAAGTTGGAGATAGGGCATATCTTAGTGTGTCCCCACTTCGAGGAGTCAAGCATTTTGGAGTTAAGGGTAAACTAGCACCATGATTTGAGGGACCGTACAGATTTTTGGAGCGCAGAGGAGAAGTAGCTTATCAGCTAGAGTTTTCTAGACTTGTCTGGAGTTCATGATGTGTTTCACGTATCTCAGTTGAAGAAATGTCACGCTGAGATGGCCGAGATTCCGCTACGAGATACAGTGCCCTCGGAAGCAATTCAGTTAGAGAGTGATCTGACTTATGAGGAGAAGCCTATCAAGATTCTCGAGTTTGTTGACAGAGTTACCCGCAGCAAGGCCATCAAATTTTGCAAAGTTCTGTGGAGTCACCATACAAAGGATGAAGCCACCTGGTAACGAGAGGAAGACATTCGACGAGACCACCCACACCTATTTTCTAGCCAAACCGAATCTTGAGGGTGAGATTCATCTTAAGGGGGGTAGGTTTGTAACATCCCAGTTTTCAATTTGGATGTTAACATAGATCATTCATATGCATTCATCATTTGAGCATTTTGAATTTAGTTTTGTTTGGAAATTGATCCAAAGACTTTAAGCAACTCAAGGACCCAAGTCAGAGAGTTGGAAGTTTTCCAAAGAGAACCCACGATTTATATTATTTTCCAAGTGAGGTTGGATCAAATTATATTTTTGCCAATTTTCATTTTCAATATTTTTAAAATAAATGAGAGAAGATAATATGACTTCTTCAAAACCGAAATAAAAATGCTGGAATTTGAATTTTGAGTAAAAATATTTTTATTTGCATTTTATTTATTTTAAATTGCATTAAAAAATTTATTTTATTTTTAAGCATTTTAGTTCAGAAAAATGTTCACTTTGTCCCAAATATTAGGAGGGAACGGTGAAAATTGTTCTGAAATTTTTAGGATTTTATTTGAATTTATTTTGAATTTTTCTTCGCTGTGCGAATTAAAAAAAAATGTTTCGGACCGAGGCGACTCGGCCGAAGCCCAGCCAGCCGGCCCAAGTCGCCGCCACCGCCTTCCTCCCGTAGCCGCTGTGCGCCGGCCGGACTCCGACTCGGCCACACCTCGCGTCGCCCCTCCCCCAAGGCAGGGCCTCGCTCGGGGCCTTTCAATAGCCAGCCCCATCGCCCTTGACCTCCACCGCCGTCGTCGCACGCCACCGCCACCAGCCACTGTCGCCACGCCGCCGCTCGCAGCCGCCCGCGCCGCCGCCTCGCTGCAGCCGCCCGCCGCAGACGTCGCCGCCCCACGCTACCTCGCCCCGCCGCCCTCTCCGTCGCCCGCAACCCGCCCCGCTGCCGGACCCGACCCGACCCGCGAACCGATCCGCTAGGTAAAAACCCGCCGCCGATTTTTTTCGGTTTTTTATTTTCGTTTTTTAGAAAACCCTAGATCTGTTTTTTTAGGTTTTATTAAACATCGAACGTCCGCTATTTAGATCAGAAAAAATGGACGTTCACTATTTAGAGTTTTTCTTTTTCTGTTATTTTTCATTGAGGACCTATCCGTGATTAAAGTTTTACAGTTTAGTCCCTATTCTACAATCGATCGCTACTTTCTGCTTGTTAGTCGGAATTTGATGAAACCAAAGCCAAACTCTTCGTTTTGATCTTATATTTCCATTTTTGTAACTCAAATCTGTTTTTGAAAGTTTTAAAATTTGAATTCAAACAGATTTGTGTTTGAACTTTTTTTAATCATAATTTGAGTTTCGTAACTCCATTTGAGTTGGTTCTTTTTGCAAATCGAAGCTCTTAACCTAAACTTTCTGATAAGGCCAAATTCACTTAATTTTGGTATTGTTAGTTTTTTTCTATTGCAAGATTTATTCGATTGTTTTCGAGACTTTTCGAGATCTGTTCTTCGATTCTGTTGCATGATTGCTTATGTGTGCTATTATTTGATTGCGATAGAATTTCTGGAGTGCGAAGCGTGCTACTACGAGTCACTAGGTTTCAAAGATCACCAGGAAGGCAAGTTCATACTTTGATCATACTTTTCAATACCCGGTTTTTATTGCATTAGTTCTATCCTCAAAGATTACATGAGTAATACTTGGATACATGTGGTATTGCTAAGTAGTTCATGAGGTAGGAACCCAATGACTTGAGATCAACCCAGCGAATATACGCTTGTTTAGTTATTGCTTAGCCATGCTCGTAGACGTGGATTGGTATGTGAGATTCATGAAAGTTGTGAGTGCAATAACAACTAAGGGAATGTTTAAGGTGGCAACTTTAATACACAACTAGGTGGATTGGTTGCAGGGCACCAGGAGAATCCAGTGTTGTCCTAGGATATCCCGGAGGAATTGTGTGATCATGCTACGGAATGCCACACAGGCTCGAAGGGATCATATATTGTTCATGCCTAGAAACTTCTGTGTACAACCACAAGCCATTATGGGCTCTAGCATAGTGGAGTATGTTGTGTGAGCTCTTTCAGTGGTGGACTAGCATATGTAGGGGAAAGTAGGTGTACCGGTCTATCCAGGGTAAAGAGTGAATGCTTCTGAAAGACTATGTCTCGATCATCCGATCATGGATGTGGTCGAGTCTTGTGGGGAAAAGTGCACAAACCTGTGCAGAGTGTACAATCTATTCATGAGTAGACATGTCCCCGGTTATGGACATCTTGAGTATCCTGGTATTTGAATTATGTATTGATTTCAACACTCTATTTAATTAAATTTGTTGGGTTATTAATGAATTTGGTTACTTTGGGATTGAGATGGAGGAACCATTTCTCAATATCGCGTAATTTAAAACTGGGTAGTAAATAAAATTTATTCCTTTGTTGTAGGAAAAAAATTAGCTTTATGCAAAAATAAACCTTACAGCCTCCACCAGCCAAATATGCATATAGTTGTAGACATTTGTTCATATTTACTTGCTACAGCGTGTTCTTGCCAGCATATTCAATGTGCTGACCTACGCAGCTGCAACATCTCCTGTTGCAGAGTTTACCAACGAAGAATAAGGTGCGATTAGGTCGTTGTCGTGCACTCAATGTTTGCCGTTGAGTTGGATGGACTCAACTTATCTTCAATGCTTCCGCAAGATTGGTATGTCGGCGTTCTGGGAACGGGGGTACCCAGACTTGCCTGCCTGCGGACCAGGGCGTGGCTCATCAGGCGGCCTGGTATGGCCCAACCTCTTCAGCAACCACTCAAGACCCTCGCGAGGGGCCGAGCCTTGCGAGGGGCCGAGCCTCGCGAGGCGGACGACGCAAGACATCCCCTAGGGCGGCCTCACTAGGCTGGCTCCTGAGTATCAGAGATATCAAGGCGAGGGGCACCTCGCGAGGTCCTCGTGACGTGAGCAGTGATGACCAAGGCCAGTCAGGCGCCAGCGGGCGCAGAGTGCCAGTTTCATCTTTGGTGTTAAAGAAGCAGGTGCATGCGAGGAGTCCCGAGGCGTCAGGCAAAGGTTTCCATATTGGTGCAACGAGACCAATACCAGCAGGACGGCAGAGCGGAGGTCATCGTGGAGCCCACGGCGGCGTCACCACCAGATCCTTTGGCAGGCGAAGACCACCTTTTGTCAGTATAGCTTGTACTAGTTGTCCCCCCCCCTTCAAATTTGGCCGTTCTGGGATCCCTTCCCGCTCAATATTTGGGAAGAGGACCCGTGCCACTATAAATAGGACTAGCCACCCACCATCTTGGGGGGGGGGGCTTGATTTGATCAGATAGAAGGCACACACCCACAAGCTCACTCGAGCACAAGAACACCTCTCCTCAAGAGGCTGTTCACCCCATGTACTAGTTCTTCCTCAGCCTACAAGGCAATCCACCACACCACACTGGATTAGGGTATTACACCATAACGGTGGCCCGAACCAGTATAAACTTTGTGTCCCTTGTTCTTCAGATCCAACGAGCTAGGCCTAGGGATCGATGAGTATACGAGCTAGGGCGGAAGGAGAGATCTTCGTGTGCACTCCAGATTTCCAACCTCAAGGGTTTTGCCGGAACCCAAGATCCGACATTTGGCACGCCAGGTAGGGGCGTGCCAAAATTTCCTCCCCATCCGTCCCGCTCTCCGTCCGTCAAGTTCCCATGGCAAGCGCCCCTCCTCCGACCGACTTGGTGGCCGCGCGCGGCGGCGCACCGGGCCACTGGGCCTTCACCCCCGCCTTTCGACGGGTGCAGTTGCCACCCAGGTTTAGGCCAGATCTGCCACCCCATTACAACGGGGCAGCGGACCCAGCCGTCTTCCTCCAGGCTTACGAAGAGGCCATCTCGGCGGCCGGCGGCGACATCAAGGTCATGGCCAACTGGCTCCCCATGGCACTCACCGGCGTACCGCACGCCTGGTTTTTCAGCTTGCCAGAATCATCCGTGGCGTCCTGGGAGGAGCTGCGCGACCTCTTCATCGCACTCTTCGGGGCACCGGCACCCCACGTCGTCGCGGCCCTCCTCGGCGGCTCCCAAGCGCCACCCTCCGGCCGCCACATCGAGCAGATCTTTCGCCAGGTGGGCATCGCCTCCATACGCCAGGGGGATCCTCCTGGATGGGCGGCGCCCAAGACCTACCTCACCTTCGACTCAGGGGACCACTCTGCTTCCACCGCGGGCTCAGGCGCTCTCCCGATGCTTTGCACCCCCACCATCTGGAACGTGGTAGTCACCAAGACCCTCATTGATGGTGGAGCTGGCCTCAATGTGCTCTCAGTGGAGGCTTTTAGCTTGCTTCACGTGCCGCTCAAGCGGCTGCGCCCCACCAAGCCCTTCTCCGGAGTTAGGAGCGGTTCTACCAGCTCTCTGGGGCAGATCCGCCTCCCGGTCACCTTCGGCACCCGTGACACCTACCGCACCGAGTTGATCGACTTAGACATCGCCTGTATCGGCCTCCCGTACAACGCCATCCTTGGTTACCCCGCGCTGGCTCAGTTCATGGCCGTGACCCATCCGGCATATAACCTCATGAAGATGCTGGGGAGCAGCGGTGTCCTCACCATGGCAAGGGACACCAAGGAAGCTTTGGCGGCCCACAAGCGCGCCTTCCGGACCGCTGGGGCCGCACATCCGGCTGGTGAAGCCGCCCCTGGAACCAAGGGGGCTGCACCGGCGAAGAAGAAGCAACTTTTCTCCCAAGACAGAGCCGAGACGAAGCAGGTGCCGATGGATGAAGACGAGCCGTCAGGTGTCACCTTCACCATAGGAGCCGGTCTTCCCCCGGCTCAAGAAGAGGCGCTGATTGGATTCCCGCGCGCAAACAAGGATGTGTTCGCGTGGGAACCCAAGGACCTGGCGGGAGTCCCGAGGGAGGTGATTGAGCATCACCTGAACGTATGCCCCAATATGCGCCTCGTAAAGCAGAAGGCTCGGCGCCAATCTACGGAGAAGCAGTCCTTCATCATGCAAGAGACTTGTAAGCTAGAAGCGGCGGGTGTCATCTGCGAGGTCTGGTACCTGGAGTGGCTGGCAAACCCCGTCGTCATGCCCAAGAAAGGCGGAAAAGAGCGCATGTGTGTCGACTTCACCAACCTCAACAAAGCTTGTTCGCAAGACCCGTTTCCTCTGCCCGGCATCGACCAGATCATCGACTCCACCGCCGAGTGCGACCTATTGTGCTTCATGGATGCCTTCTCAGGTTACCACCAAATCAAGATGGCGCTGCAAGACGTCGCGAAGACTGCCTTCCTCACCCCGTGTGGAGTATACTGCTACACCTGCACACCGTTTGGGTTGCGGAATGTGGGAGCAACCTTTCAGCGGCTAATGCACATCGCACTAGGAAAACAGCTTGGGAGGAACGCTGAGGCATACGTAGATGACATCATGGTAAAATCTCAGGAGGCCGCAACCCTTATCACAGATCTAGAAGAAACCTTCTCTAACCTCCGCAAGGTAGACCTGTGGCTCAACCCGGAAAAGTGTGTGTTCGGTGTCCCATCAGGCAAGCTTTTGGGCTTCCTGGTGTCGCACCAAGGGATTGAGGCAAACCCCGAGAAGGTCAAGGCCATAAAAAAGATGAGTCCGCCCAAGAACCTCAAGGAGATGCAGAAGCTGGTCGGCTGTGTAACATCGCTCGGGCGTTTCATCTCCAAGCTAGGAGAAAGAGCCCTCCCTTTCTTCAAGGTGACGAAAAGGAAGGGCCCGTTCGAATGGAACCCAGAGGCTGACGCGTCGTTCGAAGACCTCAAGAGATACCTCACCAGTCCACCAGTAATGGTGGCACCCAAACCTCAAGAACCATTGGTGCTCTACCTGGCCGCGACACCACATTCATCCAGTGCAGCGTTGGTGGTTGTCCGAGAGGAGCGCCAAGACAAGACCTTACAGCCCAGAGGCGGTACTCCTGAGGCCCCCGCGGGGCCGGAGGACGACCATGTCCTGCAAGACGACTCTCCTAAGGCTACAACCGCCCCATCTGGCGACCAAGCCCCCAGAGCCCCTTTACACAGTCTGACCACACAGCCACAGGCGAGCCAGGACTTCACTTCCGTCGAGCACCCGGTATACTTCGTCAGCACGGTGCTCCGTGATGCCCGGGCGCGCTATCCCATGCCGCAGAAGCTTCTGCTTGCAGTCCTGATCACTTCTCGTAAGCTGTGCCACTACTTCCAAGGCCACCCCATCAAGGTTGTCTTAGCCTACCCTCTGGAGAGGGTACTCCGGAGCCCAAACACGGTAAAAAGGGTCGCGGAATCGAATATAGAGCTGCAGGTGTTCCAGCTAGAATTCAGCACAACCAGAGTCATCAAGGGAGCTGCACTTGCTGACTTTGTGGCAGAATGGACCAACGCCCCAGGACCCGAAGCAAGTCAAAATTGGTCCTTCTCACCGGGAAGCGAAGCGCCGAATGGCTGGGTCATGTACTTCGACGGCGCGTTCGCCCGCCAGGGCGCCGGGGTTGGGGTTGTGCTCATCTCGCCCACTCAAGACAGGCTCTACTAGGCCGTGCAGCTCTGCTTTCAGCCAGGCGATAAGGTCTCCAACAACATCGCGGAGTACGAGGGCCTCATTGCTGGTCGAGAAACGGTTGACCGAGACACAGTCTTTCAGAAGCATTAACTCTTTACCCTGGGTAGACCGTACCACCTACATCCGCTACATCTGCTAGTCTACCACTGAAAGAGGTCACACAACTTACTCCACTATGCCAGAGCCCATAATGGCATTGTGGCTGCACACGGAAGTTTCTAGGCATGAATGATATATTATCCCTTTGAGCCTGGGTGGCATTCCTTGGACAACACTGGTAAATCCCCATGTGCCCTGACATCCACTGGTACATCCCCAGGGTGCCACAACCAATCCACCCAGATGTGTGTTAAATTTCCACCTTAAAGAAACCCTTAGTTGTAATTACACTCACAACTTTCATGAAAACACTCATACCAATCCACGTCTACAAGCATGGCTAAGTAATAAGTAACAAATCATATATTCCCTTGGGTTGATCACAAGTCACTGGGTTCCTACCTCATGAACTACGAAGCATCATATTATGTAACCAGTCCTACTCATGCAAGTGTTTGAGGATATAACTAATGCAATGAAAACTGGGTATTGGAAAGTATGATCAAAGTGTGAACTTGCCTTGTACTGTTGATGTAGACTCTTCGCACTCATAACTCGTGATAGATCTACTTGTCACACTCCGATCAATCTATCGTAAACAGTCAATAGTAAAACACTTCGGAAAACTTCAGAACCAAGAAAATAACTCTTGCAACATAAAACAATTTCTAACAGTACCAAAATTTAGTGAATTTGGCCTTATTAGAACATTTAGGTCAAGAGCTTCGATTTGCAAAAAGAATCAACTAAATCGGAGTTATAAAACTCAAGTTCTGATCAAACGAAGTTCAAATTCAAATCTGGTAGAATTCAAATTTTAAAACTTCCAAAATCAAGTTTAGTTGTTTAACTAGAAAGAGGGGATCACAACGAAGACGAGGGCGTTGGTTTCGTTGGATTTGGACCAACGAGTAAAAAGTTGTGGCCGCTTGAAGTTTAGGGACTAAGATGTAAATAAAATATTCACTGATGGGTCCCTGGCCAAAAACTAAAAAAAAAGCTATCGAGCGAACGCTCGCTAACCGAACTAAACGAATGAATTCGTTTGTTAAAAGAGACTAACGAGTGAATGTTCGTTATCTAATCTAACATAATAAAAAAAACTAATCTAAAAAGAAAAACCAAACTAACTAAAAAGAAAAAGAAAAACGGGGGAGGGTTTCACCGGTTTATACCGGTTCGACGAAAAGACCAGCGTTCGCGGAGCGGGTTGGGTCTGACGTGGGTTTCAGCCGGCAGAGCTCCGGCGGCGGCGGCGCGGCTCCGGCGAGCGGTGGCGGCGCGAATCGAGGGCGGCTGCAGCGGCGGCTTCGCGGGCGATGCGGGGCAGAGGCGAGCGGGTGGTGCTGTGGCTAAGGCGGCGGCGCAGCAGCAAGCAGCGACGCGGGGCGGCAAGAAGCGAGATGAGGCGGCGGTGCGAGGCGAGGGGGAGGAGGAGAGGCTACGGGGCCGGTGACTTTATAGGCGGGAGGGGGTCGGGTTGACGTGGGGAAGGGGCAAGGTGCGGCCGCGTGGAGCTCCCGGACTTCGGCGGAGTCCGGGTCGGCGACGGGGACGAAGGCGGCGCGGAGCTGGGCCGCGGCCTGGCGGCTAGCTGGGCCGGCCTAGTCGGGAGAGAAAGTTTTTTTTAACACACAAAAAATAATAAAGAGAAAAACAACTAAAATAAAGATATAATATAGACATCTCATATATCAAGATTTTCAGAAGAAAAAAATTCTACAACGTGAACATTTTTCTACAGTCAAATAAAATCCTCACAAAATTAAATAAATCATAAAGTGCTACTGTTGCAATAAAATCCAATGAAAAACATTTTAAAATGCCAAAATGATTTCAAATTTATTTCTCTCCAATTTTCTACTATAGGGAATCATGTTACCCTATTTTCCATATATTTTATTTTTGGAGAAAAATAATTTGAATAAAACCCAATAACTCAAATTTTGAAAATGAGTTTGAAAATATTTCAAAAGAACTTCCAACTCATATTTCTTATAATTTGAAGAAGTCATTTTATCTTCTCTCGGGAAAATCATTGAGTTGCATAAAGTTTCTGAATTGAAATATTGCGAGAATGAAATTCAAAATCCTTTCAAACCCTTTTTTATTTAATAAATGGAAGAAGTAATATTATCTTCACTCCAGGGTTTTGTGATGAAAAGAATTTGAATTCATTGAGAACATAAATGCAAAGTGAAAGTTTGGGAAAGTCATTTGATTCCCTCTCATTTAACTTTCAAAAGTTTCAAATTTCACTCAATTTCACACATCACAATCAGGCAAACAATCCAAACTATCTATTTATTATAACATTCCAAAATTTAGAATTTTGGGATGTTACAAACCGACCACACTTAAAATGAACCTCGTCCTCGAGATTCAGAGAGGCTAGCAAGAAATAGGTTGGGGTTCAGGGTCTCCTAACAATCCATTGATTGGTATGTTCTAGTGTGCTACCACACTTAGAAACATGGATACGGTTCCACCAAAATCAGGTACTCCATTCTTTGGGTTGACGATGCCGGTCTTCTCAGATCTTCAGGGTAACTCCCTCTCTGGGCTCTTTCAGTAGTGGCATAACCTTTGTCCTCAATTCTTGTGTCCTTTCATCTTGGTAAGGTTCTTCTGAGACTGGTTATTCTTAGCTGACAGATCTAGCGCCAATTCTACAAAAATATCGATCTCTCATGGTGGTCTTCAAACAAATTAATTGGGTCCCTGCAGAAAACGGGTCTGGGCTTCATTCTCACCGTATATCCTACGGTTGGCAACAACTGCCTTGCACAGGGGAACTTTTGTCATACCATTCTAAGGTTTAAACAAAGTTTTGACATCGTTGTCTCTCTACTATAGGTAAGTCACTCCGATTTACCATCCCGTATAACAGAGGCGAATAATACGAGTAAGTCGGTATGGTGATCAATCCATTCCGCACCCAAATCATTACCTTGTATATGGTTTAGTGAATATCGCATTCTAACACTTGGTCATCCTCACAAGCATTGCAGAATTTTCTCTTGTCGACGAACCGCATTAGGATAAATCCATTGATTCTGCAAGCCAAACAAACATCTATCGTTCTTTCACCACCCTCGGGTTTTGCGTAGACACCTATAAGATCATCTGTCGACAAAGTCGTAACTTATACCAGGGGTTTTCCTTCAGCAAGAGTGTGGTTGCTTCTTGACAGACCCTGGGGCTTGTGGGTTACGACACATCTCGTCACTAGTAACACTTGGTTGCATCATCGGGTTGCATCTGATCATTCTTTCGACATCCAACTTCCTTACCATCCTTAAATCCATCCAATTGTACTGTATCCTTTCCTTCTGTTGGTACAAACTACGATGTAATTACTCGGACTCATCATTGAGTTGTCCATTCCAAAGTCTGTCTTAACTAGCTATTGTATTCGGGTAACGGTGTTGAATTCTACCACACTTAAAATGAAAAACACCAGTTCTCTTCCAAATCTTATTCCATGCATCATGCTTTCACTCATTGCTTATGTAATAACAACTCATAAAAAAATCCAAAAATCAATACCCTAATGCCAACTGTATTGACTCTCAAATCATTGCAAATCTCATGTAGCTCCATTACATGCTTCAACTCAACTTCTTAGCACAAATCTCCTTCTCCATGGGACAATCGTGCCCTGCTTCTTTATAGCAGAAACATATTACTACTGACAAATATCGTGGTTCCATTGTGATTACGTAACCTCCTTAGGTCCTCGGCTTGGGGTCCACTTCAGAACTTGTATATCCTTAACTCATCCTGGGAGTCACTATTGCTCCACACTCCAGCATTACACCCTCTTTAAATCCAATTGTACTTATTTCCTTCCTACCATTGGGGTACGCATCATATCAAGAATAAACTACAACTTATTTTGTGCAAACTCCACTCCTTGGAGAAACATTTTCCATTCCCTTGGTCTAGTGTTCACACAGAAAAGTATCGCCCCCAAAAATAAATGCACCGGTTTATCCGTAATTCATATTCTCCTCATATCAAATCTCTTATTACATCCTGAACCACTATTCGACACTTCAAATTTCAAAGGTGCTTCACTAAAAATGCTGCCATCCACATAGTTTGATATGGTCAAGCATTCCTTCCATCTTTATTCATTCATCCTAGCTAAGGATGCTTCAGTCCCACTGGAATTACGTAATGTGATTCTTGAAATCATCGATCTTTTGATTCATCCTATTGGCCATGTGCTTCATCTCCATCATCTCTGCATGCACCCTACTCAGGCATTCCCGAGTGTGACGAAGTCTTGCTTCAAGTATTTCTCCAATCTGACGTATGGCCTCCATAGCAGCTTCACGAACAGAGTCAAAGAATGTTGTTCGTGGTACTCGGGAGATGAAAAAGTATTGACCCATAGTCTTTGGGAAAACTCATTTCACACGATGGAGGTGTACCTCCACGTACCAAAGTTAAACTCCATTCTCCATGAAGGGATAACCCTTGTAAATTGCATCTCCTTCCAGGTGAATGTGCTTCATCATGTCCTTCATGATCTTTGGGTAATCCTGATCGCTAGTCAGGGTCATGATTGTTTCCGGGCCCTTGAGAAAAGACTCGTAAAGGGTTGTCATCTGTAGGTAATAGACAGAAGGGGTACTCAGGATAATGTATGTATTTCCTTGGGGAAAATGTGGTTGTTTGTTCGAGAAAGGTTTGGGGTCAACTTGTCTATGGGTTCTAGGTTTTAGTCTGGGTGAGATAGCAAGAGAGGCACTCATAAACAGCCAACAACTCATAACATTTCCTTCTTAGATTCCAAACATATCAAATTCTATTGCTTCACAAAGTAATTCAATGTTCTTTCCATAACTCAACTCAACATCATAATAAAATGTATTCCACATTTATCTACATGCTTCATACCAATATCCATATCTCAACTACTCTGCTCAATCTTTCCTCTGGTCTGAACCTTCTCTTGGCAAAATGCCCTACTTCCTTGCATCGTAAATTAATGACATAAGACAAATCTAAGGACTTCATGGTGGTTGTCTTGGTTCACTGGGTTCTTGGCTTCCTTGTTGGGCAGTTGCTAGCATAATGACCTAAATCCTTGCACCGGTAACATGTGATGTGACTCAGGTCCTTTTCCGCAGAAATTGGGTTCTTCTGGGGACACATGCTCTTTCTCTTCCTCGACTTCCTCGGTCCAATCAATTTTTCTATCTTTTGTGGATCAAACTCCACTTCTTCTATCGGGAAGTCTCCCAGATACTCTTGGTTTTCCTTCGTGCAATACTATGAAAGATGTCCTTTTTCTCCACATGAGTAGCAAGCACGGGAGTAATATCTGTTTAGTCCTTCTCCATCAGGGTCGTCAATATCTTCCTCCATTGCGGATTCCTTTGAAATTTCCTCGAGGGCTTCTTTCATTGCTTCTTTCTTCTGCTGGATAGTTCGTTGTACCATGGGGTAAATGTGACACTGGGCAGGGTAGTGGGTAGTACCTTCACACAAGAAACAAGTAATCTGCCTAGTTGGGCATTCTTCAGCTGGGTGACTTTGTTCATAATGAGGACATTCATCCTTGTGCTCCTCCTGGGTGTGTCCTATTTCTCCACAATTCCTGCAGGAACAAGGATTCTTCTTCGGGTTGTCACCACGCTCTCGGATGAGACGGGATCTTAACAAAGTCTTCTTGAATTCCTCCCAACTTTTGGCTCCATTACATCCTTGTATGGCTTGATGCATTTTCCACCAAGTTGCAGCAGTTTTTCTGAAGTACTGAAGAGCGTATTTAACCTCACACTTCCTTGCAACCAATTTTTTCCTGAAGTGATCCTCCATGTTTTGTATACATAGCTTTGCCTCCGGTTGGGTCATCGGTCCAAAGATTTCAAGTCTATCTTATTTCATCCTCTATTGGGTCCAAGGGTTTTGGGATGAGATTCGGGAGATGGAGAGAGATACACTCAATACGCTCAATAGTTTTTTGGAAAGACGGGTTTTGTTTGCGGCCATCGGAAAACATCAAACAAATGACGGCTCACAATCGTCGCATCTAACGTAGGTACATAACAGTGGTTTGGTCTTCTAAAGGTCAATATGTTTTCAAGATCGTCAACTCTTCAAATCTTCGGAGTATCCACTATTGTAGCTTCAACACTTCCAATGTATGGTAAAATCCTCTTTACTCCGAAGGGTGGGAGAGGGTATTGGCTAACTTTTTAGGGTAAGAGGGAAGGTTTGACAAAACTCAGAAAAGAAGAGAGGTAAAGAATCTTTTTGAAAATAAAGTTTTAGAGAAATCCTTTCCTATGGGCTGGCCAGTTTCTAGGGTCACGTCCTACCATCAACATGTGCTCTAATACCATCTTGTAGCGATCTAACCCGAATGGATCAAGTCTCTGTGCTTAAGTGTCATCCCTGGATCGGTATGCTGACACACATAGTACTCGAAGATTTATAACAGAGGTAAATCACATGTATAAAGTAACGTAAGTACTATTACCTTGATCAACATAGCGGAAGTAACAAGGTTGTGGAGTTCCATCAACACCAACGGCAAAGTTGAGTGTAGACAGCGCAACCCTAACATAACACTTACTCATCGAATAATTCATGCAACATGAGATGTTGCAGCCATGTAGGTCAGTACATTGAATGTACTGGCAAATTCACACTGTAGAAGTAATGATAAAAAATTCCTACAACTACATGCATATTTGGCTGGTGGAGGCTGTAAGGTTTATTTTGCATAAAGCTGATTGTTCCCTACCACAAAGGAATAAATTTATTTAACTACTTTGTTAAATTTATTTCATGAACAACTGAGTATGGTTCCTCCATCTCAATCCCAAACCAAAGTCATTATTAACCCAACAAATTAAATAGAGTGTTGAGATCAACAAATAATCCACTTCTAGATACTCAAAGATGTCCATAACCGGGGACACGACTACTCATGAATAGTTTGTACACTCTGCAGAAGTTTGTGCACTTCTCCCCACACGACTCGATCTCCTCCATTTTGATTTCTCGCACTACATGGTGTTTGAGAAACGGATGACCGAGACACAGTCTTTCAGAAGCATTAACTCTTTACCCTAGGTAGATCGTACCACCTACATCTGCTACATCTGCTAGTCTACCACCGAAAGAGGTCACACAACTTACTCCACTATGCCAGAGCCCATAATGGTATTGTGGATGCACACGGAAGTTTAGGCATGAATGATATATGATCCCTTTGAGCCTGAGTGGGATTTGATGGGCCTCTAACCCCTCGTTGGTTACCCCAAGTGGAAGGTGAAAGATACAGTTTTGTGGAAGTGTTTTCCCTTAGCAAAGATGCCAAGGATCGAATCCCCAGAGACTCCTAGGTTCAACAAGTAGGTGTCAACTGCTAACGACGCAATTAGCAATCAACGTGGACCTGCACACAGATACAAATAACTTTGCTCCCAACGAGTACATAGAGGTTGTCAATCCCTCCGGCCTTGTAGTTCACAAAGGATTAAAACCAATGATAGTAGTGATAGATAGTGTTTTGCAATAGTAAATAATAGCGAAAAGTAAATAGTGGATGTGATCTATGATGGTAATATGGACCGGAGTCACATGATGTTCACTAGTGATGTCTCTCTCCCAAAAGATGATAAAACAGCTATGTGAGGTAAACGAATTACAGCTGGTCAATTGACAGGACCACGAACGCAAACCAATGCTGACTACATTGCAAGAAAGGTTGAGGTTCAAAGCATGGGCGGTACGCCAAAGTAAGTAGACCGAAATCCATCAATATCTACTACTAATCATCCACCTTGAGATATCTATCCAGAACATCTCGCTGGTATTAAGTTGCGAGCCCCACCCATAGTATAAACTCAAAGCAACAGACAACTGCATTAAAAGAACTTTGCGTAAAGTAAACAATCCTTGCACCCGCGGGCACAAGCACCGTTGTTTCCCCCCTTGTGGCAACAGCACATCCCCTAGACTCATGTTTCTGTCACTCAAGCTAGTCATCGAGGGGCATCAACCCACAATCAAGCATAACGTTCCCTCTTGGAGTCACTACGTATTACTCGGCCAAAGCAATAAATAACAACGGTGAACATGCAAGAATTACTTATGAACATAAATATAAAAGAGGTGAATCAAATATATTACTCAAGATCAATCTGAACATAAACTCATAATCCACCGGATCCCAGCAAACTCATCATAGCAACAGCATAAGGATTACATATGTGCCTCGATCATGTAGGGCAGCTCACGAGGACTAATTAGTGAAGCACAAGAACGGGAGGAGAACATCACATAGCTACTGGTCATGGACTCATGGTCCAAGGGAGACTACTCACGAGTCATCCGGGAGGCGTCCATGGTGGTGGAGAAGCTCCCGGTGGTGATCATCCCCTCCGGCAGGGTGCATGGAGCAAGCAGAAATTATAGATACGTTTTGGACGTATCAACATCCCCAAGCTTAATTCCTGCTCGTCCTCGAGTAGGTAAATGATAACAAGAATAATTTCTGTGGTGACATGCTATTAACCATATAGGACTTTTCATAGTCATATGACAAAAGCTTACTGAGACAATGATTCTATAGTAATTAAGTTGCCTCATGAGAAAGTCACAAATGACTGAAAGTTTTATAATATGAAACTGAAGCATCAAAAAGATTTGCAATGAACATGATGTGCAAATATGATAAAGTGATATCTAGCTTGCCCCCTTTAGTGATGCAAAACATAAATGCAGGGGCACCTTCAAGGTTTAAGTGATGACTAGATACAATGATTTCAAAATAAACGATATCACAATCATGCAAAAGACAATGCTACTTTGGGACAATGCACATTACACTCAGAATGACAATCATGCTCTCAGTAGTTGGTGCTTTTAAAAGAAGGTGGAGACTCAACATAAAAGTAAAAGAATGGTTATGTGCTAGAGCTTTTTATAGAAGCAATTTTGTCAACGGTAGTAGTACTTCATATGTGTCATGCATAAGACATCCTATAAGTTGCAAGCCTCATGCATCGAATACCAATAGTGCTCGCACCTTGTCCTAATTAGCTCAGATTTCCATGGGTTATCATTGCATTACATATGTTTCAACCAAGTGTCACAAAGGGGTACCTCTATGCCACCTGTACAAAGGTCCAAGGAGATAAATCACATTTGATTTCTCGTTTTTGATAGATCTCAACTTGAGGACATCCATACCGGGACAACATAGAAAATAGATGATGGACTCCTCTTTAATGCACGAGCATATTCTCATAAGAGATTGAGGATAAGGTCCAAGCTAAAACTTCCACCATGATACATGGCTTTGGTTGGCGGCCCAATGTTCTTCTCTAACAATATGCATACTTATTCAACCCAGGGCAAATCACCCTTACTTCAGACAAGACGAACATGCATAGCAACTCACATGATATTCAACAAAAGTGTGACAGTTGATGGCGTCCCCAAAAACATGTTTACCGCTCGGCAAGCAACTTATAAGAAATAAGATACATAAGCAACATATTCTTTACCACAATAGTTTTTAAGCTACTTTCCCATGAGCTATGTATTGCAAAGATTGAAGGTTTTAAAGGTAGCACATGTAAATTAATTGGAGTGGCGGTGAAATACCACATATAGGTAGGTATGGTGGACTCATATGGCATAACTGGTTTAAAAGGATGTGGATGCACAAGCAGTCATTCCGCTTAGTACAGGTGGAGGTTAGCAAAAGACTGGGAGCGACTAACTAAAAGAGCAATGACGGTCATAATCATACAGAGTGACAAAGCAACATTGAATCAGGCATGGTAGTTATATCGCTACTCAGAAATAAAAGATCATCAAGGCTTGACAGACTTTCTTTACAGTCTTAAATATGCGTGAGCATACGCCAAGTCAATCAAAATAAATTCTCGAAGGAAGATATTACTAAACCATACCACATCATAGGCAAACAAATCATGTTGGTACTCCAATAACACATTGGGAATCCCCCAGCTTATTTGAGACTAACCATAAGAAACCTGAAATACTAAGCACCATTATGCACGTAGCATCCTTATCATAGACATATTAACCAGTGCAACGGAAGCAAACTCTCTTAATATGGTGAGCATGGTAATTAAAGAGAGTTCAAGAAACCAACTAAACAAAAGCTCTTGGAAAGGATAAGCATGAATACTAAGAGCAGAGCATGATAGTTGCTATTAAAAGACAAAGAACACACACAGCAGAGATAGATATGAAAATTCTATGTTATGTTCTAGGTAGAAGTGGAGCGTGTTTCTCTCCCACATAAAGGAATGCTGAGTTCCGACTCGTTATGAAAAACTAAAAAGAAAACTAAAAGCAAGAGGCTCCAAGCATAGCACATAACACATGAAGTGATAAAAATATAGCGGAACGAAAGACGAACTGATAATGTTGATGGAGAAGGGGATGCACGGGGGCATCCCCAAGCTTAGACGCTTGAGTCTCCTTGAATATTTCTTGGGGGTGCAAGGGGGCATCCCCAAGCTTGAGCGCTTGACACTCCTGAATCTTTTTATCATCTTCCCTCGCACACTTGAAAACTCCCTTTATACACAACTCATCATAATCTGATTAGCGAGGTTAGTACCATTAATAAAATAATTATACCTTGCTGGAAATAAAGATATTCTTGAAGTTCTACTGTTTCTCAAGATTGCCAAAATGTTTTTGCAAAGAAAAAGCAAGCTCTTGGTTTGCAAACTGAAGGAAAGGCAAAACATGACAGAATCTGTGAAAAACAGAACAACAGGTAGTAATTGATCTGTTCAGGATACTTCTGCAACTCAAATCAAAAAACTCAGAACAAGCGCACGAAAGACAATTATATAGAGAACGCTGTCGGAACAATTCAGACCAAGAATATGATTTGGTGATTTTATACGAATTTTTCTATCCAAGGACATAATCTGTTTCCTGGACAGCACCTCACAACTTTTGAACTTTCTAGCAATCAGAGGCTATACTTGGCACAAATATGAAAAGTAAAGATACAATGATGATGCTACAGCAGTAAACAACATCAAGACACAACAAAAGCATAAAATTTATTCATGTGGGCTGCCTCCCAAAAGCGCTTTCTTTTATGCCTTTAAGCTAGGCATAATGCATAGAGGAATCAATAACCATCATAATAATCGGAGTTATAAATTGATTCATAAGGTTCCTCAACAAATTCACTCTTGTTCCTTCTAGGAAAGGGGTACACACCTTTTGCCTTCCCGCGTAAGCGGATTTGTCCCTTACCTATATCGATGAAGCCTTTTACCGCTCGGAGGAAGTCCCTTCCAAGCACTATATTTCCTTGGTTTGGCTCCATGATGAAGAAATCAACCATTGCAATCCCTTTAAGGAATTTGACTGGCACATCTTTTATTCTTCCCTAGATTTCAGAAATATCTCCATTAGTGTGTTCATGATAAGACGATAATCTATCCATGTTAAATTTTAAAGAATCATGAACAATTTTTGGCAAAGTAGAAACCATAGATCCAATATCACAATAAGCAAGGAAGTCTTCATTAGAGATACTAATCCTAACAAGAGGCTCCCAGTCATTATCTATTTCCAAAATATCTCTCTTATTGGGTTTGGGTCTCTCTACATTCACTAAGTCTAGAGCATCCATTCTCTTTTCAATAGTAGCAAGTCTATCTATGACAGTATCAAAATTATGATCATAAACAAAGTAACTAGATAGACCATGTATAATTTCAAGAGCTCTAGCTTCATCACACTCTAGGAAATCTCCCTCGGCTATAATATCAAGAGAGTGTTTACACCATTTAAAAAGACCCTGGTAAAAATTCCTAAGCACAATTTTTATAGGTATCCAAGGCATAATTCTCCTATGTGCATCAGAAATTCTGTCCCATGCCTTCTTCATATTTTCTCCGTCCCTTTGATGGAAATCTAGAACTTCCGATTCCCTCAAAGCACCATATCCTAAAATGTTTAGCTAAACAGATAGGACTACTAACAAGACGGTAAAATAATTTTTTTTGTATTTTTGTGATAAAGGATACTAAAGCAAAAACTGAAAGGTAAACTAACAAGACTAAAAAGCAAAGGTAAAAGATAGCATGCAACTCCCCTATCCTGAAGAGTGGAGTCCCCGGCAACGGCGCCAGAAAATACTCCTTGATGGGCCTCTAACCCCTCGTTGGTTACCCCAAGTGGAAGGTGAAAGATGAAGTGTTGTGGAAGTGTTTTCCCTTAGCAAAGATGCCAAGGATCGAATCCCCAGAGACTCCTAGGTTCAACAAGTAGGTGTCAACTGCTAACGGCGCAATTAGCAATCAACGTGGACCTGCACACAGATACAAATAACTTTGCTCCCAACGAGTACAGAGAGGTTGTCAATCCCTCCGGCCTTGTAGTTCACAAAGGATTAAAAGCAATGATAATAGTGATAGATAGTGTTTTGCAATAGTAAATAATAGCAAAAAGTAAATAGTGGATGTGATCTATGATGGTAATATAGACCGGAGTCACATGATGTTCACTAGTGATGTCTCTCTCCCAAAATACGATAAAACAGCTATGTGAGGTAAACGAATTACAGCTGGGCAATTGACAGGACCACGAACGCAAACCAATGCTGACTACATTGCAAGAAAGGTTGAGGTTCAAAGCATGGGCAGTACGCCAAAGTAAGTAGACCGAAATCCATCAATATCTACTACTAATCATCCACCTTGAGATATCTATCTAGAACATCTCGCTGGTATTAAGTTGCGAGCCCCACCCATAGTGTAAACTCAAAGCAACAGACAACTGCATTAAAAGAACTTTGCGTAAAGTAAACAATCCTTGCACCCGCGGGCACCAGCACCGTTGTTTTCCCCCTTGTGGCAACAGCACATCCCCTAGACTCATGTTTCTGTCACTCAAGCTAGTCATCGAGGGGCATGAACCCACAATCAAGCATAACGTTCCCTCTTGGAGTCACTACGTATTACTCGGCCAAAACAATAAATAACAACGGAGAACATGCAAGAATTAGTTATGAACATAAATATAAAAGAGGTGAATCAAATATATTACTCAAGATCAATCTGAACATAATCTCATAATCCATCGGATCCCAGCAAACTCGTCATAGCAACAGCATAAGGATTACATATGTGCCTCGATCATGTAGGGCAACTCACGAGGACTAATTAGTGAAGCACAAGAACGGGAGGAGAACATCACATAGCTACTGGTCATGGACTCATGGTCCAAGGGAGACTACTCACGAGTCATCCGGGAGGCGTCCATGGTGGTGGAGAAGCTCCGGGTGGTGATCCTCCCCTCCGGCAGGGTGCCGGGAAGAGTTCTCCTCGTGCTCCCGATCTTGGAAGCGGCGGCGGCGGCGGAATAGAGATGGGATCGCGAAAAGAGGTTCTGTTCTGAGGGTTTCGAGGGACCCCCTAAATATATGCCAAAGGGGAGCACCGGACGGGCTCCGGGGGGCCTAGGCGCCCCCCCGGCGTGGCCCAGGGGGGTGGCGCCCACAGGGCGCCCCGAGCCCCGGTGCCCCCCCCCCGGCTGTACTTCGGGCGCAAGGTCGGTTCCGGAACGCTGATTTTTTATATAACTTTTTTGGATTTTTCCTGGCAGTTCTCGTAACGTGAAAACCTGAAATACAAAATCAGCCGAAAACAGAAACTGGCACCGGGGTGCACTGGATTAGTAGGTTAGTCCAAATATTATCAAAAGTGTATGGAAGTGTATGAATATCATAGCAATATCACCCAAAAGTGGCATGGAGCAAGCAGAAATTATAGATACGTTTTGGGCGTATCAGGATTCCTTGGACAACACTGGTAAATCCCCAGGTGCCCTGACATCCAATGGTACATCCCCAGGGTGCCACAACCAATCCACCCAAATGTGTGTTAAATTTCCACCTTAAAGAAACCCTTAGTTGTAATTACACTCACAACTTTCATGAAAACACTCATACCAATCCACGTCTACAAGCATGACTAAGAAATAAGTAACAAATCATATATTCCCTTGGGTTGATCACAAGTCATTGGGTTCCTACCTCATGAACTACAAAGCATCATATTATGTAACCAGTCCTACTCATGAAAGTGTTTGATGATATAACTAATGCAATGAAAACTAGGTATTGGAAAGTATGATCAAAGTGTGAACTTGCCTTGTACTGTTGATGTAGACTCTTCGCACTCATAACTCGTGATAGATCAACTCGTCACACTCCAATCAATCTATCGTAAACAATCAATAGTAAGCACACATAAGCAATCACTCAGAAGATCGGAAAGAACAAAGAAAACACTTCGGAAAACTTCAGAACCAAGAAAACAACTCTTGCAACATGAAACAATTTCTAACAGTACCAAAATTAAGTGAATTTGGCCTTATCAGAAAGTTTAGGTCAAGAGCTTCGATTTGCAAAAAGAATCAACTAAGTCGGAGTTATAAAACTCAAGTTGTGATCAAACGAAGTTCAAATTCAAATTTGGTAGAATTCAAATTTTAAAACTTTCAAAATCAAGTTTTAAGTTGTTTAACTGGAAAGAGGGGATCATAATGAAGACGAGGGCATTGGTTTCGTTGGATTTGGACCAACGAGTAAAAATTTGTGGCCGCTTGAAGTTTAGGGACTAATTTGTAAATAAAATATTCACTGATGGGTCCCTGACTGAAAACTAAAAAAAAGTATAAGTTAATGAGCGAACGCTCGCTAACTGAACTAAATGAACGAATTTGTTCGTTAAAAGATACTAACGAGTGAACGTTCGTTATCTAATCTAACCTAATAAAAAACCGATCTAAAAAGAAAAACCGAACTAACTAAAAAGAAAAAGAAAAACCGGGGCGGGGTTCAGCGGTTTATATCGGTTCGGCGAAAAGACCGGCGTTCGCGGAGTGGGTTGGGTCTGACTTGGGTTTCGGCCGGCGGAGCTCCGGCGGCGGTGGCGCGGCTGCGGCGAGCAGTGGCGGCGCGAAGCGAGGGCGGCTGCGGCGGCGGCTTCGCGGGCGATGCGGGGCAGAGGTGAGCGGGCGGCGGTGTGCAGCGGTGCAGCAGCAAGCAGCGGTGCGGGGCGGCGAGAAGCGAGCGGTGAAGGCGGCGCGAGATGTGGCGGCAGTGCGAGGCGAGGGGGAGGAGGAGAGGCGGCAGGGCCGACGACTTTATAGGCGGGAGGGGGTCGGGTTGACGTGGGGAAGGGGCAAGGTGCGGCGGCTGTTGGGGAACGTAGCAGAATTTTAAAATTTTCTACGCATCACCAAGATCAATCTATGGAGTCATGTAGCAACGAGGGAGAGGGGAGTGCATCTACATACCCTTGTAGATCGTGAGCGGAAGCATTCAAGAGAACGGGGTTGATGGAGTCGTACTCGTCGTGATCCAAATCACCGATGATCCTAGCGCCGAACGAACGGCACCTCCGTGTTCAACACACGTACGGTTGGGGAGACGTCTCCTCCTTCTTGATCCAGCAAGGGGGAGGAGAGCTTGATGGAGATCCAGCAGCACGACGGCGTGGTGGTGGAAGTAGCGGGATTCCAACAGGGCTTCGCCAAGCGCAACGGGAGGAGGAAGAGGTGTCACGGGAGGGAGAGGGAGGCGCCAGGGCTTAGGGTGCGGCTGCCCTCCCTTCCCCCTCTTTATATAGGGCCCCTACGGGGGCGCCGGCCCTAGAGATCCAATCTCTAGGGGGGCGGCAGCCAAAAGGGGGGGGGGACTTGCCCCCCAAGTCAGGTGGGGCGCCCCCACCCCTAGGGTTTCCAACCCTTGGCACAGGGGGAGACCCATGGGGGGCGCACCTGCCCACCAAGGGCTGGTTCCCTGCCCACTTCAGCCCATGGGGCCCTCCGGGATAGGTGGACCCACCCGATGGACCCCCGGGACCCTTCCGGTGGTCCCGGTACAATACCGGTGACCCCAGAAACTTTCCCGGTGGCCGAAACTGGACTTTCTATATACAAATTTTTACCTCCGGACCATTCCGGAACTCCTCGTGACATCCGGGATCTCATCCGGGACTCCGAACAACTTTTGGGTTACCGCATACTAATATCTCTACAACCCTAGCGTCACCGAACCTTAAGTGTGCAGACCCTACGAGTTCGGGAGACACGCAGACATGACCGAGACGACTCTCCGGCCAATAACCAACAGCGGGATCTGGATACCCGTGTTGGCTCCCACATTCTCCTCGATGATCTCATCAGATGAACCACGATGTCGAGGATTCAATCAATCCCGTACGCAATTCCCTTTGTCTATCGGTACGATACTTGCCCGAGATTCGATCGTCGGTATACCGATACCTTGTTCAATCTCGTTACCGGCAAGTCTCTTTACTCGTTCCCGTAACACATCATCCCGTGAACAACTCTTTGATCACATTGAGCTCATTATGATGATGTCCTACCGAGTGGGCCCAGAGGTACCTCTTCGTCACACGGAGTGACAAATCCCAGTCTCGATGCGTGCCAACCCAACAGACACTTTCGGAGATACCCGTAGTGCACCTTTATAGCCACCCAGTTACGTTGTGACGTTTGGCACACCCAAAGCATTCCTACAGTATCCGAGAGTTGCACAATATCATGGTCTAAGGAAAAGTTACTTGACATTGGAAAAGCTTTAGCAAACGAGCTACACGATCTAGTGCTAGGCTTAGGATTGGGTCTTGTCCATCACATTGTTCTCCTAATGATGTGGTCCCATTATCAATGACATCCAATGTCCATGGTCAGGAAACCGTAACCATCTGTAGATCAACGAGCTAGTCAACAAGAGGCTTACTAGGGACATGTCGTGGTCTATGTATTCACACATGTATTACTGTTTCCGGATAATACAATGAACAATAGACAATTATCATGAACAAGGAAATATAATAATAACCATTTTATTATTGCCTCTAGGGCATATTTCCAATAGTCTCCCACTTGCACTAGAGTCAATAATCTAGTTACATCGTGATGAATCGAACACCCATAGAGTTCTGGTGTTGATCATGTTTTGCTCGTGGAAGAGATTTAGTCAATGGATCTGCGACATTCAGATCCGTATGCACTTTACAAATATCTATGTCTCCATCCTGAACATAATTCTGGATGGAGTTGAAATGGCGCTTGATGTGCTTGGTCTTCTTGTGAAACCTGGGCTCCTTGGCAATGGCAATAGCTCCAGTGTTGTCAGAGAAGAGAGTCATCGGGCCCGACGCACTTGGAATGACTCCTAAGTCGGTGATGAACTCCTTCATCCAGACTCCTTCCTGCGCTGCTTCGGAAGCAACTATGTACTCCGCTTCACATGTAGATGCCGCCACGACGCTTTGCTTGCAACTGCACCAGCTGACTTCCCCACCATTCAAAAAATACATGTATCCGGTTTGTGACTTGGAGTCATCCAGATCTGTGTCGAAGCTAGCATTGACATAACCCTTTACGACGAGCTCTTCGTCACCTCCATAAACGAGAAACATATCCTTAGTCCTTTTCAGGTACTTCAGGATGTTCTTGACCACTATCCAGTGTTCCATACCGGGATCACTTTGGTACCTCCCCACCAAACTTATGGCAAGGTTCACATCAGGTCTGGTACACAGCATGGCATACATAATAGAACCTATGGCCGAGGCATAGGAGATGACACTCATCTTTTCTCTATCTTCTGCCGAGGTCGGGCATTGAGCTGTGCTCAATCTCATACCTTGCAATACAGGCAAGAACCCTTTCTTGGACTGATCCATATTGAACTTCTTCAATATCTTGTCAAGGTATGTGCTTTGTGAAAGACCAATGAGGCGTCTCAATCTATCTCTATAGATCTTGATGCCTAATATGTAAGGAGCTTCTCCAAGGTCCTTCATTGAAAAACACTTATTCAAGTAGGCCTTTATGCTTTCCAAGAATTCTACATCATTTCCCATCAACAATATATCATCCACATATAATATGAGAAATGCTACAGAGCTCCCACTCTCTTTTAAATATAGGCTTCTCCATAAGTCTGTATGAACCCAAACGCTTTGATCACCTCATCAAAGCGAATGTTCCAACTCCGAGATGCTTGCACCAGCCCATAGATCGAGCGATGGAGCTTGCATACCTTGTTAGCATTCTCAGGATCGGCAAAACCTTCTGGTTGCATCATATATAGTTCTTCCTTGAGGAAGCCATTAAGGAATGTCGTTTTGATGTCCATTTGCCATATCTCATAATCATATAATGCGGCAATTGCTAACATGATTCCGACGGACTTCAACATTGCTACAGGAGAGAAAGTCTCGTCGTAGTCAATTCCTTGAACTTGTCGATAACCTTTAGCGACAAGTCGAGCCTTATAGATGGTCACATTACCATCCGCGTCAGTCTTCTTCTTAAAGATCCATTTATTTTCTATGGCGTGCCGATCATCGGGCAAGTCCACAAAGTCCATACTTTGTTATCATACATGGATCCTATCTCGGATTTCATGGCTTCAAGCCATTTGTTGGAATCCGGGCCTGCCATCACTTCTTCATAGTTCAAAGGTTCACCGTTGTCTAACAACATGATTTCCAGGACAGGGTTGCCGTACCACTCTGGTGCGGAACGTGTCCTTGTGGACCTACGAAGTTCAGTAGTAACTTGATCTGAAGCTTCATGATCATTATCATTAACTTCCTCCCTAGTCGGTGCAGGCACCACAGGAACATCTTCCCGCGCTGCGCTACTTTCTGGTTTGGAAGGGGTGACAATCACCTCATCAAGTTCCACTTTCCTCCCACTCACTTCTTTCGAGAGAAACTCTTTCTCCAGAAAGGATCCATTCTTGGCAACGAAGACCTTTCCTTCGGATCTGAGGTAGAAGGTGTACCTAATAGTTTCCTTAGGGTATCATATGAAGACGCATTTATCTGATTTGGGTTCGAGCTTTTCAGGTTGAAGTTTCTTGACATAAGCATCACATCCCCAAACTTTTAGAAACGACAACTTAGGTTTCTTGCCAAACCAAAGTTCATACGGTGTCGTCTCAACAGATGTAGACGGTGCCCTATTTAAAGTGAATGCGACAGTCCCTAAAGCATAACCCCAAAATGATAGCGGTAAGTCGGTAAGAGACATCATAGATCGCACCATGTCCAATAGAGTACGATTACGACGTTCGGACACACCATTACGCAGAGGTGTTCCAGGCGGCGTCAATTGTGAAACAATTCCACAGTTCCTTAGGTGCGTGCCAAATTCGTGACTTAAATATTCTCCTCCACGATCCGATCGTAAGAACTTTATTTTTCCGTCACGTTGATTCTCAACTTCATTATGAAATTCCTTGAACTTTTCAAAGGTCTCAGACTTGTGTTTCATCAAGTAGACATACCCATATCTACTTAAGTCATCTGTGAGGGTGAGAACATAACGATAGCCACCGCGAGCTTCAACACTCATTAGACCGCACACATCGGTATGTATGATTTCCAATAAGTTGGTTGCTCGCTCCATTGTTCCGGAGAACGGAGTCTTGGTCATCTTGCCCAAGAGGCATGGTTCTCACTTGTCAAATGATTCATAATCAAGAGACTCCAAAAGTCCGTCTGCATGGAGCTTCTTCATATGTTTGACACCAATTTGACCAAGGCGGCAATGCCATAAGTATGTGGGACTATCATTATCAACCTTACATCTTTTGGCATTCACACTATGAATATGTGTAACATCACGTTCGAGATTCATTAAGAATAAACCATTGACCAACGGGGCATGACCATAAAACATTTCTCTCATATAAATAGAACAACCATTATTCTAAAATTTAAATGAGTAGCCATCTCGCATTAAACGAGATCCAGATACAATGTTCATGCTCAAAGCTGGTACTAAATAACAATTATTGAGGTTTAAAACTAATCCCGAAGGTAGATGCAGAGGTAGCGTGCCGACGGCGATCACATCGACCTTGGAACCATTCCCGACGCGCATCGTCACCTCGTCCTTCGCCAGTCTCCGCTTATTCCGCAGCTCCTGCTTTGAGTTACAAATGTGAGCATCTACACCGGTATCAAATACCCAGGAGCTACTACGAGCGTTGGTAAGGTACACATCAATGACATGTATATCACATATACCTTTGACGTTGCCGACCTTCTAATATGCTAAGTATTTGGGGGAGTTCCGATTCCAGTGACCCGTTCCCTTGCAATAAAAGCACTCAGTCTCAGGATTGGGTCCATTCTTTGGCTTCTTCCCGGCAACAGGCTTACCGGGCGCGGCAACTCCTTTGCCGTCCTTCTTTAAGTTCTTCTTACCCATTGCCTTTCTTGAACTTAGTGGTTTTATTCACCATCAACACTTGATGTTCTTTCTTGATCTCCACCTCCGCTGATTTCAGCATTGAATACACCTCGGGAATGGACTTCTCCATCCCTTGCATATTGAAGTTCATCACGAAGCTCTTGTAGCTAGGTGGGAGCGACTGAAGGATTCTGTCAACGACCGCTTCATCTGGGAGATTAATTCCCAACTGAGACAAGCGATTGTGCAACCCAGAAAATTTGAGTATATGCTCCCTGACAGAACTATTCTCCTCCATCTTGCAACTGTAGAATGCGTCGGAGACGTCATATCTCTCGACTCGGGCATGAGCTTGGAAAACCATTTTTAGCTCTTGGAACATCTCATATGCTCCGTGATGCTCAAAACGCTTTTGGAGTCCCGATTCTAAGCTGTAAAGCATGCCGCACTGAACCAGGGAGTAATCATCACAACGCGACTGCCAGGCGTTCATAACGTCTTGGTTCGCTGGGGCGGGTGCGTCACCTAGCGGTCCTTCAAGGACATATGTTTTCTTGGCAGCTATGAGGATGATCCTCAAGTTACGGACCCAATCCGTATAGTTGCTACCATCGTCTTTCAGCTTGGTTTTCTCTAGGAATGCGTTGAAGTTGAGGACAACATTAGCGTGGGCCATTGGATCTATAAGACATATTGTAAAGATTTTAGACTATGTTCATGACAATTAAGTTCATCTAAACAAATTTAATGAACTCCCACTTAGATAGACATCTCTCTAGTCATCCAAGTGATACATGATCCGAATCGACTAGGCCGTGTCCGATCATCACGTGAGACAGACTAGTCGTCAATGGTGAACATCTTTATGTTGATCGTATCTTCTATACGACTCATGTTCGACCTTTCGGTCTTCCGTGTTCCGAGGCCATGTCTGTACATGCTAGGCTCGTCAAGTGAACCCTAAGTGTATTGCGTGTGTAAATCTAGCTTACACCCGTTGTATGCGAACATTAGAGCCTATCACACCCGATCATCATGTGGTGCTTCGGAACAACGGACCTTAGCAACGGTGCACATTTAGGGGGAACACAATTCTTGAAATTTTAGTGAGAGATCATCTTATTTACTACCGTCGTTCTAAGCAAATAAGATGTAAAAACATGATAAACATCACATGCAATCAAATAGTGACATGATATGGCCAATATCATTTTGCTCCTTTTGATCTTCATCTTCGGGGCTCCATGATCATCATCGTCACTGGCATGACACCATGATCTCCATCATCATGATCTCCATCATCGTGTCTTCATGAAGTCGTCTCGCCAAACATTACTTCTACTGCTATGGCTAACAGTTAGCAATAAAGTAAAGTAATTACATGGCGTTTTCAGTGACACGCAGGTCATACAATATTCATTCATCACATCCTTTTGGCCATATCACATCACACGGCACATGCTCCAAGAACAAGTTAGACGTCCTCTAATTGTTGTTGCAAGTTTTTACGTGGCTGCTATGGGTTTCTAGCAAGAACGTTTCTTACCTACGCCAAAACCACAACGTGGTATGCCAATTTCTATTTACCCTTCATAAGGACCCTTTTCATCGAATCCGATCCGACTAAAGTGGGAGAGACAGACACCCGCTAGCCACCTTATGCAACTAGTGCATGTCAGTCGGTGGAACCTGTCTCACGCAAGCGTACGTGTAAGGTCGGTCTGGGCCGCTTCATCCAACGATGCCGCCGAATCAAGATAAGACTAGTAACAGCAAGAGAATTAAACAAATCTACGCCCACAACTACTTTGTGTTCTACTCGTGCAAGATACTACGCATAGACCTAGCTCATGATGCCACTGTTGGGGAACGTAGCAGAATTTTAAAATTTTCTGCGCATCACCAAGATCAATCTATGGAGTCATCTAGCAACGAGGGAGAGGGGAGTGCATCTGCATACCCTTGTAGCTCGCGAGCGGAAGCGTTCAAGAGAACGGGGTTGATGGAGTCGTACTCGTCGTGATCCAAATCACCGATGGTCCTAGCAAGCAACGGACGGCACCTCCGCGTTCAACACACGTACGATTGGGGAGACGTCTCCTCCTTCTTGATCCATCAAGGGGGAGGGGAGGTTGATGGAGATCCAGCAGCACGACGGCGTGGTGGTGGAAGTAGCGGGTTTTCAGCAGGGCTTCGCCAAGCGCAACTGGAGGAGGAAGAGGTGTCACGGGAGGGAGAGGGAGGCGCCAGGGCTTAGGGTGCGGCTGCCCCCCCTCTATATAGGGCCCCTAGGGGGGCGCCGGCCCTAGAGATCCAATCTCTAGGGGAGGCGGCGGCCAAAAGGGGGGGACTTGCCCCCCAAGTCAGGTGGGGCGCCCCCACCCCCAGGGTTTCCAACCCTAGGCACAGGGGGAGGCCCATGGGGGGAGAACCAGCCCAGCAGGGTTGGTTCCCTGCCCACTTCAGCCCATGGGGCCCTCCGGGATAGGTGGCCCCACCCGGTGTACCCCCGGGACCCTTCCGGTGGTCCCGGTACAATACCGGTGACCCCCGAAACTTTCCCGGTGGCCGAAACTGGACTTACTATATACAAATCTTTACCTCCGGACCATTTCGGAACTCCTTGTGACGTCCGGGATCTCATGCGGGACTCCGAACAACTTTCGGGTTACCGCATACTAATATCTCTACAACCCTAGCGTCATCGAACCTTAAGTGTGTAGACCCTACGGGTTCTGGAGACACGCAGACATGACCGAGACGACTCTCCGGCCAATAACCAACAGCGGGATCTGGATACCCATGTTGGCTCCCACATGCTCCTCGATGATCTCATCGGATGAACCACGATGTCGAGGATTCAATCAATCCCGTACGCAATTCCATTTGTCTATCGGTATGATACTTGTCCGAGATTCGATCGTCGGTATACCGATACCTTGTTCAATCTCGTCACCGGCAAGTCTCTTTACTCGTTCCCATAACACATCATCCCGTGAACAACTGTTTGATCACATTGAGCTCATTATGATGATGTCCTACCGAGTGGGCCCCGAGGTACCTCTCCGTCACACGGAGTGACAAATCCCAGTCTCGATTCGTGCCAACCCAACAGACACTTTCGGAGATACCCGTAGTGCACCTTTATAGCCACCCAGTTACGTTGTGACGTTTGGCACACCCAAAGCATTCCTACAGTATCCGGGAGTTGCACAATCTCATGGTCTAAGGAAAAGTTACTTGACATTGGAAAAGCTTTAGCAAACGAACTACACGATCTAGTGCTAGGCTTAGGATTGGGTCTTGTCCATCACATCATTCTCCTAATGATGTGATCCCGTTATCAATGACATCCAATGTCCATGGTCAGGAAACCGTAACCATCTGTTGATCAATGAGCTAGTCAACTAGTGGCTTACTACGGACATGTTGTGGTCTATGTATTCACACATGTATTACTGTTTCCGGATAATACAATGAACAATAGACAATTATCATGAACAAGGAAATATAATAATAACCATTTTATTATTGCCTCTAGGACATATTTCCAACAGTGGCGTGGAGCTCCCGGTCTCCGGCGGAGTCCGGTTCGGCGACGGGGACGAAGGCGGCGCGGAGCTGGGCCTCGGCACGGCGGCTAGCTGGGCCGGCCCAGTCGGGAGAGAAAGTTTTTTTAACAGACAAAAAATAAATAAAGAGAAAAACAACTAAAATAATTTGAATTCATTGAGAACAAAAATGCAAAGTGAAAGTTTGGGAAAGTCATTTCATTCCCTCTCATTTAACTTTCAAAAGTTTCATTTTTCACTCAATTTCACACATCACAATCAAGCAAACAATCAAAACTATCTATTTAATACAACATTCCAAAATTTAGAATCTTGGGATGTTACAATTATATATAGGCATCACGTCCGTAACAAGTAGACCGAAACGATTCTGCATCTACTACTATTACTCCACACATCGACCGCTATCCAGCATGCATCTAGAGTATTAAGTTCACAAGAACATAGTAATGCTTTAAGCAAGATGACATAATGTAGAGGGATAAACTCAAGCAATATGATATAAACCCCATCTTTTTATCCTCGATGGCAACAATAGAACATGTGCCTTGCTGCCCCTGCTGTCAATGGGAAAGGACACCGCAAGATTGAACCCAAAGCCAAGCACTTCTCCCATTGCAAGAACTATAGATCTAGTAGGCCAAACCAAACCAATAATTCAAAGAGACTTGCAAGGTGTTATAATCATACATAAAAGATTTCAGAAAAGAATCCAATATTGTTCAAAGATAATCTTGATCATAAACCCATAATTCGTCGGATCTCGACAAACTCACCGCAAAAAGATTACATCGAATAGATCTCCACGAAGATCGTGGAGAACTTTGTATTGAGATCTAAAAAGAGAGAAGAAGCCATCTAGTTAATAACTATGGATCCAAAGGTATGTGGTAAACTACTCATAACTCATTGGTGAGTCTATGGTGTTGATGTAGAAGCACTCCATGATGGATCCCCCCTCCGGCGGAGCTCCGGAATAGGCCCCAAGATGGGATCTCACGAGAACAGAAGGTTGCGGCGGTGGAATTAGGGTTTTCTCTGTTGCCTCGATGTTTTCAGGGTATATATATACAGCCGGTCTATTCTCATAACATTATGAGAATAATATTCACATAACACTTCCGAACTGCATTGGAAAGCTATACTCACCGCACCACACAGACCAGCGAATTTCATGTTTGAAAAAACTGTACGTGTTGTTTTTTCGGTACCTTTTTTGCTCTAGTTTTTTAACCGTTTATCGGAATTATGCGTGTAATATACCGTTGAAAAGCTATGGAGTAGACGCAACTTCGCCATGTTGAACACTTTTTGAAATTCATCATAGTTTAAGAGCAGTCTCGAAAATCGTGCGGCTCACAACGAATGGCAGCGAGCGTTTTTTGGCGTTTTTTTTCTAAACCGCTCGTCGGAATGAAACATATGATACACAGTTGGAAAGATATCGTCGACGCGCATCTTTTTCATATCTATTATTTTTTATAATTCGTTACGGTTTAAGAGCAGTTTTGAATTTACAAAATCGCGGAATTGTGTTTTTCGAATTTTTTCAAATTTTCGGTACTGTTTTCACTCCAGTTTTCTAACCGTTTGTCGAAACAAGGCGTGTAATATACCGTTGGAAAGATACGAACGAGGCGCAACTTTCATATGTTGAAATGATTTTGAGATTCCTTACGGTTTTTAGTTAAATTTGAAAATCGTGCGGCTGACTACGAACGGCAGCGGCCGTTTTTTCGTGAAATGTTTACAAAACGTTGGTCGGAATGATCCAAATGATACACCGTTGGAAAGATATCGTCGAGACGCTACTTTTTCATGTAGAACACGCCCTCTAATTCATTATGGTTTAAGAGCAGTTTTGAAATTACAAAAACGCGGAAACTCTGTTTTTCGCGACAAGAAAATCGACGCGTGCACTGCATCGGACAGAAAAGCGCACTGCTTCAAACTAAAGAACGCACTGCATCAGACAGTCAATCGAACCTCATGATTTATTTTGTTGGACGTAGATTTTTCTCAGAGGAGTTTTGTTGTCTTTTTTCCAACTTTTTTTTCCGAAGGAAAGTGGACCGCAACACTCTTGAAAGTGAAGCGGAACACTACCAAAAGTGAACCTCATGATTTGCTGTTGTCTTTTTCGTACTAATTAATTTTTTACGCGCGTTTGATAAGTGTTGAGAAGTGAGCTGCTTTTCCGATGTGTTTTTGTTTTTGGATCACCAAGTGAACCACAATGGTTTTTTTATGGCCAACTTCGTGAGAGAAACAAAATGAGCTTCAAAGAGTCCTTTGCAATGGACTTTTTTTAGACAAAAGTGCACTGCATTTTTACATGTTTTTAAATGCATTTTGTTTGAAATGAACTATACCGAGGAGTCCTTCGTAGCAGACTTCTTTTTTACCCAAGTGCACTGCACGTTCACTTACCTAACAAACCACCACAAAATGAACCAGACACCTTTCATAGACACCACAAAATGCGTTTTTACTTTGGGTCTGTTCTCTTCTTTTACATCGAATAAAATAGAACCAGACACCTTACATTTTATTTCTCGAAGTACATACCATGAAAAATAAACCACAAACTGCTAGTTGTTTGTCTGTTCTCTTCTTTTACATCAAATAAAATAGGACAAGCCGCCATGCACAAACAAATGGACCCCTGCACAATGTACAAGAGAACCACCCGACGCTGAACGGGCAGTGGATGCTCGCCGGCACCACTTAATTCTTTTTTCCTGCAAAATAAGCAAATGAACCTAAGAGAAAATCATAGTGCACTTCATTTACAATTTGATTTTTCTTTAGAAAAAACACCAAATAGTGAGGCGAGCAACTCGGCGGCCGTTATAGTTTTGTTGAATCGGCGACTGCAACCCGGCTAAGCTGCATCGCTGATCGAGGTGAACTGAGGCACAACCCATGATTTTGAAATGGGGGAATTCCACCTGTGAGCACAAACTTTCACTGGCAACCATGGGAGGAGGCGGGCGGACTGCATCGCCTATCATTTTCTGCAAAAAAGAGAGTAAAATGAACCTTAAGAGCAAAGAACAATGGACTGCATCGGTACTCTTATTTCTCTTCAGAAGAACAAAAAGCAAAAATCTCGTCATGGTCGGGGGCGTGACGGAGGAGGTCGCTTGGGCAGGGGGGTGGAGGTGCATGGTGCTGAGTGGTGCTGGCCACCAACCACCAAGCAAATCCGGCGCGGGATCCAGGGATGCGTGGTCGGGGGTCACCAGATCGAGCAGTGTGGGTCGGGGCTGGAGTGCCGTCGGGGCACGATGGTGCGGCACCCGTAGTGGTCGCACGAAGGAGCTCCGGTAGTGGTCGTAGGCGGGCGGTGGCCGCCGGATACGGTGGAGGAGGCCTCGCCGGGGGCTAGTGGCGGCCGGATCCCGCCATCGCCGCGGGGGTGCGCCGGCAGTTGGGGGCGCGCCTGGAGGGGTGGAGTGGTGGAGCGCCGCAGGGCTGGGAGGTGGTGGCGCGCCGAAGGGCTAGGAGGTGGTTGCACGCGCGGAGGCGGGGCGGCGGTCTGGGGTGGGGATCCGGCAGCGGCTCCGGTAGAAGGCGGGGTGGGGAGGGGGCCGTGGTGTGCGGGCGCCTCCGCGCTAGAAGGCTGGGTGGGGAGGGGTGGGGAGGGGTGTGGGGGTGTTATGAGAATAAGGTTAGGTGTTATGAGAATAAGGTCTTAAGGGGTGTTATGAGAATAGACTATATATATAGGAGGGCATCGGGGGAGCCAGATGGGGCCCATGAGGGTGGGGGCGCGCCCTGGACCCTCGTGACCGCCTCTCTCGTTCCCTCGCGTGTACTCCAAGTCTTCTGGGTAGATACGGTTCCAAAAATAACTCTCCCGAAGGTTTCATTCCGTTTGGACTCCGTTTGATATCCCTTTTCTGCGAAACACTGAAATAGGCAAAAATAACAATTTGCACTGGGCCTTGGGTTAGTAGGTTAGTCCCAAAAATAATATAAAAGTGTATAATAAAGCCCATTAAACACCCAAAACAGAATATATATAATAGCATGGAACAATAAAAATTATAGATACGTTGGAGACGTATCACTCACCTCAATAAAATGGGGTGGCCGAAAGAAAGAACTGAACTCTAACTGATTTGGTTAACGCCATGTTAGACACATCGGGTCTCTCCAAGGCATGGTGGGGGGAGGCGCTAATGACTGCATGTCATGTCCTAAACCGAGTTCCCACAAAGCATAAGACCATGATTCCTTTTGAGGAATGGGAAAAGAAAATATTGAAACTCTCCTACCTACGTACTTGGGGTTGTTTGGCGAAAGTCAATATACCAATTCCCAAAAACTGTGGATTGTGTTCTTCTGGGCTATGCTTTTCATAGCATTCGCTATAGATTTTTGATAATAAAATCTGAGGTATCTGACATGCATGTTGGTAAGATTATGGATTCGAATGATGCGACTTTATTTGAGGACATATTTCGTATGAAGGATATGTCGAGTTCATCAAATCAGGAGATAGCTACTCCATCTAGTGAGGAATTTGATGTAATTACTAAACCCGCCATTGCGATGGAACACGTTGAGAATCCTGTTGGGGATGACAATGAAACTCCTGTAAGGAGTAAGAGACACAGGACCGCAAAGTCCTTTGGTGATGATTTCATTGTGTACCTTGTGGATGACACACCCAGGACTATTTCAGAAGCCTATGCATCTTCAGATGCTGACTACTGGAAGGAAGCTGTCCGCAGCGAGATAGATTCCATCTTAGCTAACGAAACCTGGGAAATCACTGATCGTCCTTATGGGTGCAAACCTATAGGATGTAAGTGGGTGTTCAAGAAAAAGCTTATACCTGATGGTATGATTGAAAAGTACAAGGCATTGCTTGTGGCTAAGGGTTATACCCAGAAAGAAGGTGAAGACTATTTTGATACTTACTCACATGTGGCTAGACTGACCACTATTCGTGTGCTGCTATCACTGGCTGCCTCACACAGTCTTCTCGTTCATCAAATGGATGTTAAGACGGCTTTCCTCAATGGAGAGTTAAAGGAGGAAATTTACATGGATCAACCCGATGGTTTTGTAGTACCTGGTCAGGAAGGAAAGGTATGCAAGTTATTAAAGTCTTCATATGGCCTTTAAACAAGCTCCTAAGGAGTGGCATGAGAAGTTCGAAAGAACATTAACTATTGCAGGCTTTGTAGTGAATGATGGTGACAAGTGTGTGTACTATCGCCATGGTGGGGGCAAAGGAGTTATTCCTTGTCTGTATGTCGATGACATGCTGATCTTTGGAACCAAACTTGATTTAATCAAGGAGGCTAAGGATTTCTTATCTCGTTGTTTTGAGATGAAGGATCTAGGAGTAGCTGATGTTATCTTAAACATCAAGCTATTAAGATATGAGAATGGTGGGATTACACTGCTTCAATCTTACTATGTGGAAAAGGTCTTGAGCCGTTTTGGGTATAGCGACTGCCAGCCTTCTCCAACTCCATATGATGCTAGTGTGTTGCTTCGAAAGAATCGACGGATTGCTAGAGATCAACTGAGATATTCTCTGATTACTGGCTCGCTTATGTATTTGTCGAGTGCAACGAGGCCTGACATTTCGTTCGCTATGAGCAAACTAAGTCGGTTTGTGTCAAAATCGGGAGATGATCATTGGCGTGCGCTTGAGAGAGTTATGCGCTCCTTGAAAGGCACTGTGAGCTATGGGATTCACTACATCGGGTATCCAAGGGTACTAGAGGGTTATAGTGACTCAAACTGGATATATGATGCTGATGAGATTAAGGCCACAAGTGATTATGTTTTTACACTTGGTGGTGGCGCTGTTTCCTGGAAGTCTTGCAAGCAGACCATCTTAACGAGGTCAACTATGGATGCATAACTCACATCATTAGACACTGCCACTGTTGAAGCGGAGTGGCTTCGTGAACTCTTGATGGACTTACCTATGGTTGAAAAGCCAATACCCCCTATCCTGATGAACTGTGATAATCAAACTGTGATCGTTTAAGATAAACAGTTCTAAGAATAATATGAAGTCCTCAAGGCATGTGAAGAGGAGATTGAAATATGTTAGAAAATTGAAGAACTCCGGAGTTATTATGTTGGATTATATCCAAACATCGAAAAACTTGGCAGATCCCTTCACAAAGGGTTAATCACGTAATGTGATAGATAATGCATCGATGGAGATGGGTTTGAGACCCACCGCATGAGTTGCCCACAGTGGTAACCCACTCTATGTGATCGTAGATCCCCTGAAGTAGAAGTGGGAGACAAGCTATTGGTCAGCTGGGAGGAGAGTATCCCTATATTAATTATCCCACTCCGTGAAGATGCAATACTCTCCTGATCTACATGGTAGATTGATACTTATCTTAATGTGTTCCAAGTGGCTTATTCGGGTAAGCAGAGATGTTGCCATGTAGAGCATCTCCCGAGGAACACGCCTATATGAATTTCACTGTTAACGTCGTAGTATGTGAGAATTGGGTGTTCTCTAATAAATTCATGAAAGGCCCTGGAGTATGACGTATACTCTCCACCCGCGGGGAAGCTTTGCAGCAGCCTAGTATCGGTCAAGAATTTGTGTGAAACTAGTCTCGCAGAAAACTTGTAGTTCAAGGCATAGTCCACTATTCAAGTTATGATCTATTGTAGCATAAATTTCTGAGTGGAAGTTCAACTTTACAGTCTCCACTGAGTACACCGGTATATAAACAATGTTTTGGAACTAAAATGATGAGATGTGCCAATGAGACTTTGTGGGGGATTGTCGGAATTTTGCTAGTAGGCCTTTGGCCCAAAGCCCAACTAAAATTCTGAAATTCTCTTGCCCATTTATGCACACATGTGAGTGGTGTGAGTGACACTAAAGTTTAGTCCCACCATGGAAGTTGAGAGAGAGTAGCACCTCTTTATAATGTGAGCTCTTCTACCACTTGTATCAGTATGAGAAGATGAGACATACATGCGCGCTCCTCCTCCTCGCTCGCCACGCCACGCCTCGTCACGATGCGTCGCGGGTTGCGGGAATGAGCTGAGCCGAGGACAGAGCTATGCACGTTGTCTATATTTTTGCTGCTCGGGAATAATTAATAAGTCGTTAATTAATAATTAATGTACGCGTTAAGTACTCCGCTGTTTTTGATCCTTTTGGATCGTGGGGTTATTACTTGGACGTGGGGTTTTCTCCACGACCGACCCGGCCCACACTATATAGTCAAGCAGATGTCTACCCTAGCTGCGACTTCGTATGGTTTCGCACCACCGTTCCAGAGCATTGCACCGCCACGCAAGTCTTCTCCATCCCTCCTTTCCGCATGCACCACGGGAAGGGACAGCAGGCCTCCGAAACCCCGCCTCTCGTGATCCTGTATGAGAGAGGGGCGATCAGGTTTTTGGGGAGCGCACTCGCGCGACTGCTGGCAACGACGACTTCTTCCCCAACCTCGGCAACCTCATCCTCAACGACATGGGCCACAACATCCACGCCGGCGGTGTTGCTCCCGATGCACCGTATGTGATTCTATCTTTCTTGTTCGAGATCGTGGTAGAATTCATGTTTCTAGTATGTGCCCAAGATGTGATATGTTCATCTACTATGCTAGTTCGCATGAATAGTTTAATCTCTGCTATTGCTATCATGATTTATCTTCTGTTTATTCGTATTAAATCTCGTAGTAATTTGCTCATATTTCCAACAAAATGGACACTTATTGATTCCCATTCAACAATGTAGTGATAAGTGAAAATCTACAGGAGCACCAATACCTGAAATTATACAGGAACACCATTGTCAATTTCAATTTCAGATTCATTTTCCATTTGAGTTTTATTTCATCAAACTGAAACTGTCAAGAATCTCTGTCTGAAACTATAGTTACTGGGACAATATACAGTCTACTGGGATTTCTGAAACTATACAGTCACTGGGACAATTCAAAACAGTTAACTGAAACTGTCTAAAACAGTACTGAACCCATCTAGCGATGAACTTGCACTAACATGCATCATCTGTCACAAATTTGTTGTGCTGCTACAGTTTTTCAGGTTCAATATCGACGGCCGCAATATGTCTTATAGGAAATTCAAAACAGTTAACTGAAACTGTCTAAAACAGTTTAATGTTTCTGGGATTTCTTAAACTCGGGGACTCATCACTATACAATGATCCAGGTACGAGAAAATAGCCCTATTTGCATAGCATTTGTCAACCAAGTTCCAGCATTGCCAACCAAGATCCACATCAGTGAAGCCAGTGTAAATAACTCTACAATTAACAAAGCCAAATCCAACAGCTCTAACATTTACACTAGTGTTGAGACATCAGGCTCTTTCCATAAAGCTCATCATGCAAACAAGCACTGCAAGTAGCAATCACACAGCAAATTGCCTGGGGGTTCTTCGGCATTTGGGAAAGACATGACACCGCACGAAACGCAGGTAAATCTGAATCCCCTACCAAAATACACCGTCAGAAAAATCAGCCTACACTCAACTAAGGAAGGCACTGCTGTGTTCAGAACAGCAATCTAGCTTAATCTTGCTCTCTGCTTTATTTTGATTTTGCAGACAGGCATCCTGATCGGTGAGTTGGCCTACTGGTCTTCTTGGATGCAGTCACTATAGAGAACTATTTCATTACAGAGTAAATTCACTATACAATGATGCTGCCATGATGCTCTAATTAACACCACTTTCACATCAATTTGGCCATATGACAACAATTTTAGGGCGGGGGCGCCGGTACCTTTCACCAGCAGCAGAGCCGGAGTCGTCTGGACGAAGAAGAAGAAGATTGGGGGTTGCACCACCACTAACAGAAGCAGCAGAGGCAGAAGAAGACGGCAACAGCAGAAGAGGACGGAGTGGTGGAAGACAGTGCGCCGGCGGCTGAAGCGGATGGCGCAGGTAGGTGGCGGTGGTCACCTCTGTGCCAGCTGCGCAGGTGGGGGCGGCGCTGGGCCTGACGGTGGATGCGCAGGTGGGGCAATGCTGGGCCCGATGGTGGATGCGCAGGCGGGGCGACGCTCGGCCCGGCGGTGGAGCAGCGTCGGCCGAGGACTTGCCCAACTCTCGCACCGGAGTGGTTGGTCGCGGCGGGCGTGAGGAAGCGGTCGGGAACGCGAGCAGAACGACGAGGAGGTACCGCTCGTCAGCCGTGGAGCCGCCGCCCGTCGAGGTGTCGCCACCACCCGTCGAGCTGCACGCAGGTAAGCAGGGGCGGCGCAAAATTGTCAGCCATGGTGCAGCGGCGACGGTGGCTGGGCGTGCGGTGCAGCGGCGACGGGAGGTGGAAGAAGCAAACTGGGTTGATTAGGACCAGATTTAAAAGGATAAGGCTTTTTTCTTCAAAGTTACATTTGAGTTAGGCTGATGACAGCCTTTCTCGGACGGAGGAAGTAACAGTTAAAGATCTTCTTTGGTTTGAAGCAATTTCTTAGGAATTTTGTAGGATAAGATTCTTATAGAAAATTTCCCGCTCCATCTCATAAGGATGATAAGAATGTCGTGTAGACGAAAAATATGATGTGACAAGTAATTAAGTTGATTATGAGAAGGTCTTGAAAGGAGGACAACTAGGATTTTTTCTCCGCTTCTCTGGACCCCCTCCAAACACAAGGACGGTCGAGATTGCCTAATACCTCTTTATAACAGAGGGCAGGATGGGCATTTTTTGAAAAAGAGTCCTCCCGCCCGCCCGCGAGCCAAAAAAATAGAAGAAGCGTATACGTATATGTATACATGTCCCGCCCGCTCGATCCCGCCCGCCACGAAAAAAATTGAACCGTCCTGGCCTCCCGCCCGCACGCGCCTGGTGACGTGGCGCGCATGCAGACGTGCCCGCGCCGCCCGCCCGCGATCAACGCGGCAGTCCCGCAGTCAACGCGTCTTTCCGTCGCGTTCCCACCCCACGTCCCCCTTCCCCGCCCGTCCGCACCCGTCGCTGCCCCACCCACCCGCACATCCCGCCAATCGCGCCGCCCTAGGCGAGATGCACGCGCGTGCCACCTCCTCGCCTGCCGCTGCCGCCTCCTCGCCTGCCGAACGCCACCGCCTGCCGCATGCGCTGTCGCCTCCTCGCCTGCCCCTGCCGCCTCCTCGCCTGCCGGACGCAACCGTCTGCCGTCGTTGTCGCTTCCTCGCCTGCCGCGCCGGCGCTGCCACCTCCTCGCCTGCCGGACGCAACCGCCTGCCGCCGTTGTCGCGTCGTCGCCTGTGCGCGACCGCCGCCTGGTCAAACCGGCGCGGATACCCACGCCGACTCCCGCCTGCTCGCCTACCGCGTCATTAAAACCGACGCGGATGCCGACGCCGACTCCCGTCTCCTCACCCCGTCGCCCCGTCGCTATATATACCTCCTCCCCCCACACCCACCGGCGCTCATCGCAGCCCCCAAACCCGCCGACGCCCCTCGCAGCCCCCTTCCCGCCGGCGCCCCTCGCATCCCCCTTCTCGTCGGCGATGGCGTTCTACCGTGGCACCAGCAGCGACGGCGAAGGCAGCGATGGCGACAACATCTCGGCTCCTGGCTGACGAGCATCGGCGTGTCGGAGACGGAGGAGCTCCACCGGTACTGCCTCCCCGTGCCGCCGGGCTATCGTCTTCCCCGCAACTGGAAGATCGACAAGGACATGTACTCGACGCCGGGGCCCGGCGCAAAGGAGGAAGAGCTGCGGAGCCACATCGGCGGTCGGCACAACATCGTGGGTCGCCGCAATTTTTGGCGCGGAAAGGACTTTTGGGAGGTCATGGCCGCCTTCCGGCTCGCGGCGGCCGGCGTGACCCCCGACCTGACGGGCGGCAGCGGCCGTCTCCGCGCCCCTCCTCCGCCGCGCGATCGCCCGCGCCGGCTGCCCCTTCCTCGCCGCCGGATTTGAGTTGATGGCGGATGATGTCTACACACGCTTCTACTCTTGTAGACTATGTTGGGCCTCCAAGCGCAGAGGTTTGTAGGACAGCAGCAATTTCCCTCAAGTGGATGACCTAAGGTTTATCGAACTCAGGGAAGTAGAGGTTGAAGATGGTCTCTCTCAAGCAACCCTGCAACTAAGATACAAGAAGTCTCTTGTGTCCCCAACACACCTAATACAACTAGGAGTTGTATAGGTGCACTAGTTCGGCGAAGAGATGTTAAATGGCAAGTGATATGGATGATAGGAGTGGCAAAGCAAAGTAATATAAATCTATAATAAAAAGTGCAGCAAGCAAACAAGTGGTAAACGTGAGCACAAATGGTATTGCAATGGTGGAAACAAGGCCTAGGGTTCATACTTTCACTAGTGGCAACTCCCAACAACATTAACATAATCGAATCACATGATATTTCCCATAGAACATGCAAAGGGGACGCACTCGGAGGTCATTCCTTCGTGGTCAAGAGAGGACGAGAATTATGTAGGGCTACAAAAGCACACCTCAAAGTTCGTAGTTCTCAATCTAAGGATTTCCCAATGTCACCGCGGCCATCCAAAGAGAGTCCCACAATCACCACAACATATCTAAAGGATAGTCAAAGACAAGCACCAAGAGACTCTCAATCTTCAATCAACACACAAGAGAGGCAATCACTCATGAAAATACTTTTCTAATCCATGTCCAATAGACCGCTGTCACCTTGGTCTCGAGAATTATACTAGATAAAGACAAGTAGTACATCAATCCAATACATAGAGTAAGGGGAAACATCATGGGATCACCCTAGATTAACATAGCCTATGATCACAACGAAGATCACATCATGGGAGAGAGAATTGACCACATAGCTACTGGTAAGAACCTCAGCCCCGAGGAGGAACTACTCTCGCATCATGGAGGGAGGAAGCAACATCGATGGAGATGAATCCGGGGGCACTTCCCCGTCCCGGCAGGGTGCCGGCGCAGGAATTCTGGTCCCCCGAAGCTTGATGGCGATGGCGGCGGAGATCGGAATCGCGTCTGGAGAAAAGGGGTCCGGAATCAGGGTTTCCTCGACGGATGTTAAATATATGCCAAAGGGGGGCATCAGCGGAGCCTCGGGGGGCCCAGGCGCCCCCCCGGCGCGGCCTAGGGGGGGCGCGCCGCCAGGGCGCCTGGAGCCCTGGTGCCCCCCCCGGCTGTACTTCGGGCGCAAGGTAGCTTCTGGAACGCTGATTTTTTATATAATTTTTCTGGATTTTTCCTGGCAGTTCTCGTAATGTGAAAACCTGAAATACAAAAACAGCCGAAAACAGAAACTGGCACTGGGGTGCACTGAGTTAATAGGTTAGTCCAAATATGATCAAAAGTGTATGGAAGTGTATAAATAACATAACAATATCACCCAAAAGAGGCATGGAGCAAGCAGAAATTATAGATACGTTTTGGACGTATCAACATCCCCAAGCTTAATTCCTACTCGTCCTCGAGTAGGTAAATGATAACAAGAATAATTTCTGTGGTGACATGCTATTAACCATATAGGACTTTTCATAGTCATATGACAAAAGCTTACTGAGACAATGAATCTGTAGTAATTAAGTTGCCTCATGAGAAAATCACAAAGAACCGAAAGTTTTACAATATGATACTGAAACATCAAATAGATTTGTAATGAGCATGGTGTGGAAATATGATAAAGTGATATCTCGCTTGCCCCCTTTAGTGAAGCAAAACATAAATGCAGGGGCACCTCCAAGGTTTAAGTGATGACTAGATACAATGATTTCTAAATAAACGATATCATAATCATGCAAAAGACAATGCTACTTTGGGACAATGCACATTACACTCAGAATGACAATCATGCTCTCAGTAGTTGGTGCTTTAAAAGAAGGTAGAGACTCTCGAACCGTGGCTTTTGTTGGCAAGGTTGAAAACCCGTGGTCGGAAACAAAGACAAAACATGTACCAGAGCTCTTGGTTTTAAAAACAGAGGTAATAATTATTTTTTGGATATGCATGTTTCGTCAACGAATGCTAGCAGACAACTCAATTACTTTTTGAGATGGACAAGTTTCGAGGAACGGCTCCCGAATGAGGATGATCACATCCTCTTAATCTCCTTTGTTTATCACTGCCAAAGTTTTCTGATTTCTCATGTACAAAGCGTGAAGGAGGGTTTGTTTGTTATATTAATTTTGAGCCGGACGCACTCATTTCCAGTTCCTTCTCGTATTATGGGTTTGCACATTATACATGCAATCCCGGGGTGAAGCTTGTCCAACTTAAAAAGATCATGAATTAACTACTACTTCCTCATGAGCTAAAACAGAGGCACAAAATAAAAATGCAGTTTTTTTGAATAATTTCGAGATGGCACATGAAAGTCTTCGTTAGGAATGGCAGGTAAATACCATGTATAGGAAGGTATGGTGGACTCATATGGCATAACTGGTTTAAAGGATTTTGGATGCACAAGCAGTCAGTCCGCTTAGTACAGGCGAAGGTTAGCAAAAGACTGGAAGCGACCAACTAAGAGAGCAATGACGGTCATAATCATGCAGAGCGACAAAGCAACATTGAATCAGGCATGGAAGTTATATCGCTACTCAGAAATAAAAGATCATCAAGGCTTGACAGACTTTCTTTACAGTCTTAAATATGCGTGAGCATACGCCAAGTCAATCAAAATAAATTCTTGAAGGAAGATATTACTAAACCATACCACATCATAGGCAAACAAATCATGTTGGTACTCCAATAACACATTGGAAATCCCCCAGCTATTTGAGACTAACCATAAGAAAACATGAACTACTAAGCACCATTATGCACGTAGCATTTTTATCATAGACATATCAACCAATGCAACAGAAGCAAACTCTCTTAATGAGATAAGCATGGTAACTAAAGAGAGTTCAAGCAACCAACTAAACAAAAGCTCTTTAAAAAGATAAGCATGAAAACTAAGAGCTGAACATGATAGTAGCTATTGAAAGACAAAGAACACACACAGCAAAGATAGACATGAAAATTCTATGTTATGTTCTAGGTTGAAGTGGAAATGCTGAGTTCCGACTCGTTATGAAAAGCTAAAGAAAACTAAAAAGGAAACTAAAAGCAAGACGCTCCAAGCATAGCACATAACACATGAAGTGATAAAAATATAGTGGAACGAAAGACGAACTGATAATGTTGATGGAGAAGGGGATGCACGGGGGCATCCCCAAGCTTAGACGCTTGAGTCTACTTGAATATTTCTTGGGGGTGCATGGGGGCATTCCCAAGCTTGAGCGTTTGACACTCCTGAATCTTTTTATCATCTTCCCTCGCACACTTGAAAACTCCCTTCATACATAACTCATCATAAACTGATTAGCGAGGTTAGTACCCATAATAAAATAATTGTTCCTTGCTGGAAATAAGGATATTCTTGAAGTTCTACTGTTTCTCAAGATTGCCAAAAGGTTTTTGCAAAGAAAAAGCAAGCTCAAGGTTTGCAAAATGAAGGAAAGGCAAAACATGACAGAATCTGTGAAAAACAGAACAGCAGGTAGTAAATGATTTTTTCGGGGCACTTCTGCAACTCTAATCAAAAAACTCAGAACAGACGCACGAAAGACAATTGTATAGAGCACGCTGTCGAAAAAATTCAGACCAAAAACATGATCTGGTGATTTTACACGAATTTTTCTGTCCAAGGACAGAATCTGTTTCCTGGACAGCACGTCACAACTTTTGAACTTTCTTGCAATCAGAGGCTACACTTGGCACAAAGCTGAAAAGTAAAGATACAATGATGATGCTACTGTAGTAACAAACATCAAGACCACTAAAAACTGAAAGAACAAACTGAAAGTAAAGATAACAAGGGTTGTCTCCCTAGAGCTCTTTCTTTATAGCCATAAAGATAGGCTTAAGACTTTAATGATGCTCTCGTAGGAATAAGAGTTGAAGTACAAAAGAGAGCATCAAGAAGCATATATAAAACATATTTAAGTCTAACATACTTCCTATGCATGGAAATCTTGTAAGAAAATAATTTATTGAAGCATAAAGCAACTAGCATAGGAAGACAAAACAAGTGCAGCTTCAAAACCTTCAACATAAAGAGAGGGAACTTAATATTATTGAAATATCTATAAGCATATGTCCCCTTCTCATAATAATTTTCAGTGGGATCATGAATAAACTCAACAATATAAGCATCACATAAAGCATTGTTACCATGATCCACATGCAAAAAGGTACTCTTACTCTCCACATAAGCATAATCTTTCTCATTGGTAATAGTGGGAGTAGGACTATCATAAACAACTTGAACACTATAGATTAATTGTGTATTAGGAGGATGGTGTTCAACAAGGGAGTAATTCCCTCCATGATTATGACAAGTTTCATAAGGATAATTTCTCCTTATGTCATAGGTACCTTTATAATCACCATAGATTGGAGTTATAACATCATCATGGTAGAGAAGAGCATTATCATTGCTAGCAACTATATTTGTAATCATGTTGTCTTTATTCTTACTAGCAAAAGAATTATCAATTGTCACATCACTAGTGGGTAAAGGATTTGCAATCCTATCATCCCCAAGCTTAGAGCTTTCCATATCATCACTTTCAGAGTTGGTACCAAAAAGATTTTCAAGATCATAAGTAGCATTATCATCATTTTCCCAATCACAATAAGTAACATGCATATCATAATCAAAATCATCTTCAATAGTACCTACGGATGTATCATCAAGATGATAATTAAGGCAATAAACTTCACCTTCTTCTTTAAACTTACAACTGTTAGGATAAAAGTTGATGGGAGGAATATGCTCAGGCCAGGTTGATACCCATTCTTCTTCCTTCTTGCTCCTCTTCCTCCTCCTCTTCTTTTTCTTCTTATTCACCTTAGGAGGGGGTGGTTTGAGATGAAGCTTCTCCACATATCCTGGTTTATCATTAGAAACAATAGGGGAAACTTGGGAGAAACTCTCCTTTTTATCAGCAGAAATATAAGAGACATTTTTATACTTTGGTAAAGTTCCCTCCTTTCTAATCTTACTTATGTAATCATTTTCATGGCAATTAACAACACAATAGAGATGGCAATTTTGCAAAGTGTTTTTTATTCCTATGGCATTAACATCTAGCCAAGAAGTCTTTTCTGATAACTCTTCACACATCAAAAATAACATAAGCTCATCATAAAGATCAGAGGTGATCATGTTATCACACAACCGGTTAACAGTTATGTTTTGAAAGTTCATGCATTGAAAATTAAAGTGACCCTCTATACGGCAAAGTTCACAAGTAAAAGGATAAAGGTCACACAATTCTCTAGCAATTTCATTTAAATCTCTAACCCAAGTGATTGTTATTTCATGCTTATGTTGCTTACAATACTTCTCTTCTTCAATCATAGGCCTTTCACAAGGTCTATCCACTCCACAAAAATTAACATGCTTATATAAAACTTCATTTTTAGGAATTGGATCATGCATGTTGCAATCATCATGAACAATTTCATATTCTTTGCAAATCTCTTTAAAAGGTTTATGATGCTTGTTCCAATCCTCCTTAGGCATATTAAGATGTGAAGCAAAAGATTTGAGGAAATCAACAAGGAGTTGAGAATCAAGCCCAAACTTAGCACTAAACTTATTAAAACTAGTAGTTTCAACAAAGGACTTAATGCAATCATACTCATAAATTATACCTGACTCTTTACCTTTGTCGATCTCCCAATCTTCAGTGTTGCGTTGAATTCTTTCAAGGAGTTCCCATTTAGCATCAATCTTTTCGTTTGTGAAAGAACCCATAGAGGAAGCATCGAGCAAATCTTTATCCTGTCGAGAAAGCCTCGCATAGAAATTAGTAATAATCATATCTTTGGGGAGCCCATGGTTAGGACATTTTAGCATTAATGTTTTCAGTCTCCCCCAAGCTTGAGCTATGCTCTCTCCGTCATGAGGATAGAAATTATAAACATAATTCCTATTCTTATGGACTTCATGAAGAGGATAAAACTTGGAGTAAAAGAGAGACCGGATCTCTTCCCAATCAAGCAAGTGCGAGTTATCGAGAAGCTTATACCAATCTGAAGCTTTATCTATAAGTGATACGGCGAACAATTTCCTCATGACAAACTCCCTTGATACACCTGCAAGCTTAAATAATGAACATAGTTGTGACAGATATAGCAAGTGTTCACCGGGATGTCTGTCTCCTGCATAACGATTAGCCAAAACATAATCGATAATACCAGCTGGTATTTTATAGGGCACAATTTCAGTAGGGGGAGGAGCAACCACCACAGGTGTGGGGTGTCTTCCCGCAAGCAACGATCTAATAGCACGGTTTTCCATAAACATAACTAGTGAAACTAAAAACAAGAAACGAAAAGATTTAATTGCAAGATCTAAAGATATACCTTCAAGCGCTCACCTCCCCGGCAACGGCGCCAGAAATAGCTTGATGTCTACACACGCTTCTACTCTTGTAGACTATGTTGGGCCTCCAAGCGCAGAGGTTTGTAGGACAGCAACAATTTCCCTCAAGTGGATGACCTAAGGTTTATCGAACTCAGGGAAGTAGAGGTTGAAGATGGTCTCTCTCAAGCAACCCTGCAACTAAGATACAAGAAGTCTCTTGTGTCCCCAACACACCTAATACAACTAGGAGTTGTATAGGTGCACTAGTTCGGCGAAGAGATGTTAAATGGCAAGTGATATGGATGATAAGAGTGGCAAAGCAAAGTAATATAAATCTGTAATAAAAAGTGCAGCAAGCAAACAAGTGGTAAACGTGAGCACAAATGGTATTGCAATGGTGGAAACAAGGCCTAGGGTTCATACTTTCACTAGTGGCAACTCCCAACAACATTAACATAATCGAATCACATGATATTTCCCATAAAACATGCAAAGGGGACGCACTCGGAGGTCATTCCTTCGTGGTCAAGAGAGGACGAGAATTATGTAGGGCTACAAAAGCACACCTCAAAGTTCGTAGTTCTCAATCTAAGGATTTCCCAATGTCACCGCAGCCATCCAAATGGAGTCCCACAATCACCACAACATATCTAAAGGATAGTCAAAGACAAGCACCAAGAGACTCTCAATCTTCAATCAACACACAAGAGAGGCAATCACTCATGAAAATACTTTTCTAATCCATGTCCAATAGACCGCTGTCACCTTGGTCTCGGGGATTATACTAGATAAAGACAAGTAGTACATCAATCCAATACATAGAGGAAGGGGAAACATCATGGGATCACCCTAGATTAACATAGCCTATGATCACAACGAAGATCACATCATGGGAGAGAGAATTGACCACATAGCTACTGGTAAGAACCTCAGCCCCGAGGAGGAACTACTCCCACATCATGGAGGGAGGAAGCAACGTCGATGGAGATGAATCCGGGGGCACTTCCCCGTCCCGGCAGGGTGCCGGCGCAGGAATTCTGGTCCCCCGAAGCTTGATGGCGATGGCGGCGGAGATCGGAATCGCGTCTGGAGAAAAGGGGTCCGGAATCAGGGTTTCCTCGACGGATGTTAAATATATGCCAAAGGGGGGCATCAGCGGAGCCTCGGGGGGCCCAGGCGCCCCACGGCGCGGCCCGGGGGGGGGGGGGGGCGCCGCCAGGGCGCCTGGAGCCCTGGTGGCCCCCCCCGGCTGTACTTCGGGCGCAAGGTAGCTTCTGGAACGCTAATTTTTTATATAATTTTTCTGGATTTTTTCTGGCAGTTCTCGTAATGTGAAAACCTGAAATACAAAAACAGCCGAAAACAGAAACTGGCACTGGGGTGCACTGAGTTAATAGGTTAGTCCAAATATGATCAAAAGTGTATGGAAGTGTATAAATAACATAGCAATATCACCCAAAAGAGGCATGGAGCAAGCAGAAATTATAGATACGTTTTGGACGTATCAGCGGAGCGGGTCGTCCTCCGCGAGGACGGCGACCCGGAAGATACCCCGGGGTACCACTTCGCCCTACGGGCGTCAAAGGCGACGGCGGCGGCGGCTACTGCGGCTGGCGCAAGGTAGGCCGCTGAGGTCGCGGCCGCAATCGAAGCGGCCGAGGCGATGGTAGCAGAGCAGGCGGCGATGGCGCCGGCAGGGTGGCAGCAGGTGCCGCCGGAGTGGCAGCAGGCGTGGCAGCAGCCGGCGGCGGAGTGGCAGGACGCGCCGGCGGGGGTGGCAGAAGAGGCAAACGACGACGGCCCGGTCGACTCGGACGACGTCGCGAACCGGTCCAGGAGCGACGATGACGGCGGCGACTGCCCGGTCCTGGTGGACCTCGTCAATAGCGACGAGGAGTAGTTTTTTTAATGTTTTCTAAGTTAATCTCGTTATGTCGTTTTAAGCCTAAGTAGTAGACTTTATGTATGAACTTATCTGTATTGAGTTCGGTTGTCTATGTAAAATATCTTATCTACGTTGAAAGAAATTTGGTGCTCTCTATTTCTGTTGAGATTATTGATTTGATAATGAATTTGTACATAGAATGCACTTACGTCATGTTCGGGCAGTGTTTTTCGCTTCAAAAATCATAGAAAAAGCCTCTGAAGTAGAAACGAAGCAAAAAAATGGTGTGCGTGCTTGTTTGTAAGCCGAATGACACCGATGACTTGAAGCTGGTAGAAAAAATCTTTAAGTTTTGTTGAAGAAGCTTATGTAAACACATGAAGATATACAAAAATAAATCAGATCTGACTTTACATAATTCCCTGACCGATTTATGTAGGGCCCACGCAAAAAATGAATGAAATCGGACACCAAACGCACGTTGTGTCACGTGCGGGAATTTTTTTTTCGCTTTGAAAAATGTAGAAAAAGCATCGAGTGTCGGAACGGACCGAAAATTGGCGTGCGTGCTCCCCACGATGCCCGAATCACGTGGAAAAAGTTTGTGTTCATTAGGCCTAGGTGAGAAGACCGGCTATGAGAGTAGCCCTACCGGCATACCGGAAAGGTGACTATTATACTAGGTCTACGTGATCGCATGCATGAAATACACTAATTTTGGCGAGGGTTAGTGGAAGCCAAATGTAGGGCCCCACGCAAAAAATGAACGAAATCGGACACCAAACGCACATTGCATCACGTACGGGCATTGTTTTTTTGTTT
>LR738710.1:667156140-667209994 GCA_902687465.1 Secale cereale | reverse complement strand
AACGGACATCAAACGCACATTACGTCACGTGCGGACATTGTTTTTTTTGTTTTTTCGCTTCGAAAAATGTAGAAAAAGCATCGGGTGTCGGAACGGACCGAAAATTGGCGTGCATGCTCACCACGATGCCCGGATCACGTGGAAAAAGTTTGTGTTCATTCGGCCTAGGTGAGAAGACCAGCTATGAGAGTAGCCCTACCGGCACACCGAAAAAGATGACTGTTACACTAGGTCTACGTGATCGCATGCATGCAATGACACCAATTTTGGCGAGGGTTAGTGGAAGCCAATTGTAGGGCCCCACGCAAAAAATGAACGAAATCGGACACCAAACACACGTTGCGTCACGTGCGGGCATTGTTTAGAAAAAAAATTGAAAGATAAAAAAATAGCTAGTAATGAGATTTAATATACATGATTCGACAACACATAACTATCACTCAGGACGATAGTGACAATTTTGTGTAGTCAAATCATATATATTAAACATTATTACTAACTGTTTTAGTTATACACATATTTAGTCCTATATAAACAGGTCTCGACGACCTTCGGCGGGCGAGGTGGGACTAAAGGAGCGTCGCCTCTCATCGAGGCATTACCGTACTCTCCACCCGCGTCGTCTGGGGCCTGCCCAATCGTTGACGGCGACCCAGCCCAGTAGAATGCTCCGTGGCGCCACGCGAGCCCAGTAGACCTGCTTCAACCGTCAACCTACGCCGCCAGATTCACCTAAAAAAACCTACGCCGCCGGATGCCCACGTCACCGCGACGCCCCCACAGTAAAGGAAAAAATCGTATTAAAAAACTTGGTAAAAAACCAGCGTATATATGCATGTCCAACTGGATGCCGCCTCCACGTTCGCCACTACTCGACGCCGAACCCTAGGCATCTGCGCCCGCCGCCCCCGACGCCATCTGCGACGACGACGGCCCCGACGACATCTGCGACGACGAATCCCCGTCATCTGCGAGCGACGCGGGCGCCCCCGCCGCCATCTCCGCCCGAACTAGCACTCCACCCGTGTGTCTCCGCCGCCCGCTGCCACCGACGCCACCTGATGATGTTACCCCCCTCGCCGTCGTCCCCCCACGCATGCGGTAAAAAAAATTCCACACGTACTTTGCATTCATCATTTACCCATATAAAGTAGCTAATATTTTGCTGCTCATATTCGTAGTGATGGAGGAGTACGGAGAGATATTTTGTTGTGTTGAGAAGTGGTGTTTGTTGGTCAGCAGACTGAACTCTAGGCAGAAAAAGCGTTGGCAAGTACTACATTAGAAAAAATGTTGATGATTCCCAGTGTGCTCATGCGAAATTGTTTGCTGAAATTCATGATTAAATCATATGATTTGGACAGAAAGAAATTCATCATGCCATCAAAAAATGGTGCTATATCATTGCGCACTGAAGATGTGTTTGACATTTTCGGGCTTCAGAACAAGGGCAAAGATGCCATGAAAGCGCTAGGCAAAGGGGGGATAAAGTTGAAGATGAAGGTGCCTAGTCGTTTTCTGGATTCCGATACGGGTGAAATGATGATAGACCAGCTGATTGAGGACATCGTTGCAAGTGGCACATACGATGATGATTTCCTCTGTAGAATTGTTCTGGTTCTTTTAGGCACGGTTCTTGCACCGCACTCCACGAAAAAAGTTCCTAATGCTTTTTACAAGTTAGTGGAGGATGTCGAGGCCATCAAAACATATAATTGGAACGCGTTTACTTTACACATTTGCATTAAAGGCATCACAAAGACCCAATTAGATCCTGCAAAATTTATTTGGACCATCGGAAACCTTGCCCTCCTACAGGTAAATCTTACATTATATAATTGTTTATTTTGAGCTATATTTTGTGAAAAACGTTTACTAATGTACTTCATGTTCATGCAGTACTTGTTTTGGGAGAAAGTGCAGCCACTGGACGAAGAGACATTTGATCCACTGGCTCATGAATATCCGTTGATGGTTAATTGGACAGAAGATGAGGCTAAGAAGCGTGACGCGTACGACACATCATACGGTCATGGTAATGAGATGGTAAGTATTAATGGTTCGTACTGCATGCACTTATGTTACTATTTATATGTTGAGCAATTTAATTTGATTTAATGTGTGACAGATTGATGACATGATAAGTGAGAAGTACAGACATACATTAATTGCTCAACAAGGAAAAATTGCGGAGGAAGAATTGGAGCCGGAAGATCAAACAGGTCGTGCCCAGCAAAGGAAAGATAATAGAGACGAGGCTTCGTCGAGCAGGGACGCCACATTAGATCAAGTGATGAAATGCATCAAAGATATGCAAAAAGAAATTAGTCTTCTCCTAGGAAAATGTGTTGAGGTAACGAGTGTAGTATACTTCAATTTACATGAGATTACATATTCATAATGTTCGCATGTAGTTAATGTTTTCGATGTGTCATTGCAGATAGTAGTGCATAAGCTGTTAAAGAAAGGTATTGTCTTCAAGTCAAACAGAGGGTTTCGTGATGAGGTTGAGTTTGTGGAGAATACTGAAGAGTGGGTGGACAAGTATGATCCATCAAAATATTGGACATATGTAAAATCAACTCCTGCAAAAGAAGATATGGACAACAGGATGGAGGCATCCTTCACCACTGGGAACGGGAAGAAGTTGGCGCGTGAGAAAGGTGTGCATCACAACACACCTGGTACAGGAGATGAAGGCGACCCTTTCGTTATTGAAGAGAATGGTAATTCACCCGACCCATCTCTAGCAACGGTAGACACAAATGAGTTTCCAGTTCTTACCGCAGCCCCCAAGAATATGAATACAGTGTCAGACGGGTCTAGCGCGGATAAATCTGAGAAGATTAGTATGGATAGTCTGAATACCCGTATTAAAAATGCTAAAGTAAATGGCACTAAGGAGAATGATGGGAAACGCAAGAGGAAACAGTCAAAATAATATCGTTCACCCTACCAGCCAAACGGTGGACGTAAACGTTCAAACAAAAGTAAGTGATAGGTAATTTATTCTTGCAAGATATTTTTGTCCTTGCATGCACACTTTATGAACTCATTGTTTGTTACTATTTTAGATATGTTTGGTGTAAGAGCTGCTATGGTTAGTACCGATTACATTGATGAGGAACACATAGAGGCTGCTAAGATTTATGTCCAGAAACTAGCAGACTCGGAGAAGCTTTGTAGGAAAACTGTTGTGCACATGACGGGAATTGGTGGGGAGACATGTACACCTTATATGCTTGAAGCCATTATTTCGAAAAAGTGGTTGCATGGCGCCGTAAGTATTAGCATTCATTTATGAAGTTGTACATGTCATTTATATAAATTATCTAATAGGCGTATTGATGTTATGTTATTTTCAGGTCATCAATAGTTATTGCAACCATATGCAGACCCATAATCCTCGTGCTGACCGTCACATATTATCATCTTGGGTGTCACACTGGCTTATCCTTCGTGCTGATGGAAAGGTTAAGAACTCTAAGAAGCATTTTATGGAACATTTCGCAAACCAAAGTAAAATAGTGTCTAGAGTTACTGAAGAGTATTTCATTAAAGATAAGGTACTTCAGTTTAGTATGATCTTTTGTACTACATAACTATCCGTGGGTACACCAACATGAATGAACTTTGTTGTAGGCATACTTTCCTTTTCATGTGGAATAAAGTCATTGGGTAATAGTTCTTATGCACAACAAGAAAAAAGAGTTTCAAGTTTTAAACTCTACTGGTGACTGCAACAACAGAGTTCTTGCAAAAATTACTAAGCTGGTAAGCTTACAACTTCACGTAAACCAACATATAGTTATTCGACACGTACTTCATATGAATTTCACATTTTTATTTCAGAGGGCAGAGATAGCTAAAGATACGACGGAGGTGAACTCCACTATTGGAACGGAACATCGTGACGTATCTTCCTGGCCAATAAGGGAATACGCTATGTCGTTACAAACTGAAAGGTATGTTCCAAATGCTGAATTCGGATTGATCCATCAATAACTTGACTCGTGGTGTCTTTCAGTGTCTCTTCTGGTCTTTTCGTGATCAAGTGCATTGAAAACTGGGACGGAGATGATTGGATATTTGAGTTTGACCAGGCAGATATTAATTATTCAAGGGGACGCATTCTAGCTGAAATACTTTTCTCGGAATCCAACACCATAGAAGTAGTGAAAGAGAAGATTCTCAAGATCATGGAGAAGAAATGAGTCGGAGGATGGGGTGTTGGCTATTATCTCCACTAAATAAACATGCCGTTGTCGGTACTTTATACAATTTTCTTCGTATTAAGACATCTCTTTATTGAAATGCAGCATGGTTTAGCATGTTCCGCAACTAAATAAATGTGCCGTGGTCGGTATTTGCTATAATATTTATGTGGGTGTCACTCTTATTTGCATCATTGTGGGTGCTGATTTTTCAACTTGTTATATAGTGTGATGATTACGCCGCCGTGGCTGTCCCGGCGCTGCTTTTTAATACTGTTTTGTAGTGTGATGTAATGCGGACGTCGGCTGATTTCTGTCAAAAAACAAAGCTTAGGAAGCTGTCAAAAATACTTAGGAAAAAAATATGCCCAACCACCGCAACTGGGCCCATAGTAGCGAATAGATCACACCCAAATCAAGCCCGAAGGCGACTCGGGCGGCTGATAGAGCCATTAATGAGCCCAGAAACGGGTTCCAACGATGCTGCGGGCGGTAATAAGAGAGGAGCTCGGTGGAGGGGGCGGAGGCAGCTATTTAAGCCGCTACGCACGCCCCTCGGCTTCCGAGGTGGGACTAAAGTTGGCGCCCCCATCGCGCCCCACGCTACACGTGGTCGCCGCAAGGCTCACGAGGCCGCGTTGTCTCTGGCCGGCCTAGTTTGGCCCAACGGAGGCAGGCCTCCACTCGCCTCCTCCCCCGGCTGACGCCCCCTCCCCCGGCCCGCGCCCACGCCCACTCCCCTCGCCCCGCGCGTTGCGGTGAACTCAGTGTTTAGTCGCACCTCGGAAGCGGGGGCGGGCGAGGAGTGGCTTAAATAGCTAGCACCGCCCCGTCCACCGAGCTCCTCTCTTATTACCGCCTGCATCCGCGTTGGACCCCGTTTCTGGGCCCATTAGTGGTTCTATCAGCCGCCCGAGTCGCCTTCGGGCTTGATTTGGGTATGATCTGTTCGCTACTATGGGCCCGACTGCGGTCGTTGGGCATTTTTTTTAACCTAATTTAACTTTTTCAGAAAGGAGCGGCCGACCAGCCGCATTTACAAAACACATCCAGTTCAACATAGCCCCGGCCGGACAGGCACGATGGCGTAATCATCACATCATATACACCATAAAAACATCATAAAACCTTCGAATATAACATGCATTAACCTCTATCTGGTCAAACTGAATATCCAATCATCATTATGGGTGATGATATACAAATTTATTACATAAATATTTTGAGGAAACATAAACAAAACACTTATCAAGTTTTCTGGCACGCACGTACGAATAAAAAACAGCATAGGTTGTTCAGACAAGACTCGGGCGATGACTTTTATTCTTCGAACCTAACAAGCTACTTCTCCACGCCCAATTCCTGAACAAAATATGAACAATATGGGTGAGAAAATATAGTCGGTGAAATCAAATTGGCAACATAACAAAAATAAGAAAGTTGGAACTCACTTCACATTTTTCTTACATGTAGCCTTGTTTTGACCTGGGAAACCACACAGACTACATAAAGGACCATTTTTCTTCTCTATAAAATCTTTTGGCCTACCATTCTTCATAACATTGGGGCCCCCCTTTGACCACCCCTTCTTAGGTGCACCCTTCGTCGAAACTTTTTCAGGATCACCAATACTAGGTTGAACTTGTTGCGCCTGATTTGCCTCCTTCTTAAGCTTAACATACCTCCTACTTCCTATAAGTTCCTCCTCTGAAATCTTTTTCTACGCAATTATGGAGTCCAGAGCCTTCATCAACTCGTCGAACAAGAAGGGATCATTTGCTGCAACATGAGCAACTTCTGCGGTTTTTATGGTTATTTCACTATATCGTTCTCTCTCCAATGGTCCTGACCAACCCCATCCAAATATATCACTCTTCCACTGCACAGGCAACCCATCTCTCGCATTTTTCGACAGCCGATGTAGGACACAACATTTTGGTATCTCAGTTATGTTCAGATGATGGAGAACAAAGAGAATGTGTTTGCATGGCAGCCCTTTACGAACCATCCTAAGACAACTGCATGTTATAGTTTGTTCTAAGTTACCTGGTTCATAAACAACATTGTACCTGAATTTGTAGTTGTCCTTCCATGTCACCATGAATGTCCGACGCTCAATTCCCACGAGCGTCTCAAATATCTCCAGCTGACCCATCTTATGCAAATCATCTTGCAGGATGTAGAAATTAGCAGGTGTGAATACTTTGCGGCATGCTCCTCGAGGGCCTTATATTCAGTAACCGACGGTGGTAATTGCTGGCGTGCCTCATGGTCATCGTACGCCTCGTTCTCACGGAGGCGAACTATACAGTTCTCATAATGCACTACCAAATCAACTATTGTCATACCGTAGTCCAGGTGAAGGTGAAGGCAGGAGTTGAGGCTTTCGCTCCTCTGGTTACTTCGCATACCAAGAAAAAACCATCTGAAAGATATGAAGCTGCCCAAAGTGTCCTCTTTCTGTACATCCTGTTAAGCCACTCTTCAGTTCTTTCCGTCTTCCACTTAACATAGAAAGCGGTCCATCTCTGCTCAAAGTTCGCATGAGAGGTGGCATAGTACAAGAGCGATCTGAACTCATCCGGTGACTTGTAGTGCTAGTGCCGCTGCATATTTTTTTGATATGCCAGGAGCAAAGACGATGTATCACATCTGAAAGAATAGACCGAATAGCCCGGATCATTGCAGCGTCACCGTTTGTGATTATTGACTTTGGCTTCACCTGACAATTTGCTTTCAGAAAAGTCTGCAGCTGCCAAACGTATGTCCCTTCGGTCTCATCAGCAATGATAGCACAACCAAACACTGTGGTGCAACGGTGGTTGTTAACTCCAACAAAGGGGACGAACGGCATGCCATATCTGTTCATTTTATAAGTACTATCAAACACGACCACATCTCCGTAGTCCTGATAGTCCCTCCACGATTGTGCATCGCACCAGAACATACTCTTCAGTTGCCCTTCCTTGTCAAGCACATACTCAAAAAAAAAACTCAGGGTCCTTCTCCTTTCTGCTCCTCATTATGCCAACTGCTGCCTCAGCATCACCCTATGCAATGAGCTTCATCTTCTCTCTGCAACATAGATTGTATATGTCCCTCCTAATAAGCCCGCACTTATCGTACGAACCATATCTACTTATGAAATTGTCCATTATTATATGCTTTCTTATCCCGGTCGCTTCCATCACCAATATCTCGGCCCTCGTGCCATATCCAATCCGTCGGTGTGACCACAAAAAACAAACCTCATCGGGCCGAGCCATCATGTGGTTGTGATCATCCACGAATGACGCGACGAACCAAATGCCACGCTCTCTGTTCAGCTTCACCACCATATGTGCACCACAGTCGCAACGAGTCTCCGGTCTAAGCCTACGCTTGCGGCCCTCCATGGTTATGAACTTGCTCTGCCTTCTCCCTGCCGTGGAGCAAAGAAACCGCCGGTACCTAATCATTCCTGAAGCACCTCATTTGACCTTCTATTTCCTGATGCTGAACCTGTGCTCTTTGGCGTGATTGTTGTGGAATATGTATGCATCCCCTTGCGATCGAAAGGTCATAGCCATGACCTTCCAATGTGTCTCCACCATCTTCTGCTGCCTTCGAGCCTCCTGAATGTCGATCCCTCCCTCATCCTGATCACCACTAGGATCATCTGACTCCTCCTACAAAATTCAGTTGAAAATATATATGTCAATTACTATCATTTAATTCATACTGTTGATCGATATACATCAACTATGAACTAACCTGGCTCAAGTTATCTGCGAATGGTTCCTGAAAACTATTTTGCACATTGTCTACATCCACATCTTCCTGCAAATTTGTACACAAAAATAAATAGTTAGCCATGCCATACTTTGCGAACTCAAAAATAAAATCAACGTATACGCCACTTACGTTTCAACTATTTGCGCCATGTTCATTATTATCAAAATCCTCCGGAGTTAAGATATCATATGACAAGACGGAATCGTTGCTGTCATCTTCGTTCAAATTATCTTTATCGGTCTTAGTCACCTTATCAGTATCACTCTCATCCCTCCCGAATGCGGATTCTTCGTCCATGTCAACACGCCTAACTCATAGAACTGCAAAACATCGTGTGTTAGGTTTAGTACACTCCATCATGCCTAAAGCAACGCTAGTTAAATCATGCGCTAGTCCGTACATGAGGCGTTGCGGCGGGAGGTTTTGATGAACCCTAAACCCTATATCAGTACATGCATGAACTAGCCCTCACTTCTATCCATCATGCCCGCCCCATGCCCGCTAGGGTTTAGATGACAAACCTTGGCCCGCGGTGTAGACGTCGCCGGCATTCGACGACGGACTTCAGGCGGCGACGTGCACGATGAGCAACCGGCGAGGCCGGCGTCGGACGGGATAAGGATGGCGGCGATCAGCGGCGGCAGACGGGGGAAGGACGGCGGCGATCGGCCACTTGGCACGGCGGGCGGGCGATGATGTTCGGATAGCGGCCAGGACGTTGGGACGGCGAGGGCGGCGGCGGGCAGGGTAAGGACGGCGGCAATCGACCACTTGGAACGGCGGGCGGGCGAGCGACCAGATGGGGCTGGCGAGTAGATGGGGCGGGCGTAGATCGTGCAACTGCCTTTTTTATGTGCGTGGTATACATATGCCCGACACAACTGTATAATACAAAGTGGGTATACGTTTCTTCCAGATGACTCTAAGTATCAATCTGGATGCATATTGGAAGTGGGAGCAATTATCTAGAGTAGCTCCACGCAGAGCATTGTAGACATAGAAATTTGCAAAATACATACAGATCTATATGTAACAGACCCGTTGACTAAACTTCTTTCACAAGCAAAACATGATCACACCTTATTACTCTTGGGTGTTAATCACATAGCGATGTGAACTAGATTATTGACTCTAGTAAACCCTTTGGGTGTTGGTCACATGGCGATGTGAACAATGGGTGTTATTCACATAACGATGTGAACTATCGGTATTAAATCACATGGAGATGTGAACTAGATTATTTACTCTAGTGCAAGTGGGAGACTGAAGGAAATATGCCCTAGAGGCAATAATAAAGTTATTATTTATTTCCTTATATCATGATAAATTTTTATTATTCATGCTATAATTGTATTAACCGGAAACTTAGTACATGTGTGAATACATAGACAAAACAGAGTGTCCCTAGTATGCCTCTACTAGACTAGCTCATTAATCAAAGATGGTTATGTTTCCTAGCCATAGACATGTGTTGTCATTTGATCAACGAGATCACATCATTAGGAGAATGATGTGATGGACAAGACCTACCCATTAGCTTAGCACTATGATCGTTTAGTTCTACTGCTATTGCTTTCATCATGACTTATACATGTTCCTATGACTATGAGATTATGCAAGTCCCGAATAACGGAGGAACACCTTGTGTGCTATCAAACATCACAACGTAACTGGGTGATTATAAAGATGCTCTACAGGTGTCTCCGAAGGTGTTCGTGGTGTTGGCATAGATCAAGAATAGGATTTGTCACTCCGAGTGTCGGAGAGGTATCTCTGGGCCCTCTCGGTAATGCACATCATAATAAGCCTTGCAAGCAAATGACTAATGAGTTAGTCACAAGATGATGTATTATGAAACGAGTAAAGAGACTTGCCGGTAACGAGATTAACTAGGTATGGTGATACCGACGATCGAATCTCGGACAAGTAACATACTGATGACAAAGGGAACAACGTATGTTCTTATGCGGTGTGACCGATTAACATCTTCGTAGAATATGTAGGAGCCAATATGAGCATCCAGGTTCCGCTATTGGTTATTGACCGGAGATGAGTCCCGGTCATGTCTACATAGTTCTCGAACCCGTAGGGTCTGCACGCTTAACGTTTGATGACGATCGGTATTATGAGTTTATGTGTTTTGATGTAACGAAGGTAGTTCGGAGTCCCGGATGAGATCGGAGACGTGACGAGGAGTCTCGAAATGGTCGAGCCGTAAAGATCGATATATTGGATGACTATATTCGGACATCGGAGAGGTTCCGAGCAATCTGGGTATTTTTTGGAGTACTGGGGGAGTTACGGGAATACGGGAGTACATATGGGCCTTAATGGGCTTTAAGAGAAAAAGAGGAGAAGCCACGAGGGCTAGCCGCGCGCCCCATGGTCCTAGTCCGAATTGGACTAGGGGAGGGGCTGTGCCCCCTCTTTCCTTCTCCTCCCCCTCTCCTTCCTTCCCCTCCTAGTAGGACTAGGAAAGGAGGAGTCCTACTCCTACTAGGAGGAGGTTTCCTCCTCCCTTTGGCGCGCCTAGAGAGGCCGACCGGCCTCCCCTCCCTCCTTTATATACGTGGGGAGGGGGCAGCATAAGGACACACAAGTTGATCTGTTGATCTCTCCCAACCGTGTGCGGTGCCCCCCTCCATAGAAAAACAACTCGGTCATATCGTTGCAGCGCTTAGGCGAAGCCCTGCGCCGGTAACTTCATCATATCCGTCACCACGCCGTCGTGCTGACGAAAATCTCCCGTGATGCTCAACTGGATCAAGAGCTCGTGGGACGTCATCAAGTTGAACGTGTGCTGAACGCGGAGGTGCCGTACATTCGGTGCTTGATCGGTTGAATCGCGAAGAAGTTCGACTACATCAACCGCGTCAGTTGACGCTTACGATTTCGGTCTATGAGGGTATGTAGACACACTTTCCCCTCTCGTTGCTATGCATCTGGTTGATAGATCTTGCGTGATCGCAGGAAAATTTTAAAATACTACGTTCCCCAACAGTGGTATCAGAGCCAGGTCTATGCGTAGATGATATGCACGAGTAGAACACAATGAGTTGTGTACGGTACTAGTCATACTGCTTACCAGCATGTCTTACTTTGCTTCAGCGGTATTGTGAGATGAAGCGGTCCGGACCGACATTACGTGTACACTTACACGAGACTGGTTTCACCATTATGAGCACTCGTTGCTTAAAGGTGACTGGCGGGTGTCTGTCTCTCTCACTTTAGCTGAATCAAGTGTAGCTACGCCCGGTCCTTGTGAAGGTTAAAACATCACATACTTGACGAAAAATCGTTGTGGTTTTGTATGCGTAGGTAAGAACGGTTCTTGCTAAGCCCGTACCAGCCACGTAAAACTTGCAACAACAAAGTAGAGGACGTCTAACTTGTTTTTGCAGGGCATGTTGTGATGTGATATGGTCAAGACATGATGAGTTATACATTATTGTATGAGATAATAATGTTTTGTAAAGTTATCGGCAACTGGCAGGAGCCATATGGTTGTCGCTTTATTGTATGAAGTACAGTCGCCATGTAATTGTTTTACTTTATCACTAAGCGATAGCGATAGTCGTGGAAACAATAGTTGGCGAGACGACAACGATGCTACGATGGAGATCAAGGTGTCGCGCCGGTGACGAAGGTGATCATGATGGTGCTTTGAAGATGGAGATCAAAAGCACAAGATGATGATGGCCATATCATGTCACATATTTTGATTGCATGTGATGTTTATCTTATTATGCTTCTTATTATGCTTAGTACGACGATAGCATTATAAGATGATCCCTTACTAAATTTCAAGGTATAAGTGTTCTCCCTGAGTATGCACCGTTGCGAAAGTTCGTCGTGCCGAGACTCCATGTGATGATCGGGTGTGATAAGCTCTACGTTCAAATACAATGGGTGTAAGCCAGTTTTGCACACGCAGAATACTCGGGTTAAACTTGACGAGCCTAGCATATGCAGATATGGCCTCGGAACACTGGAGACTGAAAGGTCGAGCGTGAATCATATAGCACATATGATCAACATAAGATGTTCACCAATGAAAACTTCTCCATGTCACGTGATGATCGGACATGGTTTAGTTGATTTGGATCACGTGATCATTTAGATGACTAGAGGGATGTCTATCTAAGTGGGAGTTCTTTAGTAATATGATTAATTGAACTTTAATTTATCATGAGCTTAGTCCTGGTAGTATTAGCATATATATGTTGTAGATCAATAGCTCGCGATGTAGCTCCCCGTTTGTTTTTATATGTTCCTAGAGAAAACTAAGTTGAAAGATGTTAGTAGCAATGATGCAGACTTGTTTCGTGATCTAAGGATTTTCCTCATTGCTGCACAGAAGAATTATGTCCTTGATGCACCACTAGGTGACAGACCTATTGCAGGAGCAGATGCAGACGTTATGAACGTTTTGAGAAAAGCTCGGTATGATGACTACTTGATAGTTTAGCGCGCCATGCTTTACGGCTTATAACCGGGACTGCAAAAACGTTTTGAATGCCACGGAGCATATGAGATGTTCCAAGAGTTGAAATTAGTATTTCATACTCATGCCCGTGTCGAGAGGTATAAGACCTCTGACAGTACATTGCCTACAAGATGGAGGAGAATAGCTCAATCAGTGAGCATGTGCTCAGATTGTCTGGGTACTACAATTGCTTAAATCAAGTGGGAGTTAATCTTCAAGATAAGATAGTAATTGACAAAGTTCTCTAGTCATTATCACCAAGTTAGTAGAACTTCATGATGAACTATAATATGCAAGGGATGACAAAAGTAATTCCCGAACTCTTCGCGATGCTGAAATCGGCAAAGGTAGAAATCAAGAAAGAGCATCAAGTGTTGATGGTTAACAAGACCACTTGTTTCAAGTAAAGGGCAAAGGGATAGAAGGGGAACTTCAAGAAGAATAACAAGCAAGTTTTCACTCCCGTGAAGAAACCCAAAGCTAAACTCAAGCCTGAAACTAAGTGCTTCTACTGCAAAGGAAATGGTCACTGGAAGTCGTACTGCCCTAGATACTTGGCGGATAAGAAGGATGGCAAAGTGAACAAAGGTATATTTGATATACAAATTATTGATGTGTACTTTACTAGTGTTCATAGCAACCCATGGGTATTTGATACCGGTTCAGTTGCTAAAATTAGTAACTCGAAACAGGAGTTGTAGAATGAACAGAGACTAGTTAAATGTGAAGTGACGATGTGTGTTGGAAGTGGTTCCAAGATTGATATGATCATCATCGCACACTCCCTATACTTTCGGGATTAGTGTAGAACCTAAATACATGTTAGTTGGCAATTGCGTTGAGCATGAATATGGTTTGATCATGTTTGTTGTAATATGGTTATTCATTTAAAGTCATAGAATAATTGTTATTCTGTTTACATGAATAAAGCCTTTGATGGTCATACACCCAATGAAAATAGTTTGTTGGATATTGATCGTAGTGATACACATATTCATAATATTGAAGCCAAAAGATGCAAGGTTAATAATGATAGTGCAACTTGTTTGTGCACTGCCGTTTAGGTCATATTGGTGTAAAGCGCATGAAGAAACTCCATAGTGATGGACTTTTGGAATCACTTGATTATGAATCACTTGGTGCTTGTGAACCATGCCTCATAAGCAAGATGACTAAAACTCCGTTCTCTGGAACAATGGAGCGAGCAATAGATTTGGTAGGAATCATACATACTGATGTATGTGGACCGATAAGTGTTGAAGCTCGCGGCAGGTATCGTTATTTTCTGAACTTCACTGATGATTTGAGCAGATATGTGTATATCTACTTGATGAAGCATAAGTCTGAAAACTTTTGAAAAGTTCAAAGAATTTCAGAGGAAGTAGAGAATCATCGTAACAAGAAAATAAAGTTTCTACTATCTGATCGTGGAGATGAATATTTGAGTTACGAGTTTGATCTTCATTTAAAACAATGTGGAATAGTTTCACAACTCACTCCACCCGGAACACCACATCGTGATGGTGTGTCTGCACATCGTAACCGTACTTTATTAGATATGGTGCAATCTATGATGTCTCTTACCGATTTACCACTATCGTTTTGGGTCATGCATTAGAGACAGCTGCATTCACATTAAATAGGGCACCATCTAAATCCGTTGAAACAACACCTTATGAACCGTGGTTTGGCAAGAATCGAAAGTTGTCGTTTCTTAAAGTTTGGGGATGCGATGCTTATGTGAAAAAGCTTCAACCTGATAAGCTCGAACCCAAGTCGGAGAAATGTGTCTTCATAGGATACCCAAAAGAGACTGTTGGGTACACCTTCTATCACAGATCCGAAGGCAAGATATTCGTTGCTAAGAATGGATCCTTTCTAGAGAAGGAGTTTCTCTCGAAAGAAGTGAGTGGGAGGAAAGTGGAACTTGATGAGGTAATTGTACCTTCTCCCGAATTGGAAAGTAGTACATCACAGAAACTAGTTCTACTGATTCCTACACCAATTAGTGAGGAAGCTAATGATGATGATCATGAAACTTCAGATCAAGTTTCTGCTTAACTTCGTAGATCAACAAGAGTACGTTCTGCACCAGAGTGGTACGGCAACCCAGTTCTGGAAGTCATGGTACTAGACCATGATGAACCTACGAACTATGAGGAAGCGATGATGAGCCCAGATTCTGCAAAATGGCTTGAGGCCATAAAATCTAAGATGGGATCCATGTATGGGAACAAAGTGTGGACTTTGGTTGACTTGCCCGATGATCCGCAAGCAAATGAAAATAAATGGATCTTCAAGAAGAAGACCGACGCCGACAGTAATGTTACTGTCTACAAAGCTCGACTTGTTGCGAAAGTTTTTCGACAAGTTCAAGGAGTTGACTTCAATGATACTTTCTCACCCGTAGCGATGCTTAAGTCTGTCCGAATCATGTTAGCAATTGCCGCATTTTATGAAATATGGCAAATGGATAACAAAAACTGCATTATTTAATGGATTTATTAAAGAGGAGTTGTATATGATGCAACCAGAAGGTTTTTGTCGATCCTAAAGGTGCTAACAAAGTGTGCAAGCTCCAGCGATCCATCTATGGACTGGTGCAAGCATCTCAGAGTTGGAATATACGATTTGATAAGTTGATCAAAGCATATAGTTTTATACAGACTTGCGGTGAAGCCTGTATTTACAAGAAAGTGAGTGGGAGCACTGCAGCCTTTCTGATAAGTATATGTGAATGACATATTGTCGATCAGAAATGATGTAGAATTTTCTGGAAAGCATAAAGGAGTGTTTGAAAGGAGTTTTTTCAAAGAAAAACCTCAGTATAGCTGCTTACATATTGAGCCTCAAGGTCTATAGAGATAGATCGAGACGCTTGATAAGTTTTTTCAATGAGTACATACCTTGACAAGTTTTTGAAGTAGTTCAAAATGGATCAGTTAGAGAAGGAGTTCTTGCCTGAGTTGTAAGGTATGAAGTTGAGTAAGACTCAAAACCCGACCACGACAGAAGATAGAGAAAGAATGAAAGTCATTCCCTATGCCTCAGCCATAGGTTCTATAAATTATGCCATGTTGTGTACCAATCCTGTTGTGTACCTTACCATGAGTTGGCAAGGAGGTACAAAAGTGATCCAGGAGTAGATCACTAGACAATGGTCAAAATTATCCTTAGTTACTGGATGACTAAGGAAATATTTTCTCGATTATGGATGTGATAAAGAGTTCATCGTAAAGAGTTACACCGATGCAAGCTTTACACTAATCCAGATGACTCTAAGTATCAATCTGGATGCATATTGGAAGTGGGAGCAATTAGCTAGAGTAGCTCCACGCAGAGCATTGTAGACATAGAAATTTGCAAAATACATACGGATCTGTATGTCACAGACCCGTTGACTAAACTTCTCTCACAAGCAAAACATGATCACACCTTATTACTCTTGGGTGTTAATCACATAGCGATGTGAACTAGATTATTGACTCTAGTAAACCCTTTGGGTGTTGGTCACATGGCGATGTGAACAGTGGGTGTTATTCACATAACGATGTGAACTATCGGTATTAAATCACATGGAGATGTGAACTAGATTATTTACTCTAGTGCAAGTGGGAGACTGAAGGAAATATGCCCTAGAGGCAATAATAAAGTTATTATTTATTTCCTTATATAATGATAAATGTTTATTATTCATGCTATAATTGTATTAACCGGAAACTTAGTACATGTGTGAATACATAGACAAAACAGAGTGTCCCTAGTATGCCTCTACTAGACTAGCTCATTGATCAAAGATGGTTATGTTTCCTAGCCATAGACATGTGTTGTCATTTGATCAACGAGATCACATCATTAGGAGAATGATGTGATGGACAAGACCGGCCCATTAGCTTAGCACTATGATCGTTTAGTTCTACTGATATTGCTTTCATCATGACTTATACATGTTCCTATGACTATGAGATTATGCAACTCCCGAATAACGGAGGAACACCTTGTGTGCTATCAAACGTCACAACGTAACTGGGTGATTATAAAGATGCTCTACAGGTGTTTCCGAAGGTGTTCGTGGTGTTGGCATAGATCAAGAATAGGATTTGTCACGCCGAGTGTCGGAGAGGTATCTCTGGGCCCTCTCGGTAATGCACGTCATAATAAGCCTTGCAAGCAAATGACTAATGAGTTAGTCACAAGATGATGTATTACGAAACGAGTAAAGAGACTTGCCGGTAACGAGATTAACTAGGTATGGTGATACCGACGATCGAATCTTGGACAAGTAACATACCGATGACAAAGGGAACAACGCATGTTCTTATGCGGTTTGACCGATAAACATCTTCGTAGAATATGTAGGAGCCAATATGAGCATCCAGGTTCCGCTATTGGTTATTGACCGGAGATGAGTCCCGGTCATGTCTACATAGTTCTCGAACCCGTAGGGTCTGCACGCTTAACGTTTGATGACGATCGGTATTATGAGTTTATGTGTTTTGATGTGCCGAAGGTAGTTCGGAGTTTCGGATGAGATCGGAGACGTGACGAGGAGTCTCAAAATGGTCGAGCCGTAAAGATCGATATATTGGATGACTATATTCGGACATCGGAAAGGTTCCGAGCAATCTGGGTACTTTTCGAAGTACCGGGGGAGTTACGGGAATACGGGAGTACATATGGGCCTTAATGGGCTTTAAGAGAAAAAGAGGAGAAGCCACGAGGGCTAGCCGCGCGCCCCATGGGCCTAGTCCGAATTGGACTAGGGGAGGGGCTGCGCCCCCTCTTTCCTTCTCCTCCCCCTCTCCTTCCTTCCCCTCCTAGTAGGACTAGGAAAGGAGTCCTACTCCTACTAGGAGGAGGTTTCCTCCTCCCTTTGGCGCGCCTAGAGAGGCCGGCCGGCCTCCACTCCCTCCTTTATATACGTGGGGAGGGGGCAGGATAAGGACACACAAGTTGATCTGTTGATCTCTCCCAACCGTGTGCAGTGCCCCCTCCATAGAAACATAACTCGGTCATATCGTTGCAGCGCTTAGGCGAAGCCCTACGCCGGTAACTTCATCATATCCGTCACCACGCCGTCGTGCTGACGAAAATCTCCCGTGATGCTCAACTGGATCAAGAGCTCGTGGGACGTCATCAAGTTGAACGTGTGCTGAACGCGGAGGTGCCGTACATTCGGTGCATGATCGGTTGAATCGCGAAGAAGTTCGACTACATCAACCGCGTCACTTGACGCTTACGATTTCGGTCTATGAGGGTATGTAGACACACTTTCCCCTCTCGTTGCTATGCATCTGGTTGATAGATCTTGCGTGATCGCAGGAAAATTTTAAAATACTACGTTCCCCAACAGTGGTATCAGAGCCAGGTCTATGCGTAGATGATATCCACGAGTAGAACACAATGAGTTGTGGACGGTACTAGTCATACTGCTTACCAGCATGTCTTACTTTGCTTCAGCGGTATTGTGAGATGAAGCGGTCCGGACCGACATTACGCGTACACTTACACGAGACTGGTTTCACCATTATGAGCACTCGTTGCTTAAAGGTGACTGGCGGGTGTCTGTCTCTCTCACTTTAGCTGAATCAAGTGTAGCTACGCCCGGTCCTTGTGAAGGTTAAAACATCACATACTTGACGGAAAATCGTTGTGGTTTTGTATGCGTAGGTAGAACGGTTCTTGCTAAGCTGATGGCTTCTCGCCCCTCGTTGGTTACCCCAAGTGGAAGGTTTGAGATGTAGCGTAACGGCAAGTTTCCCTTGGCAAGATACCAAGGATCGAATCCCGTGAGACTCCGAGGGTCGACAAGAAGGTGTCAACTGCTAACGACGCCAAATACTTAGCCGTTGACAGGACCTGCACACAGATACAAATAACTTTGCTCCCAACGAGTACAGAGAGGTTGTCAATCCCTCCGGCCTTGTCGTTTACAAAGGATCAAACACAAGAGATAATAGTGATAGGTATGACTGCAACTAGGAAATAAGAACAGGAAGTAAATAGAGGGTGTGATCAGTGATGGTAATATGGACCGGGATCCCATGATGTTCACTAGTGATGTCTCTCTCCCAAAAGACGATAAAACAGCTAAGCGAGGTAAACAAATTACAGCTGGGCAATTGACAGGATTATGTGTGCAAACCAATGCTAACTATGATGTAAAGAAAGGTAGAGGCTCGAAAGCATGGGCGGTACGCCAAGGCCAGTAGACCGAAATCCATCTGCATCTACTACTAATCATCCACCTTGAGATATCTATCCAGAACATCTCGCTGGTATTAAGTTGCGAATCCCACCCAAAGTGTAGACTCAAAACAACAGACAACTGCATTAAAAGAACTTTGTGTAAAGTAAACAATCCTTGCACCCGCAAGTACAAGCACCGTTGTTTTCCCCCTTGTGGCAACAGCACATCCCCTAGACTCATGTTTCTGTCACTCAAACTACTCATCGAGGGGCATGAACCCACAATCAAGCATAACGTTCCCTCTTGGAGTTACTACCTACTACTCGGCCAAAGCAATAAACAGCAACGAAGAACATGCAACAATTACTCAAGAACATAAATATAAAAGAGGTGAATCAAATATATTACTCACACACAATCTGAACATAATCTCATAATCCATCGGATCCCAGCAAACTCAGCATAGCAACAGCAGAAAGATTACATATGTGCCTCGATCATGTAGGGCAGCTCACGAGGTCTAATCCATGAAGAACAAAGAGGGGAGGAGAACATCACATAGCTACTGGTCATGGACCCATGGTCCAAGGGGGACTACTCACGACTCATCCGGGAAGCGTCCATGGTGATGGAGAAGCTCCTGGTGGTGGTTCTCCCCTCCGGCAGGGTGCCGGGAAGAGTTCTCCTGGTGCTCCCGATCTTGGAAGCGCGGCGGCGGCGGAACAGAGGCTAGATCGTAAAAAGGGTTCCGTCTTCGAGGGTTTCGGGACGCGAGGAGTATATATGCCAAAGGGGGTCACTAGAAGCGGAGAGGGGGGCCCAGGCGCCCCCCTAGGGCGGCCAGGGGTGGGGCCGCCTAGGCTGGCCGCCTGGGCTGCCCCTGGCTCCCCTCTGGCCCCACCTTGGTTTTTCTTGAAGCTCCCGTTACGCTGATTTTTCCTGTATTTTTCCCCGAATTTTTAGGGCACTTTTAATATGGGGGGAACCTGAAATAGAAAAACAGCAGAAAACAGGAACTGGCACTGTGGTGCACTGAGTTAATAGGTTAGTCCAAATATGATCAAAAGTGTATGGAAGAGCATAAATATCATAGCAATATCACACAAAAGAGGCATGGAGCAAGCAGAAATTATAGATACGTTTTGGACGTATCATAAGCCCGTAGCAGCCACGTAAAACTTGCAACAACAAAGTAGAGGACGTCTAACTTGTTTTTGCAGGGCATGTTGTGATGTGATATGGTCAAGACATGATGAGTTATACATTATTGTATGAGATAATCATGTTTTGTAAAGTTATCGGCAACTGGCAGGAGCCATATGGTTGTCGCTTTATTGTATGAAATACAGTCGCCATATAATTGTTTTACTTTATCACTAAGCGATAGCGATAGTCATGGAAACAATAGTTGGCGAGACGACAACGATGCTACGATGGAGATCAAGGTGTCGCGCCGGTGAAGAAGGTGATCATGACGGTGCTTTGAAGATGGAGATCAAAAGCACAAGATGATGATGGCCATATCATGTCACATATTTTGATTGCATGTGATGTTTATCTTATTATGCTTCTTATTATGCTTAGTACGACGATAGCATTATAAGATGATCCCTTACTAAATTTCAAGGTATAAGTGTTCTCCCTGAGTATGCACCGTTGCGAAAGTTCGTCGTGCCGAGACTCCACGTGATGATCGGGTGTGATAAGCTCTACGTTCAAATACAACGGGTGTAAGCCAGTTTTGCACACGCATAATACTCGGGTTAAACTTGACGAGCCTAGCATATGCAGATATTGCCTCGGAACACTGGAGACTGAAAGGTCGAGCGTGAATCATATAGTAGATATGATCAACATAAGATGTTCACCAATGAAAACTTCTCCATCTCACGTGATGATCGGACATGGTTTAGTTGATTTGGATCACGTGATCATTTAGATGACTAGAGGGATGTCTATCTAAGTGGGAGTTCTTTAGTAATATGATTAATTGAACTTTAATTTATCATGAGCTTAGTCCTGGTAGTATTAGCATATATATGTTGTAGATCAATAGCTCGCGATGTAGCTCCCCGTTTGTTTTAATATGTTCCTAGAGAAAACTAAGTTGAAAGATGTTAGTAGCAATGATGCAGACTTGTTCCGTGATCTGAGGATTTTCCTCATTGCTGCACAGAAGAATTATGTCCTTGATGCACCACTAGGTGATAGACCTATTGCAGGAGCAGATGCAGACGTTATGAACGTCTTGATAAAAGCTCGGTATGATGACTACTTGATAGTTTAGCGCGCCATGCTTTACGGCTTATAACCGGGACTGCAAAAACGTTTTGAATGCCACGGAGCATATGAGATGTTCCAAGAGTTGAAATTAGTATTTCATACTCATGCCCGTGTCGAGAGGTATAAGACCTCTGACAGTACATTGCCTACAAGATGGAGGAGAATAGCTCAACCAGTGAGCATGTGCTCAGATTGTCTGGGTACTACAATTGCTTAAATCAAGTGGGAGTTAATCTTCCAGATAAGATAGTAATTGACAAAGTTCTCTAGTCATTATCACCAAGTTATTAGAACTTCATGATGAACTATAATATGCAAGGGATGACAAAAGTAATTCCCGAACTCTTCGCAATGCTGAAATCGGCAAAGGTAGAAATCAAGAAAGAGCATCAAGTGTTGATGGTTAACAAGACCACTTGTTTCAAGTAAAGGGCAAAGGGATAGAAGGGGAACTTCAAGAAGAATAACAAGCAAGTTTTCACTCCCGTGAAGAAACCCAAAGCTAAACTCAAGCCTGAAACTAAGTGCTTCTACTGCAAAGGAAATGGTCACTGGAAGTCGTACTGCCCTAGATACTTGGCGGATAAGAATGATGGCAAAGTGAACAAAGGTATATTTGATATACAGATTATTGATGTGTACTTTACTAGTGTTCATAGCAACCCATGGGTATTTGATACCGGTTCAGTTGCTAAAATTAGTAACTCGAAACAGGAGTTGTAGAATGAAGAGAGACTATTTAAATGTGAAGTGACGATGTGTGTTGGAAGTGGTTCCAAGATTGATATGATCATCATCGCACACTCCCTATACTTTCGGGATTAGTGTAGAACCTAAATACATGTTATTTGGCAATTGCGTTGAGCATGAATATGGTTTGATCACGTTTGTTGCAATACGGTTATTCATTTAAAGTCATAGAATAATTGTTATTCTGTTTACATGAATAAAGCCTTCGATGGTCATACACCCAATGAAAATAGTTTGTTGGATATTGATCGTAGTGATACACATATTCATAATATTGAAGCCAAAAGATGCAAGGTTAATAATGATAGTGCAACTTGTTTGTGCACTGCCGTTTAGGTCATATTGGTGTAAAGCGCATGAAGAAACTCCATAGTGATGGACTTTTGGAATCACTTGATTATGAATCAATTGGTGCTTGTGAACCATGCCTCATAAGCAAGATGACTAAAACTCGGTTCTCCGGAACAATGGAGCGAGCAATAGATTTGGTGGGAATCATACATACTGATGTATGTGGACCAATAAGTGTTGAAGCTCGCGGCAGGTATCGTTATTTTCTGAACTTCACTGATGATTTGAGCAGATATGTGTATATCTACTTGATGAAGCATAAGTCTGGAAACTTTTGAAAAGTTCAAAGAATTTCATAGGAAGTAGAGAATCATCGTAACAAGAAAATAAAGTTTCTACTATCTGATAGTGGAGATGAATATTTAAGTTACGAATTTGATCTTCATTTAAAAAATGTGGAATAGTTTCACAACTCACTCCACCCGGAACACCACATCGTGATGGTGTGTCTGAACGTCGTAACCGTACTTTATTAGATATGGTGCAATCTATGATGTCTCTTACCGATTTACCACTATCGTTTTGGGTCATGCATTAGAGACAGCTGCATTCACATTAAATAGGGCACCATCTAAATCCGTTGAAACAACACCTTATGAACCGTGGTTTGGCAAGAATCAAAAGTTGTCGTTTCTTAAAGTTTGGGGATGCGATGCTTATGTGAAAAAGCTTCAACCTGATAAGCTCGAACCCAAGTCGGAGAAATGTGTCTTCATAGGATACCCAAAAGAGACTGTTGGGTACACCTTCTATCATAGATCCGAAGGCAAGATATTTGTTGCTAAGAATGGATCCTTTCTAGAGAAGGAGTTTCTCTCGAAAGAAGTGAGTGGGAGGAAAGTGGAACTTGATGAGGTAATTGTACCTTCTCCCGAATTGGAAAGTAGTACATCACAGAAACTAGTTCTAGTGATTCCTACACCAATTAGTGAGGAAGCTAATGATGATGATCATGAAACTTCAGATCAAGTTTCTGCTGAACTTCGTAGATCAACCAGAGTACGTTTTGCACCAGAGTGGTACGGCAACCCAGTTCTGGAAGTCATGGTACTAGACCATGATGAACCTACGAACTATGAGGAAGTGACGATGAGCCCAGATTCCGCAAAATGGCTTGAGGCCATAAAATCTGAGATGGGATCCATGTATGGGAACAAAGTGTGGACTTTGGTTGACTTGCCCGATGATCCGCAAGCCAATGAAAATAAATGGATCTTCAAGAACAAGACCGACGCCGACAGTAATGTTACTGTCTACAAAGCTCGACTTGTTGCGAAAGTTTTTCGACAAGTTCAAGGAGTTGACTACAATGATACTTTCTCACACGTAGCGATGCTTAAGTCTGTCCGAATCATGTTAGCAATTGCCGCATTTTATGAAATATGGCAAATGGATAACAAAAACTGCATTATTTAATGGATTTATTAAAGGGGAGTTGTATATGATGCAACCAGAAGGTTTTTGTCGATCCTAAAGGTGCTAACAAAGTGTGCAAGCTCCAGCGATCCATCTATGGACAGGTGCAAGCATCTCAGAGTTGGAATATACGCTTTGATAAGTTGGTCAAAGCATATAGTTTTATACAGACTTGCGGTGAAGCCTGTATTTACAAGAAAGTGAGTGGGAGCACTGCAGCCTTTCTGATAAGTATATGTGAATGACATATTGTCGATCAGAAATGATGTAGAATTTTCTGGAAAGCATAAAGGAATGTTTGAAAGGAGTTTTTTCAAAGAAAAATCTCAGTATAGCTGCTTACATATTGAGCCTCAAGGTCTATAGAGATAAATCGAGACGCTTGATAAGTTTTTTCAATGAGTACATACCTTGACAAGTTTTTGAAGTAGTTCAAAATGGATCAGTTAGAGAAGGAGTTCTTGCCTGAGTTGTAAGGTATGAAGTTGAGTAAGACTCAAAACCAGACCACGACAGAAGATAGAGAAAGAATGAAAGTCATTCCCTATGCCTCAGCCATAGGTTCTATAAATTATGCCATGTTGTGTACCAATCCTGTTGTGTACCTTACCATGAGTTGACAAGGAGGTACAAAAGTGATCCATGAGTAGATCACTGGACAATGGTCAAAATTATCCTTAGTTACTGGATGACTAAGGAAATATTTTCTCGATTATGGAGGTGATAAAGAGTTCGTCGTAAAGAGTTACACCGATGCAAGCTTTACACTAATCCAGATGACTCTAAGTATCAATCTGGATGCATATTGGAAGTGGGAGCAATTAGCTAGAGTAGCTCCATGCAGAGCATTGTAGACATAGAAATTTGCAAAATACATACAGATCTGTATGTAACAGAACCGTTGACTAAACTTCTCTCACAAGAAACACATGATCACACCTTATTACTCTTGGGTGTTAATCACATAGTGATGTGAACTAGATTATTGACTCTAGTAAACCCTTTGGGTGTTGGTCACATGGCGATGTGAACAATGGGTGTTATTCACATAACGATGTGAACTACCGGTATTAAATCACATGGAGATGTGAACTAGATTATTTACTCTAGTGCAAGTGGGAGACTGAAGGAAATATGCCCTAGAGGCAATAATAAAGTTATTATTTATTTCCTTATATCATGATAAATGTTTATTATTCATGCTAGAATTGTATTAACCGGAAACTTAGTACATGTGTGAATACATAGACAAAACAGAGTGTCCCTAGTATGCCTCTACTAGACTAGCTCATTGATCAAAGATGGTTATGTTTCCTAACCATAGACATGTGTTGTCATTTGATCAACGAGATCACATCATTAGGAGAATGATGTGATGGACAAGACCTGCCCATTAGCTTAGCACTATGATCGTTTAGTTCTACTGCTATTGCTTTCTTCATGACTTATACATGTTCCTATGACTATGAGATTATGCAACTCCCGAATAACGGAGGAACACCTTGTGTGCTACCAAACATCACAACGTAACTGGGTGATTATAAAGATGCTCTACAGGTGTCTCCGAAGGTGTTCGTGGTGTTGGCATAGATCAAGAATAGGATTTGTCACTCCGAGTGTCGGAGAGGTATCTCTGGGCCCTCTCGGTAATGCACGTCATAATAAGCCTTGCAAGCAAATGGCTAATGAGTTAGTCACGAGATGATGTATTACGGAACAAGTAAAGAGACTTGCCGGTAATGAGATTAACTATGTATGATGATACCAACGATCGAATCTCGGACAAGTAACATACCGATGAGAAAGGGAACTACGTATGTTGTTATGCGGTTTGACCGATAAAGATCTTCGTAGAATATGTAGGAGCCAATATGAGCATCTAGGTTCTGCTATTGGTTATTGACCGGAGATGAGTCTCAGTCATGTCTACATAGTTCTCGAACCCGTAGGGTCCGCACGATTAACGTTTGATGACGATCGGTATTATGAGTTTATGTGTTTTGATGTACTGAGGTAATTCGGAGTCCCGGATGAGATCGGGGACATGACGAGGAGTCTCGAAATGGTCGAGCCATAAAGATCGATATATTGGACGACTATATTCAGACATCGGAAAGGTTCCGAGCAATCCGGGTATTTTTCGGAGTACCGGGGGAGTTACGGGAATACGGGAGTACATATGGGCCTTAATGGGCTTTAAGGGAAAAAGAGGAGAAGCCACGAGGGCTAGCCGCGCACCCCATGGGCCTAGTCCGAATTGGACTAGGGGAGGGGCTGCGCCCCCTCTTTCCGTCTCCTCCCCCTCTCCTTCCTTCCCCTCCAAGTAGGACTAGGAAAGGAGGAGTCCTACTCCTACTAGGAGGAGGATTCCTCCTCCCTTTGGCGCGCCTAGAGAGGCCGGCCAGCCTCCCCTCCCTCCTTTATATACGTGGGGAGGGGGGCACCCTAAGGACACACAAGTTGATCTCTCCCAACCATGTGCGGTGCCCCCCTCCACAGAAACACACCTCAGTCATATCGTTGCAGCGCTTAGGCGAAGCCCTGCGCCGGTAACTTCATCATATCCGTCACCACGCCGTCGTGCTGACGAAACTCTCCCGTGAAGCTCAACAGGATCAAGAGCTCGTGGGGCGTCATCAAGCTGAACGTGTGCTGAACGCGGAAGTGCCGTACGTTTGGTGCTTGATCGTTGAATCGCGAAGAAGTTCGACTACATTAACCGCGTCACTTGACGCTTCCGCTTTCGGTCTACGAGGGTACGTAGACACACTCTCCCCTCTCATTGCTATGCATCTGGTAGATAGATCTTGCGTGATCGTAGGAACTTTTTAAAAATACTACGTTCCCCAACATGAGTCGGTGCTATACAAACAGTTTTTAACCCCTTTCCGTGACGACATTTGAACCGTCGCCTAGTGATTGTGGGTGATAGGGGGGGTCTTTCCCACACGATCCAGAAATCGCCGGGGATAGGCTCTCCCGGGACACCAAATGAGCTCGTGTGCGATTGGGCGAGGCATCGAAACCCAATCATTTCTGTAGGTATGTACATCCCGCACGGTGAATCCTAGAAAAATATTTCCGTAGGTATGTATATCACACACAGTCAATCCAAGGAATACGTTTCCGTTCTTATGTACATCCCACATAGTCAATCCGGGGAAAATGTTTCCGTTCTTATGTACATCCCACACAATTTAATGTATACGTTCGTGTGTGAAAGATGTAACTATCACACACGCACTGCCTTGGTTAACTGTTTGCTTTTATGAACTACATGACACACGACTTGATGTAGAAACTGTGTGGCATTGGGCTATCCATCACAAGCGCTTTTACTGCGAGAACCGTTTGCAAAGTTCCATGACCGTCTGTTCTCTTTTTATTTTTGCCTATAATTTATTATTCGATTTGGAAATTTTGAAATATGAAACGTGCAATTCAAATTCTCAGCACAATGGTTCAACAACGAATCCATAAATAAAATTGCCAGTTGAATATGTTCAGTAATTACAAGATTAGGCAGCAATTATGATGAATCACAATATTTAAAGGCGGTAAAGGTGAAGAGACAAGTGTGAATCATTTTGACTGCCGACGGTGTTGAAGAAGTGGAATGCCCATAATGTGCCTTCCTACATGCCATAGGCACAAACCACTTTTGTCCAACCCCTTGTGACGATCGACCGCCCATCCTTCACAACCTTCAAGAAGACTTCGAGAGCATTATCATGATAGCATGAATTATATACTTTAACCTTAGTTGCCTCCACTCCAATCATGTAGTTTGCAAGGTAATCATTAGTAAATAGCTTCGAAAACCACTGAAAAGAGAAAATTATCAGACACTGAGGTCTAATATAGTAACTTGTTGTGGGCAGGGGGAAAAGGCAACACATTACTTACCATCCTAAAGTTCAGTGTTGTCTTCAACAAAGTGTAAATAAAGAGTTTAATTCCAATCACCCGTTTCTTTTGTCTAACAATCTTTCTTACTTTCCTCACTTGACGCTTGTTCACGAATATCTCACTGCCCCATACGCAAAAGGGATCGAAGCATGGATCAGTACCGCTCATATATGTACCTACAAGCAAACCAGTAAATGTTAGAAGCTAAACTGAGATTGCACAAATGATATAAAATACAACTACCTATGTTCCTAAGTACAAGTATTATTTTTGAGATTTAAATATGAACTGCATACGAATGTATATCGAATTATAGATATAGTTTAGATTAGAATCTAGATTCACTCATTTTGCTCCTTATGTAGTATATATTGGAATCTCTAAAAATACTTATATTTAGGAATATATGGTGTATAAGACATGGGATGCAGCTAACCTCGACGGCAAACAACAACATCGTCCATTGTAGCCCTGTGTAAGTACATGGAAAGCCAATGTTAACTACAATAGGGTTAACATCCACCAAAAATAGCAAATGGTAATAAAACGACATCATCTGTAGTGATATCTTCATTGCGAAAGAGTAACACAGTAGCAAAGGGATGGATTAAAAAAAGGATACAACTGTTAATTGCAATAGGCTTAACAACATCCTAATTAATGTTTCGTAAGTTTGTAGCCATTGAAATATAAATCATTAAAAATGGATACAACTGTTAATTGCAATAGGCTTAATGACCATTGAAATCGGTACAGATAAAAATGAAATTGGCAGAGTTAAACATCACAGGGCAGGTGCTGCCAGAGTAGATAATGGCCCAGTTGTCTATAAAAAGGTAGGGAAAATAGCTAAAAACATGTTAGGCACGTTTAATACAACATGCTTAATACATCGACCATACAAAACATAGCCATTAATTGCAACTGGTATTGGTAAGATTGAACTGGTGAGTATATACTTGGTAAGTCCTGAGAGGTAGTTGCTGGGGCACTTCATCTAGGCCAGAGCCCGCCCAAAGTGAGCGAGGCGGAGGCGAGCTGTTCCTTCGGGTCGAAGTGTGGATCAGTGCCACTGACATGTGTACCTACAGGCAACCAGTAAATGGTAGAAGTTAAACTGCAATTGCACAAATGATGTGAAATACTGTAAGATATGGGATGCAGCTAACCTCGACGGCAAACAACAACATCGACCGTTATGACCCTGCGTAAGTACATGGACATGCATGTTAAGTACAACAGGGTTAGCATCCACTAAAAATAGCAAATGGGCAGCATCTTTAGTGATATCCTGAGTCATGTATTGTAAGTTTGTTGCTGGTATTGGTGGAATTGAGCTGGACACGGTGATATTTGAACACCAACAGTGTGCAGTGCTGAAATAAACAAGATACGAACATGCTTAATACACCAACCGTACAAATCATAGCCGATGCAACTGGTATTGGTAAGATTTAGCTGGTCAGGTCTTACCTATTAAGTCCTGGGGGTAGTCACTGGGGGACTTTATCTGGGCCAGAGCCTGCACCATGTAGGCGGCGGCGGCGGAGGCGAGGTGTTCCTCCGGGTCAACATGCACAACGGCCATCGCGCCATGGACCGCCATCAACTCCTGGCGGTGGGGATTTGGAGGCATGAGGATGTTTCGCATGCACCACTTAAGCAATCATACCGGGACCGTGATAGAGATCGATGGGTTACCTGACTAGATCTGAGCAGAACGTAGATGTGGTTGAAGTTGTGGTTGCGGCGATGGCGGTTTGAGATGACGGTAGGGGGAGGCGCGAGGGGGGGGGTACTGAGGGTGAGGATGCGGTTGGAGGAATAAATTCTGTAAGGCGCGCCTAATGAAAATTTTGCTGTGAATCTTGAAACTTGGGCGGGGAACACACAACACAGACGAAGTGCGTAAAATACTCATGTGCAAGAAAAAAAGAAAGTTGGTAGATCCCGTCTGCAAAAAAATGTACATGTGTACTTGATTTTTTTCGGTCAATGGTACGCCTGGTTTATTAGGAAACATTGCACAGGTAACCGACTTATGCAAGAGTTGAACGACAAATGACAACAGAAATTTGGCTTCCCTTACAATTTTGCTCGTTCATTATCGCACACGGTTCATCTCCGTCGCTTCTGGAAACAGTGTACGCTAAGCCTATTGCTTGTTGCGTTATGATTGGCCGGAACCCCAGCCACGCGGATCACGCGTGTGCACCGTAGGATGCATCGCGATCTAACGGCAATCCACGTCCCTCACGTCACACCCGTGCACCTCTAGCTGGATTTGATTTATATGCACTAAATGCCTAGAAAATGCACACAGTCCCCTTAATATGGTAAATGAGCCAGAAAAATGGCAAATTTGAACACGGTGACTCACAGGGTGTGTGTTCATCGTAGAAAAAAAACTCCAGGGCAAAGAACAAAGAAAATTTGGATTCCCCTTCAATCTTGGTGATTTCCCTCACGAAAGCATGGAACTTCCCCGGTGATGGTTCGATTTATGAAGGCCGTGCATGACGACATAAGCCAAATCTTCTCTCTTTTTACCAGTGCATGGTGAGGTCATACCATGGCACCATGCCAGGCGTCATGTTTTTTCAAGAATTTATTTTAAATTTTCTATAGTTGAAAACCCAACAAACAAACATTTGTGGTTGACTATTGCCACATATTTCATTGAAATATCTGTCCCTTCCTTGTAAAAGGCGTGAAAATTTACTAAATGGCACGCGCATGGTTTTCCGGGCCATTCTTGTGGACCGTTTCATGCACCGATTGTTTGAACTTGAATTATGTGCATTAATGCATAGGAAATGCACATAATCCCCTAAATATGGCAAATGAACCCGGAAAAGTGCCAAATTTGAACACGGTGATTTGCAGGTTGTATGTTCATCATAGAAAAAAAACTCATGGACAAAGGACAAAGGAAATTTGGATCCCACTTCAATCTTGGTGATTTCCCCCTCGAAACCATGAAACTTCATCGGTGATGGTTTGATTTATGAAAGGCGTGCATCATGACATAGGAAAACATTCTCCATTTTTTTCCAGGGCATGGTGAGGCCATACCATGGCAACACGCCAGGCGTCATGTTTTCCAACAATGTGTTTCATTTTTAGTATAGTTGTTAACCCAGTAAACGACGTGTTTATGGTTGACTATTGCCACACATTTCCTTGAAATATCTGCCCATTCCTTGTAAAAGGCATGAGAATGTACTTAATAACATGAGCATGGTTTTCCAGACTGTTCTTGTGCACCTTTTCATGCACCGATTGTTTGAATTCGAATTATGTCCATTAATGCCTAGAATATGCACATAATCACATAAATATGGTAAATGAGCCCGGAAAAATGTCAAATTTGAACACGTTGCATTTGAGGCGGTGTGTTGATCGTTGGAAAAAAATTGAATGAAAAACTAGGACGGAAATTTGGATTCCCCTTCAATCTTGGGGATTTCCCTCTCGAAAGCATGGAACTTCCTCGGTGATGGTTGGATTTATGAAGGGCTTGCATGACGACATAAGCCAAAGCTCCTCTATTTTTTACCAGTGCATGGTGAGGTCATACCATGGCACCATGCCAGGCGTCATGTTTTTTCAAGCATTTATTTCAATTTTTCTATAGTTGAAAACCCAACAAACAAACATTTGTGGTTGACTATTTCCACACATTTCATGGAAATATCTGTCCCTTCCTTGTAAAATGCGTGAGAATTTGCTAAATGGCACGAGCATGGTTTTCCGGGCCGTTCTTGTGGACCCTTTCATGCACCGATTGTTTGAACTTGAATTATGTGCATTAATGCCTAGGAAATGCACATAATCCCCTAAATATGGCAAATGAACCCGAAAAAGTACCAAATTTGAACACGGTGATTTGCAGGTTGTATGTTCATCATAGAAAAAAAACTCATGGACAAAGGACAAAGGAAATTTGGATCCCCCTTCAATCTTGGTGATTTCCCCCTCGAAACCATGAAACTTCCTCGGTGATGGTTCGATTTATGAAGGGCGTGCATGGCGACAGGGGTGTTGTGTTTAATTTTGGAATTTTCCAGGTTTGTTTGGCCTTTTTTATACATTAATTGGGGTTCTGGGCATTTAATGTGCATAATTCAAATTTGAACTACAAGCACATGCTCCAGTGCACCAAAGTTGGTTGAAAAATCACATGTGTGTCCTTGGGTGAATTTCTAGGTCGCATGCAAGAAATGGGAATGAAATTCAAACACCAGGGCACTGTTGATTGCCGGCAAAGCATTGAGAAACCTGGTTTTTAAATTCTAGTAAATCCAAAACTCGTCTGAAATTCATTAAACTTGGCATGCTATCATGCAGCGGCATCAACATGCCGTGGTAAATTTTTTGTCCCATTTGGGGCAGGTTTGGGTACAAGCTTCTCACAAAGCAGAGCTTCTCACAACAAGCGTGATGGTTTCGGTAGGGAACGTGCCACCTTTGGGGACGGAACGATATCCGTTGCCTCTTATTGCTTTCAAAAAATTTCTACTGTCAACATAGAACAACATGAGTGTTGTGTTCAATTTTGGAATTTTTCGGGGTTCGTTTGGCCTTTTTAATACATTAATTGAGTTTCTGGGCATTTAATGTGCATAATTCAAATTTGAACTACAAGCACATGCTCTAGTGCACCAAAGTTGGTTGAAAAATCAGATGTGTGTCCTTGGGTGAATTTCTAGGTCCCATGCAAGAAATGGGAATGAAATTCAAACATCTGGGCGTTGTGGCTTGGCTAGAAAGATTGAGAAACTTGGTTTTTTAATTCCTGTAAATCCAATACATGCCTGAAAATCATGAAGCTTGGCATGGTGTCATGACATGGCACCAACATGATGTGGTAATTTTTCTGTCCGATTCGCGAAGGCGCACACATTAACAATCAACAAAGTTATTCTGGAACAAGTGTTGTCACGTTATAAATCTGAAACACAAGTATTATTGAAACCATGGGCGTTCTACTTACCAATTACGTGCCGCTGCGCGTCCCCTTTTTTTATTGGCTAGGAGGTGCCGTGCGGGGTGGCTATTTGAGTACGGGAGGCATGCGATCAGACCCCTCCGCGTGCTCATCATGAGGAGAGCCCTTTGACCGCTACCCGCCGCGCACCTCCCTCCCAACGTCTCCATTAATGGCGTTCGAGCCCCTGTTCTACGGCATGGCTATATGTCTCACTGGACCGAGATTTTAGATAGAAAAATGAAAATCTAAAAAGAAAGTTTTGCACGGATCATGATGTAAGATCCGACAGACCTATATAGCATCCACTGTGACTTATAGCAAGCATAATGAATATAAGAACGATGAAACTGGATAATAATTGTCTTACATTTTTAGGAACATAATTAAAAAAAGCAACATGCGGCAACACCCGAAATACACAAGGGCAAAAGAAGAAGGAACACAACAATCTGGCTCGCTGATCTCTACTTTCCTAATGCGTTGCTGTAGGCCGCGGGAACTAGTTTCCGCGGCGAGCAGCGATGAGCTCTTTCTTGTCTTCAAGATGCTGCTTGAGAGCATCCACGGATTCCTCCACCAGCCTTCTACGCTCGATGCACAACATGGCATTCGCGGCCATAAGTTTCTCGACAATCACGCCGGTCCTGTTCAACAAGGCAGTGGTCTCCTCCTGCTGCTCCGCACTTCCGGTGATCTTCGCCCTCGGTAGGTCGCGCTCGTCCCGGAGCTTCGCATTGCTCTCATTTAGTTGCCGGATGATGCCGGTAGCCTGTTCAAAAGAGGCTTTCATGTCGTCCTGCAACCTTGCCCAGCTGGAGATCTGATCCATCTGGCTATGGACGATCGCATGCATGCGCCTGTAAGAGTCCTCGCCTGCATGCGCGACATTTTCCCAGGCCGCCACAGCGCGGGAGGACATCTCTGCTGCATTCGCGGTGCGGCGGGACATCTCTTCTGCTTCCGTGGCGCGGCCGGACCAGTGCTGCATCGACTGTGCGGTGGAACCTCCGTGCTGCTTCGACGATGCGGCGGGACCTCTGTGCTGCTATGGCCACGTGGTTGGACATGCCAGCTGCGTTTGCGGCGAGGCGGGACATCGCACGTGCTTCCGCTTCCATGCTCGCATCTCCCTGATGGCAATCTCTCGACCCAGAACTCACGTTGGCCATGGCAGACGCAAGGGAACGATGATACATGACTTGTTTGTTTTTATGGATGAGTAGTTGAGGAGGAATGTGTAGTCATCTTGGACTAGTAGTATTTATAAATGAGTGCTAATACGTTCCTAAGTGGGAAACCATTTAGATTTAGTCGGTGTGAACATGTTTGCAATTTGGAATGCGATAGGACGCAGGCTCAAAATTTACTGACAGTTATAAGTGCGGCACTATTCCCGGAAGGCGTAACATGCGCACGTACGCCTTCTCGGCCGCGTACATGGCGTTTGCACCATAGGGTGCACCGCAATAGGCAACGTCCACACACATCTTGTTCCAACAACCGTGCGCTCTTGTTATTACCATCGCGCACGCTTCTTTTAATTAGAATGTGTGTGCCCGTCTAGCACACACACGTTGATCTATCTAACTGTTTTAGTTTGTTGTGGCTAATCGCAAACAGTTCATCCGTGTGAAGTGTATGCCATCAATCGCAAACACTTTTTTTTGCTAATAATCGCAGACACTTTGATCTGGCTGACCCGTTTCTGTTCTGTTGCCTAATCGCAAATAGTTAATCCTTCTGCAGTGTATGCCCTCAATCGCACACACCTTTATCTAGCTGCCCATTTCTATTGTTCCTTCTCATCAAAAACAGTTAATTCGAGTGAACCGTATGCTATATATCGCATACGCCTTCATCTGGCTGCCCGTTTCTTTTGTTCCTCCTCATCGCAAATAGTTCACTGAACTGAACCGTATGCCCTGCATCGCACGCGCAACTAAAATCTGAACCGTGTTTGATGGCTCTGCCATCGCAAATTTTTTGCACCTTTTTTGACGGTTCTTTTACACCACCGTTTGCGATTATTGCATCACACATAGTTTCGTCGAAGGGTCTCTGATCGTATTGTTGCGTTACCAACATCCCGTAGTAGTGTATGCCCTTTAGTTTCTCGAGACATAAACCCATTGGATATGTGCCAAGCTACGCACCCATACCTTCCTGAAAAATAGATGGTAGAAATCATAATGATGCATACTGGCACATTACATATTTCTAAATGATGCTTACTTCAAACACTCGGCATCATCGATCGACATTTTGTAGTTGGAGAGCCCAGCAAAGAATTCACGTTGATCTGTGGGCATGGTAGAGATTGGAGTAGGACGTTTGTCTTCGACTCGATCCGTCAGGTGGATTTTCTAGGAGCTCAACATCAGAATTAGGTAACTTTCTTCATAGTTAGATTTGTAGTATACTTCATTTTAGCTTATTCAGGTCTGAATGGAGCAATATGACAACTAATTTCCACTGAAACAATATGGCATCTTGTTTCAGTCGAAACAATATGACAACTTGTTTCCGCCAAAACAATATAATATCTAATTTTCTTTCAAAACTGTCTTGTATCCGCCTGCAAAATATTTAAAATGTCGGTGTGTTGCCATACAAAATATGATAGAAAAAGATAAATAATCTCATATATCTTTTGTATTTGTTTATAGTGCCTCTATTACGATCAACACACCCATGACAAACCACTTTATGCATCAACCTCATATTGTTCATATGTGTTGCTACTACATCTATCAAATTTTACACACTTACGCGGGATGCAAGTGATGATCCAAGACGAAGATTAGCTCTTGCCAAGGCTCAATGCTCTTGTCGGTAGGGTTTTTTAGATGGACAACAGTATCCACGTATGCCACTCACATGTTCCGCAAAAATGAAATAGATATACACAAAAATGATTTAAAAATATTATCATATGCGATATGCATAAAATAGAAAATACATGCATCTAGAATAAGCAAAACAAGGATAATTTTTTGAAACCGAAACCGAACAAGGATAATTTTTTAAAACCAAAACTGAACATGGTTAATTTTTTGAGTCACACACATAGCTCTAGTTCCATATTACCGTGAGTTTATGTGTGAGAAAAGACTAAAAAAATTGTACATTTTCACCCTTTATAAATCCATGTCTTTCTTCATATCCATTTCATATGAAAGGTTATCCCATGAATTGCTATGGTAACTACGCCCAACCAACACACTTATTTTCCTAAAGCCTAACCAAGATTATACAACTGTTAACTTTGTCTCAGGCCAGTTGAAAGATTCTTATCCGAAGTGCCAGTCAAAGCTAACCCTAGCCGTCGCGCCCTCAACGGGCCCCTCCCTCCTTCTCCCCTTACTACCGCTTGCAGACGCCAGCGGGCGAAGCCCGGCTGGCTTCAGCGGTGATGGGCCTCCTCCAACTCCCCACGCCCATCCTGGCTGGCGCAGGGCAGCCTGGGTGCGCGGAGGCGCTGTGATGGCGCGGGACATAGCAGTGCTGCGGCAGACACTCGGGGTGGTGGCGTGCGTGGTCGGCGTCGCAGCGGCTTGAGCGTGCTCCGGCGGCACGGCGGTGATCGGCCCCGACCAGATCTGGTGCGGATGGCCCATCATGCGGCAGGGGTTGCGCACGGCTTGGGCCATGGGTGACCTGCGCTGCCGTGGCAAGTGGCTGGCGGTGCAGGTGGCATGGCGGCGGTGGTGGCTGATGTGCCTGCTGCTACTTGTGATTCGCGTTGGTATTTCCCCAAAGAAGAGGGGATGATGCAGCATAGCAGAGGTAAATATTTCCCTCAGTTATGAAAACAATGTTATCTATCAAGTAGGAGAGCTAAGCAACACTATGTAAATAGCACCTGCACACAAACAACAAATCTTGCAACCCAACGCGTAGATGGGTTGCCAATCCCTCAATGGTGTTGAGATATGATAAATAGATATGTTGATAGATGTAAATAAAATGCAGCAAAGTCTTTTTGGTAGATCTGAAAATATATGATAGAGAATAGACTGGTGGCCGTAGATTTCACTAGTGGCTTCTCTCGAGAAAATTGCACACGGTGGATAAACAAATTACTGTTGGGAAATTGATACAAAAGCAAATTATTATGATGATATCCAAGGCAGTGATCATGTATATAGGAATCACGTCCAAGATTAGTAGATCAAAATGATTATGCATCTACTACTATTACTCCACACATCGACCGCTATCCAGCATGCATCTAGTGTATTAAGTTCATGGAAGAAACAGAGTAATGCAATAAGAACGGTGACATGATGTAGACAAGATCTATTCATGTAGGCATAGACCCCATCCTGTTATCTTTAATAGCAATGATACATGTGTGTCATGTCTCTTTCTGTCACTGAGATTGAGCATCGCAATAGCAAACTAATTACAAAGCACATCTTCCCATGTCAAGATAAATCAATCTAGTTGGCCAAACCAAAGCAAAATATCAAAGAATAAATACGAGGTTATAATAATCATGTATGGATATATCTGATCATAAACTCACAATTCATCAAATCCCAACAAACACACCGCAAAAAGAGTTACATCAAATAGATCTCCAAAAACATCAAGGAGAACATTGTATTGAAGATCAAAAAGAGAGAAGAAGTCATCTAGCTACTAACTACGGACCCGTAGGTCTGTGGTAAACTATTCATGCATTATCGGACGAGCACCAATGGGGATGATGAACCCCTCCATGATCCTATTCCCCTCCGGTAGAGTGTCGGAAAAGGCCTCTAGATTGGATCTCGTGGTTCTGGAACTTGCGGCGGCTGGAAAAATATTTTGTCGACTCCTCTAGGGTTTCTGGAATATTGTGGTATTTATAGAGCTAGAGGTCAGTGGAAAGGGGTCCCGTGGGCTCCACTACCCACCAGGGCACGCCTGGGCCCTGTGGCGCGCTCTGGTGCCTAGAGGGCCCCACGGGCCTCCTCCCATGTGGTCTCTTGGCTCCCTGGGTGCCTTCTGTCCAGAAAAAAATCTCTACAAAGTTTTGTTGCATATGGACTTCGTTTGATATTAATATTCTACAAAGCAATGTTGAGGATATCGCTTATCGTTATCGTCTCGTTCACCTGGGGATTAGAGATTAATCGGAAAATGGCCGATTAATCAATTTTATCGGTCGACTATTAATCGGCCATTTTTTTCAAATCCAAGGTTCCCAACACTAAAATATGCTCTATTCAACACCAAATCAATATTGGACAGAAGTGTTACCTTGAATCCTAGCCTTTGAATCATGATATAATGATAAACAAAATAGAAAAACATTACATATTGCGTAACAAGGTCCACAAAACACAAATAAACATAGTTCTTGCAAACATAGTGCCACGAATAGGCCCGATTTATCGGTAGATTCCCGATAAATCGCTTGTCATAGCGATAAATCGGCCCAAATGATACATGATGAAGACAAGGCATAATCTTACCGGTCACCCTAAGAGTAGCAATAAATCGGACGATAAATCGCTGAATCGGAAGATTTCTTGAACAGTGCTACAAAGTAAAAAAAAACAAGTGGAAAACAACAACTAGCACTGGGCACTATATCAATAGGGTAGTCCCAAAAAATGATATAAAGTTGCTACAAAATGTGTGTGAAACATCCAAGATTGATACTATAACAACATGGAACAATAAAAAACTATAGATACGTTGGAGACGTATCAGCATCCCCAAACTTAATTAATGCTCGTCCTCGAGTAGGTAAATGATAAAAATAGATTTTTTTATGTGGAATGCTGCCTAACATATTCATCTTATTATTTCTTTGTAGCATGGTCATTTGGACTTTAGATGATTCGAAGCAATAGTCTATAATTTGACATGAAGACCTTAATACTCAAGCATATCAACAAGCAACCATGTCTTTCAAAATATCAACGCTAAAGAAAGCTATCCCTAGCCCATTATGCTCAATTATTGATCCATTCATGAAACACATCCAAATATTAGCTACATCCAGTGCTCAAGTGTGATAATAATGTTTTCTAGTTGGTGCTTTATAAGAGAAGATTGAGACTCAAGAAAAATAAAGATTGTATAAAAAGTAAATAGGTAGGCCCTTCGCAGAGGGAAGCAGAGATTTGTCGAGGTGCCAGAGCTCGAAGCATAAATTGAGAGATAAAATTCTTTTGATGTAACATCCCAAATTTTCAATTTGGAATGTTATACATAGATCATATTGCATATCATATTTTATTGCATTTGTGTGCTGCGATCCTCGAAATTCTAAGCAACTGAAGGACCCACGGAGAGAGTTGGGGATTTTACCGTTTTCGTATTTGAGTTTTCTCAAATACCGGTACGGGGATCACTTTGGTTTTAATAATTTTTCTCTCCGAAAAATATTTCTTAATAAAATATATGAGCGGAGATAATATGACTTCTCCCAAATAAAAGAAACATTGGAGGAAAAATATTAAAATCACTTTTGGTATTTTATTCGGATTTATTTGCGATTTTATTTGCATAGGAAAAATATGCGTTTTAAAAATTGCATTTAGGTCCGGGAAAAATGTTCACTTTGTCCTAAATATTATTATAGGACGGTGAAAATTTATTTCGGAAATTTACGAGTTAGTTTAGTATTTTTTCGCCAGTTTTGCCGTGTCAGGACTATTTAGAAAAAAATGCATCGGCCTAACCGGGCCGTGTCCGGCTAGGACACTGTTGCCCGGGGCCTTTAAAAGCCCGCCGAGCCGGCCGCCAGCCCACCCCAGCCCCGCCACCGAAACCCTAGCCCGAGCCGCCGCCCGCTCGCGCCACCGCCGCCGCTTGCGCCGCCGTCGCTGCCACGTCACTCCGCCGCCGCCCCGCACTGCCACCCCGCCGCCGCACCACCGCCGCACCACCGTCACCGGAGCCGCCGCCGCCGATCCCGCCGACGCCGAGGTAGCCGCCGCCGCCGTCCGGTTTTCTCGGGAAAACCGTCGGTTTTTTAGAAAACCCTAGATCTATTTTTTATTAGATCGGTTCGGTTTTCCGTCGGTTTAGTTAACTAGCGGACGTTCGTCCGTTCATTCGTTTTAATGAATGATTTTCGTCTTTTAGTAACAGACAGCGAACGTTCATTCATTAGCTTGTTCGTCCGTTTTTCCTTTTCAGGGTTTTCCACGATTATTTCCGATCACGATTTCTGCCGTGATCTTCTTTTTAGTTTTTCTTTTCGCTCGTAAGTCGGAAGCAGTCGATTCAAGCGCTCAGATCTTCGTCTCGAAGCCCTCTTTTCGTTTAACCAACTTGAACAAGGTTTTGCTATGGTAAAATTTGACTTTAGTTCAATCTAGTAAACGGATCTTGTTTCTTTCGTAGTTTGAGTTTCGTTGCTCCATTTGATTTGATTCTTTTTTGCAAACCGGAGTTCTTAAGTTGGACTTTCTGGTTAGATCTTCTTATTTGGAGTTTTACCTGTGCACCATTGCTTGTTTGCTTATGTATGCTATTGTTTGCTTGCGATAGAATTCCCGGAGTGCGAAGCGTGCTACTATGAGTCCCTAGGTTTTGCGAATCATCAGCAAGGCAAGTAACACTTTGATCATACCCTTTATTACCCAGTTTTTTATGCATTAGATCAAACCGTCACACATTGCATGAGTAGGATCTCTTAACTTGTGGGTCTGGGAAGTAGATTGAGGTAGAACCTATTACCTGCATTATTTTTAAACCCCTGGGAGTTACTTCTACGTTATGGTTGGGTTGCCATGCTATGCTCGTATACGTGGATTGGGTTTGAGAGTATCCATGACAGATGTGGGATTGTTAATTAATGGTTCAATTTAAGGTGGCTACTTTAATACACATCTGGGTGGATTGGTTGCAGGGCACCTGGAGAATCCAGTGTTGTCCTAGGAAATCCCGGAGGAACCGTGTGATTATCCTATGCAATGCCACCCAGGCTCAAAGGGATCATAAAACTATTCATGCTAGAAACTTCCGTGTGCAGCCACAATGCCATTATGGGCTCTGGCATAGTATGAGTAAGTTGTGTAAGCTCTTTCAGTGGTGGACTAGCAGATGTAGGGGAAAGTAGGTGTACGGGTCCACCCGGGGTAAAGAGTATATGCTTCTGAAATACTATGTATCGGTCATCCGTTTCTCAAACACCATGCAGTGCGAGAAATCCAACGGAGGAGATCGAGTCTTGTGGGGAAAAGTGCGCAAACCTCTTCAGAGTGTATAAACTAATCATGATTAGCCATGTCCCCGGTTATGGACATCTTGAGTATCTGGTACTTGGATTATTGGTTGACCTCAACACTCTAAAAATTAATTTGTTGGGTTAATGATGACTACTTTAATTTGGATTGAGTTGGAGGAACCTTCTCAATAATATTTCAACTGCCATGATAGTTAAAATAAAAGTTATTCCTTTGTTGTAGGGAAATATTGGCTTTATGCAAAAACCTTAACCTTAGAGCCTCCACCAGCCAAATGTGCATATAGTGTTAGCCTTTATTCTGTTACTTGCTCTACTGTGTTATCTTGCTAGCATATTCCATGTGCTGACCCGTTTCAGGCTGCAACATGTCATGCACTCAGCTATGCCGTTGGAGTTGATGGACTAACTTATCTTCCAAGTCTTCCGCTGTTATCATGTTAGATGGCCTTATGCCATATACTTTTGTAATAAGTTTTCTTTTGAGACATTCGATGTAATAAGTGTGTGATTGCCACTCTGTTATAAATCCTTCAAGTACTGTGTGTGTCAGCATTATCGATCCAGGGATGACACAGAGCACAAAGGCTTCGGTCCATTCGGATTGTGGTTGCTACAAGATGGTATCAAAGCACATGCTGAATATAGGACACGACCACTAAGATAAACCCTAGGTCACTCTTCTCTACTCATTTCTGACTCCTCTCCATTTTCTACTCTTTAGGATGGTGGACCCAAGGAACAAGTTCACTCAACCGGATGAAGACACACCTTTTGGACGACACTTGAAGGAAGACACTAGGTACTTGAACATCGGAATACGAAGCTTCACCGGGACCTACACCGCCACTTTACTAGAAGAGGAGCGATGGAATATTCAAGTTCAAATTCCCGGGAGGACATTCACACCATCCACTAAGCCAATAGAGTTTTCTTTTGATGCACCAACCTGGAGTCTAGGCAAGAGTATGGCAGCCCACATTACCATGGGACGTATTGGAGAAGTCTACAAGCAGGAGCTGAAGGACACTATCTACCAGATATGTGGACACCGAGATGAGCAATGGGACATGATCAGTACCCGGAAGGACAGGTCCATTGCAGCGTTCATCCAGGAGTTAAACCAGCACATTCGTCGACATGAGCACCAGATGTGCACAGGGATGATAGATTTGAAGAAGGCGTTAACCAGGAACTTGGAGCTAGAAGAGGAACTCAAGTCTACACGTGCCGGATACGAGGAGGAGATGGCAATACTTGTGGAGAAGAATGATGACTTGAAAAGGAAGCTAGGAGTATTCATGGGAGATCCAGCGCCAGGAGGAGGAGGAGAAGAAGAACCTAAGGAGATTCGTTCTGAGGACTACATCATCATCGACGACACGGACTCAAACCCTGATGATAGCGATGATGACTATGATGATGAAGCTGGAGCAGATACCATGGAATCTTCCGTCGATCAAAATTTCTAGATGACCACCCTATGACTAGTAGTTTCCCCCATAAAGTAGAATTTAGAGCACTCTTGTAACGTTAGTTAGAATCTTTGTATGCCCTTACTTGAAATTGATTGGTGTGATCTCATTGTGTTTGTCTCATGTGCATATGGGTAGTGAATTTTCCCCTAGACCTCATTTCTATTATAATCTCTTCCCTCTGCACCCATCAGATGCCTTCGAGACGTGAGCTCGGATTTTAGTTCCCCCCTGAGCTCACTTAGTTGATCCAGCAGCAGAACATTTTGATGCAACTTCTTGTCCAGAACAATCAGAACAACAACAACAACCCTCCACCACCACCACCCGTGGACAACCTGACACGTTTCCTAAGGTTGCAACCACCGGTGTTTTCTAGTAGCATTGAACCAATAGTTGCTGCTGATTGGCTAGGCAAGATTGGAAGGGAGTTGACTACTGCAAATTGCACGGATGCTGAGAAGGTGCGTTTTGCCGCACATCAATTGGCTGGACCAGCAGCAGCATGGTGGGAGAATTACACAGCCACTTTCCCTGTAGCCAATGTCACTTGGGATTAGTTTCAGCAAGCTTTTCGCACTGCCCATGTCTCAACTGGAGCCATGAGCATGAAGAAGCGGGAGTTTTGCAACTTGCGCCAAGGAAATCGTACTGTGGCTCGGTATGTAGATGAGTTTAGTACTCTATCTCGTTATGCCCCTAATGATGTGGACACGGGTGCTGCCAAGCAGGAGAAGTTTCTGGAAGGGATGAATGATGAGATGAGCATATAGTTGATGGTGGCAACCTTCAACAATTACCAGGAGTTGGTAGATAAAGCTCTTATGATTGAAGGGAAGCAACATCAGATTGAAAGCCGCAAGAGGAAGTATGGACAAGGAAGGAATAACTCTGGAGCCCAGCAGAAGCCCCGTTTCACCCCGAACTCTGGAGGATACACCCATAACCATGGAAGCCACACCCATAATGGAGGGAGTTCTCACAACCACAATGGCTCCAAGAATGGGAATGGGAATGGAGCAAGCAATAATCAGAACCGCTCCACTCCATCCACACCCGCTAAGAGGGATTTATGTCACATTACCTATTTCAAGTGTGAGAAGAACGGACATTACGACACAGAGTGCCCTGAAGCGAAGAATGGAAACGACAATGGAAGTGCTGGGAAGAAGCCCAACCCTTTCAACAAAGGACAAGTGAACCACGTGATCGTGGAGGAGGTTGAAGAGCAACCTGATGCAGTTGTCGGTAAGTTTTTGATTAAGTCATTTACCGCAGTAGTTCTTTTCGATACTGGTGCATCGCATTCATACATTTCAAGGGGATTCGTGAATAGATATAAGTTGCCCACCAAAGTCCTTATGAGCCCCATGTTAGTAAGTTCACCCGGAGCGGAATATATGGAAAATCAAGGATGTTTTCAGATGCCATTGGCCATTGGACGCCATGTTTTCCCCTCAGACCTGATAGTTTTGGAGTCACAAGGATTGGATGTGATACTAGGTATGGATTGACTATCGATGAATGGAGGGAACATCGATTGTGCCAGTAAGTCTATTCTACTTACCACCCCGGAGGGAAAAATGATCAACTATGTATCTAGGCATTCGCCTAGGAGGACACAAGTAAATTCTCTCACGGGAGTTGTTTAGGAGGAAGTGCCTGTAGTAAGGGATTATCTAGATGTATTTCCAGAGGAGCTACCAGGCATGCCGCCGGATAGGGACATTGAGTTTTTGATTGAGCTATTGCCTGGCACCAGACCAATATCGAAGAGACCGTACCAGATGCCCGCAAATGATCTAGAGGAGATCAAGAAGAAGATTAAGGAGTTATTGGAGAAATGATTTATTCAACGGAGTTCATCACCTTGGGGAGCCCCAGTGCTTTTGGTCGAGAAGAAGGATGGATCTTTAAGGATGGTCGTTCATTATCGAGCACATAATGAAGTGACGATTAAGAATAAGTACCCGCTGCCGATGATCAATGATTTGTTCGACCAACTTCAAGGAGCTAAGGTATTCTCCAAGATCGATCTACGATCAGGATGCCACCAGTTGAAGATCTGAGAGAAGGATATACCTAAGACAGCCTTCACCACAAGGTATGGGCTATATGAGTATACGGTTATGTCATTTGGATTGACTAACGCCCCTGCCTATTTCATGAGTCTGATGAATAAGGTGTTCATGGAGTTCTTGGATAAGTTTGTCATGGTATTCATTGGTGATATTTTGGTGCACTCGAAGAACAAAGAGGAACACGAGGATCATTTGTGTTTGGTTCTTGAGAAGCTCAGAGAACATCAATTGTATGCCAAGTTTAGCAAATGTGAGTTTTGGTTGAAGGAAGTTGGATTCTTAGGACATGTTATATCAGGAGAAGGTATAGCAGTATATCCTGTCAAGGTTCAGGCAGTCACTGAGTGGTTGGCACCCACTTCAGTTGGAGAGATCCGCAGTTTTCTTGGACTCACGGGATACTATCGAAGATTTATATAGAATTTCTCCAAGATTGCAAAGCCTATGACGACATTGTTGAAGAAGGACACCAAGTCCTATTGGACTGAAGAGTGCGAAGAAAGTTTCTAGGAGTTGAAGAAACATTTGAGGACAGCTCCAGTGCTAATCTTGCTAGATATACGCAAGGATTTCCAAGTGTATTATGACGCTTCACGCTTAGGACTTGGAGGGGTACTCATGCAAGACGAAAGAGTTGTTTCTTATGCATCTCGTCAACTTCGACCGCACGAGTTGAATTATGCTACGCATGATTTGGAGCTAGCAGCTGTAGTGCATGCGCTCAAAACCTGAAGACATTTCCTCATTGGGAATCGTTGTGATGTGTACACGGATCACAAGAGTTTGAAGGACATTTTCACTCAGAAGGAGCTGAACCTCAGACAGTGGAGATGGTTGGAGCTCATAAAGGATTATGATATGAAGCTGCACTATCATCCTGGCAAGGCTAATGTCGTTGCAGACGCTTTGAGCCAGAAGAGTTATGCTAATACCCTAGTAAAGGGAGGATTGCCAAAGGAGTTAGCAGAAGATCGCAGGGAGCTTCGTTTGGAGATAGTTCCTAGGGGTTTTGTTGCAACATTGGAGGTTCAGTCAACATTGCTGGGAAGGATACGAGAAGCCCAGAAGGATGACAAAGAGATTGCCGAAATCAAGGAGAAGATGAGTGAAGGAAAAGCCAAGGGTTTTCATGAGGACGAACACGACTCCTTGTGGTTTGAGGACCGAATCTATGTGCCCAACAACGCCGAGATCAGAAAGTTGATACTACACGAAGCACATGATTCACCATACTCGATACACCCCGGAAACACTAAGATGTATTTGGATTTGAAGGAACGTTTCTGGTGGATGAGAACGAAGAAGGACATTGCCGAGTATGTAGCCGTATGTGATGTATAGAGAGTGAAGGCGGAGCGTAAGAAGCTAGCAGGATTACTACAGCCTATGCCGATACCCGAATGGAAGTGGGATAAGCTTGGCATGGATTTTATCACCGGATTACCCAGGACTAGATTGGGATATGACTCAATCTGGGTTGTAGAGGATCGCTTGACAAAAGTAGCCCACTTTATCCCCGTGAAGACCACATATACCAGTGTGAAGTTGGCCAAGATATACATGGCCAGGATCGTATGTCTGCACGGAGTTCCGAGGACCATCGTATTTGATAGAGGAACCCAGTTCACCTCAAAGTTTTGGCATCAGCTACACCAGACTTTGGGAACTAGGCTAGAGTTCAGTACAGCCTTCCACCCGCAGACTGATGGACAAACCGAGAGAGTCAATCAAATTCTAGAGGACATGTTGAGAGCTTGTGCGCTAGATTATGGATCTAGTTGGGACGACAACTTGCCCTATGCGGAGTTCTCATACAACAACAGTTACCAGTCTAGTTTGAAGATGGCACCGTTCGAAGCATTGTACGGGAGGAGATGCCGAACGCTGTTAATGTGGGATGAAGTCGAGGACCGTCAGTTGTTTGGACTAGATCTGATCAAAGATTCCGAAGAGAAGGTTAAGCTGATTCGAGATAGACTAAAGGTAGCTCAGTCCAGGTAGAAGAGTTATGCAGACTCGAAGCGCAAGGATGTAGTCTATGAAATCGGAGACAGAGCATACCTGAGAGGGTCGCCTGTGTGGGGACTTAAACGTTTCGGAGTTAAGGGAAAGTTAGCCCCGAGATTTGTGGGACCGTACCATGTTTTGGAACGCATGGGAGAGGTTGCCTACAAGTTGGAGTTACCCGAAGGATTGTCAGGAGTTCACGACATGTTTCGCGTTTCCCATCTTAAGAAGTGCCATGCGGAGATGGCCGATATTCCCTTAGGAGACACAGTGCCCCTGGAAGCAATTCAGCTGGATAGTGATCTGACTTACAAGGATAAACCCGTCAAGATCCTCGAGTTTACGAGCAGAGTTACCCACAGCAAGGTTATCAAGTTCTGCAAAGTTCAGTGGAGTCACCATTCCAAAGATGAAGCCACCTGGGAATGAGAGGATGATCTACGCAAGGACCACCCACACCTATTCTCTAGCCAACCCGAATCTCCAGGGCGAGATTCATCCTAAGGGGGGTAGGTTTGTAAAATCCCAAATTTTCGATTTGGAATGTTATACATAGATCATATTGCATATCATATTTTATTGCATTTGTGTGCTGCGATCCTCGAAATTCTAATTAACTCAAGGACCCACAGAGAGAGTTGGGGATTTTACCGTTTTCGTATTTGAGTTTTCTCAAATACCGGTACGGGGATCACTTTGGTTTTAATTATTTTTTCTCTCCGAAAAATATTTCTTAATAAAATATATGAGCGGAGATAATATGACTTCTCCAAAATAAAAGAAACATTGGAGGAAAATATTAAAATCACTTTTAGTATTTTATTCGGATTTATTTGTGATTTTATTTGCATAGGAAAAATATGCGTTTTTCAAAATTGCATTTATGTTCGGGACAAATGTTCACTTTGTCCTAAATATTATTAGAGGACGGCGAAAATTTATTTCGGAATTTTTCGAGTGAGTTTAGTATTTTTTCGCCGATTTTGCCGCGTCAGGACTATTTAGAAAAAAAAGAGTGCACCGACCTAATCGGGCCGTGTCCGGCTAGGACACTGTTGCCCGGGGCCTTTAAAAGCCCGCCGAGCCGGCCGCCAGCCCACCCCAGCCCCGCCGCCGAAACCCTAGCCCGAGCCACCGCTGCCGCGCCACTCCGCCGTCGCCCCACACCGCCGCCGTGCCGCCGCCACAACACCGCCGCCGGAGCCGCCGATCCCGCCGATACCGAGGTAGCCGCCGCCGCCGTCCGGTTTTCTCAGGAAAACTGTTGTTTTTTTAGAAAACCCTAGATCCTTTTTTTATTAGATCGGTTCGGTTTTCCGTCGGTTTAGTTAACTAGAGGACGTTCGTCAGTTCATTCGTTTTAACGAATGCTTTTCGTCTTTTACTAACAGACAGCGAACGTTCATTCGTTAGCCTATTCGTCCGTTTTTTCTTTTTCAGGATTTCCCGCGATTATTTCCGATCGCGATTTCTGCCCTGATCTTCTTTTTAGTTTTTCTTTTCGCTCATAAGTCGGAATCAGGCGATTGAAGCACCCAGATCTTCGTCACGAAGCCCTCTTTCCGTCTAACCAACTTGAACAAGGTTTTGCTACTGTAAAATTTGACTTTAGTTCAATCTAGTAAACGGATCTTGTTTCTTTCGCAGTTTGAGTTTCGTTGCTCCGTTTGATTTGATTCTTTTTGCAAACCAAAGTTCTTAAGTTGAACTTTCTGGTTAGATCTTCTTATTTGGAGTTTTACCTGTGCATCATTGCTTGTTTGCTTATGCATGCTATTGTTTGCTTGCGATAGAATTCCCGGAGTGCGAAGCGTGGTACTACGAGTCCCTAGGTTTTGCGAATCATCAGCAAGGCAAGTAACACTTTGATCATACCATTTATTACCCAGTTTTTTATGCATTAGATCAAACCGTCACACATTGCATGAGTAGGATCTCTTAACTTGTGGGTCTGGGAAGTAGATTGAGGTAGAACCTATTACCTGCATTATTTTTAAACCCCTGGGAGTTACTTCTACGTTATGGTTAGGTTGCCATGCTATGCTCGTAGACATGGATTGGGTTTGAGAGTATCCATGACAGATGTGGGATTGTTAGTTAATGGTTCAATTTAAGGTGGCTACTTTAATACACATCTGGGTGGATTGGTTGCAGGGCACCTGGAGAATCCAGTGTTGTCCTATCCTACGAAATCCCGGAGGAACCGTGTGATTATTCTATGGAATGCCACCCAGGCTCAAAGGGATCATAAAACTATTCATGCTAGAAACTTCTGTGTGCAGCCATAATGCCATTATGGGCTCTGGCATAATATGGGTAAGTTGTGTGAGCTTTTTCAGTGGTGGACTAGCAGATGTAGGGGAAAGTAGGTGTACGGGTCCAACCGGGATAAAGAGTAAATGCTTCTGAATGACTGTGTCTCGGTCATTCGTTTCTCAAACACCATGCAATGCGAGAAATCCAACGGAGGAGATTGAGTCTTGTGGGGAAAAGTGCGCAAACCTCTGCAGAGTGTATAAACTAATCATGATTAGTCGTGTCCCCGGGTATGGACATCTTGAGTATCTGGTACTTGGATTATTGGTTGATCTCAACACTCTAAAAAATTAATTTGTTGGGTTAATGATGACTACTTTAATTGGGATTGAGTTGGAGAAACCTTCTCAATAATGTTTCAACTGCCATGATAGTTAAAATAGAAGTTATTCCGTTGTTGTAGGGGAAAATTGGCTTTATGCAAAAACCTTAACCTTAGAGCCTCCACCACCCAAATATGCATATAGTGTTAGACTTTATTCTGTTACTTGCTCTACTGTGTTATCTTGCCAGCATATTCCATGTGCTGACCCGTTTCGGGCTGCAACATGTCATGTTGCAGACTTTTCAGAAGAAGAGTAAGGTGCGCTAGGTCGTTTGTCATGCACTCAGCTATGCCGTTGGAGTTGATGGACTAACTTATCTTCCAAGTCTTCCGCTGTTATCGTGTTAGATGGCCTTATGCCATATACTTTTGTAATAAGTTCTCTTTTGAGACATTCGATGTAATAAGTGTGTGATTGCCACTCTGTTATAAATCCTTCAAGTATTGTGTGTGTCAGCATTACCGATCCAGGGATGACACAGAGCACAGAGGCGTCAGTCCATTCGGATCGTGGTCGCTACATTTGAGAGGCATGATTTCCTTGTCAACGAAAACAACCGATAATTCCCAATATCTTCCATGCTAGATAAATCATATGCGGTTCCCAAACATAAAATAAAGTTTATTTCCTTTCCACCATTCTTTCATAATCCATGGCTAGCTGTATCCACGGGTGCCTTCCATACCAACACATACCAAGTAATTTACTATAGTATTTTTTTGCATTTCAGTACTGGCAATCCCTATTATTGCCACACTCTCGTGCAATGACAAGTGAATAAACACTCATCTTGAGAATAACATACCTGGCATGGGAAATATTGGCCACCCAGTGCTGCTTCATGAGCGGTACATGCACACAAAGAGAAATTCATTTTCAAAATTAGAGTTGGCACATACAAATTTAGTTGGAACGACATGGAAATACCACATATAGGTAGGTATGGTGGACTCATTTGGCACAACTTGGGTTTAAGGAGTTGGATGCACTAGCAATATTGCCACTTAGTAAAAATGGAGGCTAGGAAATAGATTGAGAAGCGACAAACCATGAAATGAAATCGATCATAAACAAGCATTAAACATAACTAACATTGAATAATGCACCACAAGTAGGATATAAGTTCATTGCATAACTATTGACTTTACGTGCATGCATATGGAATCACAAACCTTAAAACCAATATTCTTACTAAAGAATAATTACTCACCAACATGACTCACATAGCAGTATCTCTATATCACAAAACTATTGCAAGGAATCAAGTTTAATATCCAATGATCTTCATGAAAGTTATTATTATATCCCTCTTGAATATCTATCACTTTGGGACCAAATTCATTTTTAAAGCATATTACCATTGCTAGTAACAAGCTCTCAAACAAATTTAAGTGAAGCATGAGAGCATAAATATTTCTTCAAAAATTTCAACTCTCAAAGTAATATAGGTGAAGCATGAGAGAATTTCTTCAAAAAATCCACTAACTCTCAAAATGATCTAAGTGAATCATGAGAGCATAGTTCTTAGAAATACCAGCACTACCGTGCTCAAAAAGATATAAGCGAAATACTAGAGCAATTCCATAGCTTAAAAAATTGAAGTGAAGCACATAGAGCAATTCTAGCAAATCAAGATATCATTATGGCTCTCTCAAATAGTTGTGTCCAGCAAGGATGTTTGTGACAAACTAAAAAGCAAAACAAGCAAAGACTCATATAATACAAGACGATCCAAGCAAAACTCATGATATGTGATGAATAAAAATATAGTCCCAAGTAAGATTACCGATGGTCATTAGAAGAAAGAGGGGATGTCCGGAAGGCATCCCCAAGCTTAGTCGCTTGGTTCTCCTTGAATATTGCCTTGGGGTGCCACAGGAACCCCCAAGATTAGCATCTTGACACTCCTTATTCCTTCATCCACTATGATCTCACCCAAAACTTGAAAACTTCAATCACACAAAACTTAACAAACCTCGTGAGATCCATTAGTATAATGATAACCCACAAGTATAGGGGATTGCAATAGTTTTCGAGGGTAGAGTATTCAAACCAAATTTATTGATTCGACCCAAGGGGAGCCAAAGAATACTCTCAAGTATTAGCAGTTGAGTTGTTAATTCGACCACACCTGGAAGACTTAATATCTGCAGCGAAGTATTTAGTAGCAAAGTAGTATGGAAATAACGGTAACAGTGGCAAAAGTAACAGTAGTAGTTTTGTAGTGATTGTAACAGTGGCAGCGGAAAAGTAACTAAACAAGGAGCAATATGTGAAAAGCTCGTAGGCATTGGATAAGTGATGGATAATTATGTCGGATGCGATTCCTCATGTAATAGTTATAACATAGGGTGACACAGAACTAGCTCCAATTCATCAATGTAATGTAGGCATGTATTCTGAATATAGTCATACATGCTTATGGAAAAGAACTTGCATCACATCTTTTGTCCTACCCTCCCGTGGCAGCGGGGTCCTATTGGAAACTAAGGGATATTAAGGCCTCCTTTTAATAGAGTACCAGACCAAAGCATTAACACTTAGTGAATACATGAACTCCTCAAACTACGGTCATCACCAGGAGTGGTCCCGATTATTGTCACTTCAGGGTTGCTGGATCATAACACAGAGTAGGTGACTATTGACTTGCAAGATAGGATTAAGAACTCACATATATTCATGAAAATATAATAGGTTCAGATCTGAAATCATGGCACTCGGGCCCTAGTGACAAGCATTAAGCATGGCAAAGTCATAGCAACATCAATCTTAGAACATAATGGATACTAGGAATCAAACCCTAACAAAACTAACTCGATTACATGGTAAATCTCATCCAACCCATCACCGTCCAGCAAGCCTTTGATGGGATTACTCGCGCACGGCGGTGAGCATCATGGAATTGGTGATGGAGGAAGGTTGATGATGACGACGGCGACGATCTCCACTCCCCGGAGCCCCGAACGGACTCCAGATCAGCCCTCCTGAGAGAGATTAGGGCTTGGCGGCGGCTCCGTATCGTAAAACGCGATGAATCTTTTCTCTGGGTTTTTTTTTCTCCCCGAACATGAATATATGGAGTCGGAGCTGAGGTCGATGGAGCGTCAGGGGGGCCACGAGATAGGGGGCGCACCCCCACCCTCATGGACAGGGTGTGGCCCCCCTGATCTGGATTCTTTCGCCAGTATTTATTATATATTCTGAAATAATTCTCCATTGATTTTCAGGTCATTCCGAGAACTTTTATTTCTGCACAAAAATAACACCATGGCAGTTCTACAGAAAACAGCGTCAGTCCGGGTTAGTTCCATTCAAATCATGCAAGTTAGAGTCCAAAACAAGGGCAAAAGTGTTTGCAAACGTAGATACGTTGGAGACATATCATATAATAAAACCAATCTTTACTTTAAGTACTATTTCAAACCCATTCATATTTTGTTATTACATTATATCTACAGTATTCTAACTTACCATGGCTTATGCCCCTCGATACAATTCATAGATTCATCAAAATAAGCACATAACGCAACAAAAATAGAATTTGTAAAAAATATAACAGTCTGTAAAGACGTAATTTTTAGTCATACTTCTCTAACACTAAAAATCCTAAAAAATTAGGACAACGTGGGAAATTTGTATATAAATCATGTTTAAAAACTTCAGAAATGGTTCACGCTGCAGCAATAGCTAACAATTCTTCTATTGTACGTGAAAGTTTATATTTTCTAACAAGATCAAGTCAACTATCACCTAAATTAACCCAAAGGCTGTGCTTGGCACAAACACTAATTAAAACACCGAAACATAATCACATCTGTAGTGTAATTGTGTATTTATTCAAAAACATAAAGAAAAGCAAAAAAAACTTAAAAGATAAATGTCGGGTTGCATCCCAACTAACGCTATTGTTTTACGCCCCCGCTAGGCATAATGCATAGACTTTAAGTCTTGCCATCTTTGGTTGTTGATCCATAGGTTTCCCTCGTGATTGATTCATATGGTAGCTTAATCTTAGTTCTAGGGAAGCGTTCCGTACCTTTCTCAACGGAAATTGAAATTTAATATTCCCTTCTTTCATACCAATCATGGCACCTATAGTTCATACAAACGGTCTACCAAGTATAATGGGACAAGACGGATTACAATCCGTCACAACCCTAAAATTGCTTGTAAATAGTTGCATCTGCATCAATGCATCATGTTTAAAATTCAAATGAATTTGAAATGGGGATGCTCAAACCCTAGCACCAGATGAATCCAACTAGGTTCAAATTCAAATCTTTTCAATGAACCCAAAATGCCCTCCAGAAAAGTTCATGATTTTTGATTAAGGTGAAAACCTCTGCCAAAAATTATGAACATATTTCTAGGACATTCTGGATTTTGAATTAACTCATACTGTATTTGAATTGGGGCATTTAAATTCTATAAATAATTTAAATGCTCTAACAATTGTGAAACTAGTTGAGGGCTGTTGGAAATTATTCCAAAAGTGCCCACAAATATTTTCAGCATTCTACAAATGGTTTGGTTTTTAATTAGTAAATCAAAACAGAGAAAAGAATAGAAAAACATAAACAAAAATAGGAGAGAGAGAGAACTAACCTGGCTTACCTGGCAGCCCGGCACTGTAGCAGGCCCAACACACCACTGCCGCGAGTCACCCTCAACCTCCCGCCAGGACAATGAGAGGCGCGTGGCCACCGCACGCAAGCACGCGCCCCGGCCACCTCCTGCTTGCCGCCTTCCTCTGGACCTCCCGGACGACGCCACACACGCCCCGTGCACAACCCTCTCACTCTCACCCACTCTCCCCTCTCTTCCGCAAGAACACGAGCTCGACCGAGCGAGCTCACCGTCGCCGTAGCCGCAACCACTGCCTCCCCCTCGCCCCCTCGACGTGTCCCAGAGCTCCGCCACGACCTCTTCTTCGTCTCCATCGAGCTTAACGCCGCCGGGCGCCCTGCCTTGCCGCCACCGTCGTCTTCTTCACTGTCGGTCGTCGCAGATCTCCACTGTCGATCTACCGCCGTCCGAGCCTCCCCGAGCACGCTGGCCTTCCCTACGAAACCGCTGCAAGCTTTCGAGCGTT
>LR738710.1:666980464-667156107 GCA_902687465.1 Secale cereale | reverse complement strand
CCCCCCCCCCCGCGGTCAAACCCATCCTCTAGCCTGCCTAGCCGCCGGAGATAAGAGCTCCTGCCCGCCGGCCATGTCGCCGCCGCGGCCATGGCTTGATTCGGTCGCGTCTGAGCACGCCGTCGAACTCCTGGAGTTCCCAGGAGCCTCTAGAGAACTTCATCTAACCCCTCCGTGCACCGCAACCTCGCGCACGACCGCGCCCGTGCCCCGGTCGCCGCTGACCATGACGTCGTCGACTACTTCGGCAACCCCACGGCTTCCCTCCAACTCTGTTGGATGCGACCGAGTGCCAGCTTTCCAAAGGGATCGACCGCGTCGCAAACCGCAGCCTGTAGCGCGAGCTCGAGCAATTCCGGCGAGCTTCCGTCGCGGTTTTGGTCGTCGTCGGCCAAACTCCGGTGACAGCTGATGTGGCACTATCATTAGGACTAAACCCCCCCTAATTAGCCACCTCACTGCCACTGACAGCGGGCCCTACTGCTGGGTCAAACTAGTCAGCGTGGGTTTTGACCGGGATTAGCTAATGGGTCACTGACGAGTGGGCCCGAGTGGTCAGGTATGACTCTGGTCAGTGCCGTTGACTTGCTGACGTCGTGCTGATGCAGTGCTGACGTCATAACTATTTCTGGATTTTAAATAAGTCTTAAATGATTTATAAATTCCAGAAAATTGACTAAACTTTAAAAAATCATAGAAATTCAACCGTAACTCCAATTGAAATAATTTATATATGAAAAATATCAGAAAAATCCAAAGAATCTGTTTATGGCATTTTCATGCATATTAGAACTACTTATGGCTACTGTCTAGGACAAATCAAATAAGTGGCATTTGAATACTCACATATGGAGTTGAGTTTGAACCTTTGGTCCAAACCAGCTTCATTTAATCTGGTTGCTAGTTGCATTAGCTCAATCAATAGCATATTGCCATGTCATGATCATGCATCATATTGTTGGATTGCATCGATTGTATTCTTTCTCTGTTGCCGGTGTTTGCCCCTCTCAGTAGACGTTGTTCCGACGATGTGATCGATGACACTGATGAAGACACAATGTTATCTTTAGAAGTGCCAGAAAAGCAAAACCCCCTTGTTCATTCTAATACAATCCCACTCTCTCACTTCTGCTCTTTTTTACTGCATTAGGACAATAATGATTCAACTGTTACATGTTGCGGTAGTTGAACCCCTTTCCTCTACATGACCTGTCATTGCCACAATAAATAGATGAAACCCACTAGCATGAGTAGGAGTTGTTTGAGCCCTGATGTGCCTACTCATTCATGCTTATTGTCATGCCTGCTACTTCTTAGAGTTGAGTCAGGTCTGATTCATCTAGGATGAATTGGAATGGGGCGAACATGTCCTACTGTTGAGAACTAAGTGTGTAAACATGATTTGGTAAAGGTAGAGGTGAGAGGCCATGTAGGAGTACATGGTGGGTTGTCTCATTGAAACCATCCTCAGGAACTGAGTTCTGTGTTTGTGATACATGAACAACTACTACCACACTTTGGGCCCTGAAATATGACCCCGCTCGACTTATTAACCCCTTGTCCTCTGTCCAGGAGTTGCAACTAGTTTCTGGTGTTTGTAGAATATGTGTTGAAGGCCGTGCGTAGCGCTGACCCTAGGGGTGGGCTATGATGCGGTAGATACACCGTGGCACGGTGTACCGAGACGCCCGTTTGGTGCCTTGGAAACCCTGCACACATCGTTTGGGGCCGTGAGCGAAATCTCGGCCGGACTTCCTTGCAGATGGAACTCAAATAAGAGATAAACCCGGACTAGAGACTTGTGTGGTTAGTAAGGTCGTGGTCTACACCCATGTTGTCTTTCACTTGAAGTCTGCCGAGCACATGTCGTGTGACGCCCGAAGACCGACGTCCCAGAAGATTCCAGAAGATTCAAGATGTTTCGGGTTCTCCCGTGTGTTCATTTGTGCTTGCGTTATTTATTGTTGCATTGCATCATGTCATCATGCCATCATGTCATATTTTCTTTTGCATCTCAACCTAAATAAATTGTGTGGACCTTTCGGTCCACTTAAATCGAGGGAAGTGTGACTTCTCTTTATAACATATCCTCCCAATATCTAGGGAGCTATATAAATAATTATTCCATTTGTTTGGAATTAACCTAACACACTTGCAAATATTCCCTATGCCTCTTAATTCCAGTTTCACCGTCAAAAAACCTTCCCTATATTTTCTTTTCTCGTTTATCGAGGTTCTTCCAAAAACCCTCCAACAATTTTAATTAATTCCTTACATTTTTGTGGGTCCAGGGAATTTTACCCTATGTCCTAATTCTATCCCTAGCCACCTCCTTCCTTTTCTTTTCTTCGGTGTTGTTTTATGTTTTTTTGGGAAAACAACTGCTTAGAGAGAGAGATGGAGCAGTCCAACTTGGGCCTCCAGCAGCAGCCGCCTCCCTGGCCCAATTCCTCCTGGCCCAGGGCCATCCTTCCCCGCACCAGCCGCTAACCCTAACTAGCGCTCAGCCCGAGTCGCTCGTTCCCTTTCTCCCGCAAGCCGCCGCCGCACCCCCTCGCTCGTCCTCCCTCATCCCTATCTCGATCTTCCTAGAGAATCCCATCGCCATCGGCCCTCAGGCCCTTCCCCTCCAAGGCCGCCGGTTTTCCCTCGGTTGCCTCCTCGGCTAGGCAGCGCCGGAGCCCCCTCACGAGCGCACCGGCCTCCCTTCTCCAGGTGGCCGCGCCGCCCTCCCGTCGCCCGGCCACCACTGGCCGCCGTTGTGCCATGGCGCCCCTGCCTCGCCCCCGAGCGCCTCCTCCTTCGTCGCGCCGGCCGCCCGTCCTGCTGCCTCCATCGCGCCCGCAGCGCACGATGCCCGAGCGTGTGGCCTCCCCTCCTCGACCCCAGGGCCGCAGCCGAGCCGCTCGCGCCCCTCAGGCGCCGCGAGCTGCCCCGCGAGCCGCCCCGCAGCTCCGGCCGCGACCACCTCTCCTGCGCGCCCCTCCGTCGCCGTCCGGCGCTCCAAGGCCGCCGCCCGACCTCATCAGGGCCTCCTCCTCGCCGCCTCTCTGACCCAGCGCCTCGTCTCCAGCAGGGCCAGGAGCCGTTGTCTTCGTCCGCGCAGCCAGCTCCGCCACTTCCCGACAGCATCGCCGTGCCGCTGCCATGGCCTCGTCGCCTCGAGCAGCCTCCTCGCCGTGACCGTGATCGAGACCATACTTGGATGTTGCTGCTGTTTTTTTTCTTTTCGCTAAGTGCCAGGTTGAACATGTACATCTACATAACGAGTACATCTACCGACGCCAAGTACCCCTCCGATGACAAGTACATCTACGAACGGGAACGCCTACACGACGACACATGGCGATGCGACAAGTACCTCTGCGGAAACGAGAACAACTACTTCCACTACGAGCGAGTACAACTACCATCGCCGAAGAACCGAGTACCCCTACCGTCGACGTGTACCACTACTTCCTCGATGACCGTGAACAACTACTTCCACTACCACCACGTGAACGCCAAGTACCTCTACCGATGACGTGAACGGCTACATAACGAGTACCTCTACGGAACGACTACTTCCTCTACGAACCGCGTACCACTACTTCCACTACGTCCCTCGATCTCGATCCCCTCCGAGAACGATCGTTCCGAAGGTATAACCCCGAGACGATGACCCGTGTGATGCTTGTTGTGTTGTATGAGATGCATCCCTTGTTTGCACCATGTCCGTTGTGCCCTCTTTTGTCGCCGACCCGTGGGAACCCGGTGACGGGATCACCCCACCTTTCATCTTGTTCGACTCGTTCACGCCACCTTTTCTTTTGCACCGGTCTCCCAACGAGTTACCGGAACCGAGATGTTGCGTTGCATAATTTTCGGATCGTTGCCGTGGCACCCTTTCCTTCCACCACGGTGACAAATAATCCTTATCATCTTCATGTCAACTTTTAATAAAAATTGCATAAACTTGATCATGTCATCCGCATCATGATAACTACATTAATATGTTTAATTGTTGTTGCTTTAATAATTGCTAAACATGCATGAGGATTTTCCCGGAATTGTTGTTGTTATTTTCCGGCCTCATTTAAAATGCCTAAATATTGTAGTTTTATTATGCTTCACCTCTTGCCATGTTAAAACCATTTAATCTTGTCTTGTAATTAAACGAGAGTCAACTAAATAATAAAGTGTGGTGTTTCGTCAATATGCAACTCATTGCATACTGAGCTCCACTTAACTTGTAGTTTTGTTTGTGCACTCTGCCATGCCATGCATATTTAAACCGGACATGCATCATACTTGGATGTGCATCGTATGCCATGTTTATGCTTGTGTGTTTACCGTGTTGTTTGCTTCTTTCCGGTTGCTTCTCTTGTTAGCTTCGGTTTCGTTCCGGAGTTGTGAGGATTCGCTCGACTATGTTGCTCCATCTACTTCTGGACTTGTTCTTCTCCCTCGCGGAATCCCAGGCAAGATGATCATACCCTTGGATACCTTTACTACCATTGCCATGCTTAGTTGTCTCGATGCTATCGTTACATGTCGCGATACCCATCTTTTTATGTCAGCCTCTCCTTGTTGCCATGAAACCTCTAACCTTTGAAACCTTCCTAGCAAAACCACTGTTTGGCTATGTTACCCGCTTGCTCAGCCCCTCTTATAGCGTTGTTAGTTGCAGGTGAAGATGAAGTTTGTTCCAGGAGGGAACTTGTTGTTGTTATATCACAATATCTATAATTATTATTAACACACCTATATACTAGGCATGGGTGGAAGGCTTGGCCTTTTGCTCGGTGTTTTGTTCCACTCATGCCACCTTAGGCGCCGATAAACCGGCATTATGTTCCTTGATTTTGCGTTCCTTACACGATGGGTGGATGGGGACCCCTTGACAGTTCGTCTTTGAATAAAACTCCTCCAGCAAGGCCCAACATTGGTTTTAATTTGCTCATAATAACAACTTAATTAAATAATTAAATTTGCATAGGGGGTCGCATCCCCGGGTTCTTAATTCTACATAGCAGGGGGGGCCAGTGCTGATGGTGTTGGTCCCAAACGGGCAACCTGCGGGGCCACCTTGGGGAAACTCGAGGTTTGGTTTTACTCGTAGCTTTTCCCATCCGGTTGTGGCATGAGACGAGATACGCGCGGCTACTATCAGGGTGTCGACACGCCGGGAGGTCTTGCTGGACTAGTTTTACCATTGTCGAAATGTCTTGTGCACCGGGATGCCGAGCCTGATCGGATTTCCCTAAGATAAGGAGTGATGATATTATATTTATCACTTCAGCTAATCGTGAGAGCTTGTGATGGACTAAGTTGGGATACCCCTGCAGGGTTATGATCTTTCGAAAGCCGTGCCCGCGGTTATGTGGCAGATTGGAATTTGTTAATGTCCGGTTGTAGAAAACTTGACAGAGGATCCGAAGTAAAACACACAACTGTGTGAGTAACCGTGACTGTCTCTTTTCACTTTGAGAAGAGAACACGGTGGGGTTATGTTTGATTCGTATGTAGTTCAGGATCTTTAGCGATCACTACTTTTGCGACCGTTTGCGTAGATGCTCATCTTATTCTTGTACTCGTAAGTTAGCCACCATATTTGCTTAGCCGCTGCTGCAACCTCACCACTTTACCTCTTCATACCCATAAGCTTTGCTAGTCTTGATACCCATGGTTATGGGATTGCTGAGTCCTCGTGGCTCATAGATACTACAACACCAGATGCAGGTTCAGCCGAGTTTGAAGCAGGAGATGGATCAGTATTTCACTGGGAGCTCGATGAAGAGTTTGGCCGTATGCTTGAGACGTTTTCGACGATCAGTAGTGGTTTCTACTAGGGGCGATTCGGACCTGTGGCTTTATGTTGTTTTGGTATCTTTCTTTTGGATCTTCACCCGTAGTCGGGTTGTGATGTTTTGGATGATGAATTGCTTATGTATTGTATTGTGTGAAGTGGCGAGTGTAAGCCAACTATCTCCTTTTGCAATCTAATCCCTCTTTTACATGAGTCGTGCAAAGATACCAAACTTGAGATCATTCCAGAATGGGCTTATACCTTTAAGTCGTGCCTCGACACGTAGGAGGTATAGTCCCATCCTGGGCATTATAAGTTGGTATTCAGAGCCTTCTCCGACCTAGAAGCCCCACTGATTGATCGAATCGTTGACGGTTGAGTCTAGGCACACACTTTAAAATATTTTGAGTCCTATATATATATCGGAGAGTAGGATTTCTTTTGCTCCTCATATCTTTTCACTCTGGTAAGGACTCCTGACGACTACTCATGCCTCTTCTAGTTTCAAAAATTGCACCAAATTTTTTTTAGGATCTCGCGAGTATTGTTTGGATTGTTCCGATGTCTTTGTGACGAGAACATTGTTCTCGATGCCTCCTGTCATTAGGGGTTGTGGCAGTGTCCCGGGGAGTTGAGCTCCGAGGTGTTGTCGTCACAAATCCATCGCGGCAGTACTAGAATACTTAAGATGGCCGACATCGAAAACTCTCCTATGCGGTTAGTGGCAAGATAACCCCGACATCACCCAGTACTGGGGAGGTAGTTCGGGAGTATTGCCATAGCTTGTATAGTGGATGCGTTTCGAAGGTCCGAGGTAAACGGTTTCCGAGAAAGACTGGTTATGTGTTGAAGGATGGATACAGCTGCATGTAGGATTAGAGTTGAGTGCGCGGTGCTTCCCCTGTATCCCCAACACCTGATTGCATAACTGGAAACTTTCGGAAATTAATAGGTGGGTTCATCTAGTAGTTCTAGGCATTCTTCCAACGAGTGCATGATATGAAGTTCGGGGTTCTACATTGAGTGAAGTGGTTTTATGGACTTGTTCCGATCGAGAGTTGCATCTTAAAGGGTCCTTGGCTATGCTGATCCGGGGATTGCAAAACCCTTTTGTAACACGTTCCATGAGCTTTCAACACGAATATGTCGGACGAAGCTTCGATCGTGTATTTGTTCTATCTGATCCTTGTTGCTTTTATTTATCTTTTGTTCTCCCAAGTGGCTTCTCGTCAAGTTGATGTACCTACGGAATTCATTCGTTCAATTCTCTGTTCGGATAGATATGTTGCAACATAATCTTCTTCATAAACATATCTATCCTTTGTTTTGTTTTGATTCTGGTATTCGAGTTGCTTCGATGTCAAATGTTGACTCCATACCTTTTCTAATCAGTGTTCTCATATTTCTATGGGAATGCTAGTCCTTCTTGATCATAAAGATGGTCATGTTAAATTCTTTTCCAACCGCTGTGCCTTCTCTTCAAGTTATTCCATACGGACGCCGTTGAGAAATCTGACGATTTGTCTGTTTCATTCATCCCAAGTTGTCTTTGTTTTCCCCACCCTCCCACCCTTTTTCTTCTCGGAGCAAGAAATTCTCAGATGAAGTATCCATTTTTATTCATGTGATATTTCTTCATTCATTTCCTTCAATGTTCTTATCCGGTGATTTATCATGAAGATGCTCAAGAACTCCAAGTTCATCATTCTTTTGTTCTCAAATTCTGCCGGTGGATGTAATTCAAGATTTTGGTGTTGATCTTATCCTTTTCCTCATTTCACAATGCTTTCTTATTCCGGTGCACCAATTAATCATTCTCCTCTTACTATTCATATCCGGAGTGCTGAAGATTCATAATTCCATTCTTAATCCGTTCAAACTATTTTTGAGGATTGTTATCTTATTCAAGCCTTTTTAATTCAACCGGTGCAATATCTCTTAAGCAATCTTTTTCAACGGTGATTTCTTTGAGTGGGCCCTAACCCACAGGTCTTTTCCTAGGATCTTACCTGACTCTTCTTTTTCCGGAGAATTCTTTTCAAAGTGTGACGTAAGAATGATTTCCATCAGTCACATGCCTTCTTCAAGCTTGTTTTCAATTATTTCCATCTTTTGCTCCACCTTCCTCTTGTCATTCGTCCGGAGTATCTCGAAATTCTTCATGACATTTCTCGTCTTCATTCTCAACATTTGAAGACCGGAGAAGTGTTTCTCTTAAATCTTGGCCCTTCTCTTGATGAGTTGTGGTTCTAGCTTCATGCCATCCTCATTATTGTTCAGATTGTGAGGAAATCTTTTATACCATCCGACATTTCATGAATTCTTTTCTTTTTGTTCCTCCGAAGGCCATCATTTCAGAATATTTCTTCGTTCTCAGTTTTCAACTTCGTCCTCCAAATATTCTTCATCGATGTCTCTTCATTCATCTCCATATTTTTACGGTGGTTCATTCAAGATTTCTCTTCCTTGTTATCATATCAATTCACTCGTTCTTTTCTTAATCCTACCGGTGCTTCGTTGAATACTTTCTCAAGTTTGTGCGAGATCTCTCTTTAATTCTTTGCAACGAGAATAAGTAGTATGCCAAATCCTTTGGTTGTCATCAATTTAAATTGGTGAAGGAGATGCATGACATAATTCTTATTCTTATTCCTTCAAGGTGATTTAATTCTTTTGTCTGGAGCTTGTTCATCATATCATATTCTCGGTTCTAAGTTCTTCATCTTGTTTTCCGGAGCTTCAAGTTATTTCAATTATATTATTTCAAAGCTCCATCTAATTCATCACAGGCCTTGAATCTTATTCTTTTCTTCTTTCACTTTCTTGCTTTCATTACCGGAGTTCTCATGGTGGTTCATCATCAATTAATTCATCCTCGAAGTCTTCATCAAGATTCTTGTTGGAGCTCAAGCATTCTTCATCTTGCATTCCAATTGTAATCCGCTCTACCTTATCTTTTCAGATGGTGTTATGTCATTTTTGACAATTCCTTCATGTTTTATGATTCACGAGTTATCAAGAATGAGATATTTAAAACCATCATTTCTCGTTCTTCAGGAGATCCTCTCCACCCCTCATTTCATTTGTTGGAGTAATCTTGGGTTGTATTTCACGTAAAAGCTTCCCTAAGAATTGTTGCTATTATGGTGCTTATAAATGACCCAAGTTCTTCATTTATCCTTCCGGTGAAATAAGTTTTTCGTCTCCTTGTCGATCTCAATCCAATCAAATGTTTTCGTAAGTGGCTGGTTATCACCTCTTAATTTTGCGATGTTTTCCATAAGTCCACAACGAGCATATTCGTTTTCGTTGTTGATTTTCCAACAACTCTGTTCAACCCTTCTTCGTAAGGATGTTTTCATATTCATTTGTCGGAGAAGTTGTCTTTTTCTTCTCCGTTCTTTTTCTTTCCAACGACCTAGCATATATTCTTCGTTCCGGAGGCTTTGTGATATTGCTCTCTTCGAACCATCATCTTGTCATATCGAGATCATATTCTTTCCTTGCTTGTCCATTTAACCAGAGTATTATGTCCTCTTTTCAAGTTCTCTCATCTTTTCATGTTTTGCCTCCTCTTTCAACCGGAGTGATGTCTGAATCTTTCTTAACCTTGTGCCATTCTTTTAATTGTTCCGGAGGCTGTGTGTTGTTGTTTTCATCAAGTACCATTCCAACTTGGCAAGTTCTTGTTCATTTCCTTCCATTTTCAGTCGGAGTGCTGTCCAAATTCTGTCATTCTTATTCCTTGGCTATACCATTGCGGTTCCATATTCTTTTGGTTTATAAGCTCTTGTTTCATGTCGTTCAACATACAAGGTTCTCATAAGGTTCCTTGTTCCTCTTTTCTAACGGAGTGTTTTCATCTCCGTTCATTTCTGTTGCATTCTTTCTTTCAAGATTGTTCAACCTCTCAAGGTTTGTGGTTTCACTCGTCTGTCAAAGAAGCAACTTTGTTTTACCTCTTCCTCTTCCGTTTTTATCCGGTGCATCTCTAGGATCTCGGGTCGAGATCCTCTGTTAGTGTGGGAGAGTTGTGACGCCCAAAGACCGACGTCCCAGAAGATTCCAGAAGATTCCAGATGTTCCGGGTTCTCCCGTGTGTTCATTTGTGCTTGCGTTATTCATTGTTGCATTGCATCATGTCATCATGCCATCATGTCATATTTTCTTTTGCATCTCAACCTAAATAAATTGTGTGGACCTTTCGGTCCACTTAAATCGAGGGAAGTGTGACTTCTCTTTATAACATATCCTCCCAATATCTAGGGAGCTATATAAATAATTATTCCATTTGTTTGGAATTAACCTAACACACTTGCAAATATTCCCCATGCCTCTTAATTCCAGTTTCACCGTCAAAAAACCTTCCCTATATTTTCTTTTCTCGTTTATCGAGGTTCTTCCAAAAACCCTCCAACAATTTTAATTAAATCCTTACATTTTTGTGAGTCCAGGGAATTTTACCCTATGTCCTAATTCTATCCCTAGCCACCTCCTTCCTTTTCTTTTCTTCGGTGTTGTTTTCTGTTTTTTTTTTTGGAAAACAACTGCTTAGAGAGAGAGATGGAGCAGTCCAGCTTGGGCCTCCAGCAGCAGCCGCCTCCCTCGCCCAATTCCTCCTGGCCCAAGGCCATCCTTCCCCGCACCAGCCGCTAACCCTAGCTAGCGCTCAGCCTGAGTCGCTCGTTCCCTTTCTCCCGCAAGCCGCCGCCGCACGCCCTCGCTCGTCCTCCCTTGTCCCCATCTCGATCTCCCTAGAGAATCCCATCGCCATCGGCCCTCAGGCCCTTCCCCTCCAAGGCCGCCGGTTTTCCCTCGGTTGCCTCCTCGGCCAGGCAGCGCCCGAGCCCCCTCACGAGCGCCCCGGCCTCCCTTCTCCAGGTGGCCGCGCCGCCCTCCCGTCGCCCGGCCACCGCTGGCCGCCGCTGCGCCATGGCGCCCCTGCCTCGCCCCCGAGCGCCTCCTCCTTCATCACGCCGGCCGCCCGTCCTACTGCCTCCATCGCGCCCGCAGCGCACGACGCCCGAGCGTGTGGCCTCCCCTCCTCGACCCCAGGGCCGCAGCCGAGCCGCTCGCGCCCCTCAGGCGCCGCGAGCTGCCCCGCGAGCCGCCCCGCAGCTCCGGCCGCGACCACCTCTCCTGCGCGCCCCTCCGTCGCCGTCCGGCACTCCAAGGCCACCGCCCGGCCTCGTCAGGGCCTCCTCCTCGCCGCCTCTCTGGCCCAGCGCCTCGTCTCCAGCAGGGCCAGGAGCCGTCGTCTTCGTCCGCGCAGCCAGCTCCGCCACTTCCCGACAGCATCGCCGTGCCGCTGCCATGGCCTCGTCGCCCCGAGCAGCCTCCTCGCCGTGACCGTGACCGAGACCATACTTGGATGTTGCTGCTGTTTTTTTTTCTTTTCACTAAGTGCCAGGTTGAACATGTACATCTACATAACGAGTACATCTACCGACGCCAAGTACCCCTCCGATGACAAGTACATCTACGAACGGGAACGCCTACACGACGACACATGGCGATGCGACAAGTACCTCTTCGGAAAGGAGAACAACTACTTCCACTACGAGCGAGTACAACTACCGTCGCCGAAGAACCGAGTACCCCTACCGTCGACGTGTACCACTACTTCCTCGATGACCGTGAACAACTACTTCCACTACCGCCACGTGAACGCCAAGTACCTCTACCGATGACGTGAACGACTACATAACGAGTACCTCTACGAAACGACTACTTCCTCTATGAACCGTGTACCACTACTTCCACTACGTCCCTCGATCTCGATCCCCTCCGAGAACGATCATTCCGAAGGTATAACCCCAAGACGATGACCCGTGTGATGCTTGTTGTGTTGTATGAGATGCATCCCTTGTTTGCACCGTGTCCGTTGTGCCCTCTTTTGTCGCCGACCCGTGGGAACCCGGTGATGGGATCACCCCACCTTTCATCTTGTTCGACTCATTCACACCACCTTTTCTTTTGCACCGGTCTCCCAACGAGTTACCGGAACCGAGATGTTGCGTTGCATCATTTTCGGATCGTTGCCGTGGCACCCTTTCCTTCCACCACGGTGACAAATACTCCTTATCATCTTCATGTCAACTTTTAATAAAAATTGCATAAACTTGATCATGTCATCCGCATAATGATAACTACATTAATATGTTTAATTGTTGTTGCTTTAATAATTGCTAAACATGCATGAGGATTTTCCCGGAATTGTTGTTGTTATTTTCCGGCCTCATTTAAAATGCCTAAATACTGTAGTTTTATTATGCTTCACCTCTTGCCATGTTAAAACCATTTAATCTTGTCTTGTAATTAAACGAGAGTCAACTAAATAATAAAGTGTGGTGTTTCGTCAATATGCAACTCGTTGCATATTGAGCTCCACTTAACTTGTAGTTTTGTTTGTGCACTCTGCCATGCCATGCATATTTAAATCGGACATGCGTCATACTTGGATGTGCATCGTATGCCATGTTTATGCTTGTGTGTTTACCGTGTTGTTTGCTTCTTTCCGGTTGCTTCTCTTGTTAGCTTCGTTTTCGTTCCGGAGTTGTGAGGATTCGCTCGACTATGTTGCTCCGTCTACTTCTGGACTTGTTCTTCTCCCTCGCGGAATCCCAGGAAAGATGATCATACCCTTGGATACCTTTACTACCATTGCCATGCTTAGTTGTCTCGATGCTATTGTTACATGTCGCGATACCCATCTTTTTATGTCAGCCTCTCCTTGTTGCCATGAAACCTCTAACCTTTGAAACCTTCCTAGCAAAACCACTGTTTGGCTATGTTACCCGCTTGCTCAGCCCCTCTTATAGCGTTGTTAGTTGCAGGTGAAGATGAAGTTTGTTCCAGGAGGGAACTTGTTGTTGTTATATCACAATATCTATAATTATTATTAACACACCTATATACTGGGCATGGGTGGAAGGCTTGGCCTTTTGCTCGGTGTTTTGTTCCACTCATGCCACCTTAGGCGCCGATAAACCGGCATTATGTTCCTTGATTTTGCGTTCCTTACACGATGGGTGGATGGGGACCCCTTGACAGTTCGTCTTTGAATAAAACTCCTCCAGCAAGGCCCAACATTGGTTTTAATTTGCTCATAATAACAACTTAATTAAATAATTAAATTTGCATAGGGGGTCGCGTCCCCGGGTTCTTAATTCTACATAGCAGGGGGGGCCATTGCTGATGGTGTTGGTCCCAAATGGGCAACCTGCGGGGCCACCTTGGGGAAACTCGAGGTTTGGTTTTACTCGTAGCTTTTCCCATCCGGTTGTGGCATGAGACGAGATACGCGCGGCTACTATCAGGGTGTCGACACGCCGGGAGGTCTTGCTGGACTAGTTTTACCATTGTCGAAATGTCTTGTGCACCGGGATGCCGAGCCTGATCGGATTTCCCTAAGATAAGGAGTGATGATATTATATTTATCACTTCAGCTAATCGTGAGAGCTTGTGATGGGCTAAGTTGGGACACCCCTGCAGGGTTATGATCTTTCGAAAGCCGTGCCCGCGGTTATGTGGTAGATTGGAATTTGTTAATGTCCGGTTGTAGAAAACTTGACAGAGGATCCGAAGTAAAACACACAACTGTGTGAGTAACCGTGACTGTCTCTTTTCACTTTGAGAAGAGAACACGGTGGGGTTATGTTTGATTCGTATCTAGTTCAGGATCTTTAGCGATCACTACTTTTGCGACCGTTTGCGTAGATGCTCATCTTATTCTTGTACTCGTAAGTTAGCCACCATATTTGCTTAGCCGCTGCTGCAACCTCACCACTTTACCTCTTCATACCCATAAGCTTTGCTAGTCTTGATACCCATGGTTATGGGATTGCTGAGTCCTCGTGGCTCACAGATACTACAACACCAGATGCAGGTTCAGCTGAGTTTGAAGCAGGAGATGGATCAGTATTTCACTGGGAGCTCGATGAAGAGTTTGGCCGTATGCTTGAGACGTTTTCGACGATCAGTAGTGGTTTCTACTAGGGGTGATTCGGACCTGTGGCTTTATGTTGTTTTGGTATCTTTCTTTTGGATCTTCACCCGTAGTCGGGTTGTGATGTTTTGGATGATGAATTGCTTATGTATTATATTGTGTGAAGTGGCGAGTGTAAGCCAACTATCTCCTTTTGCAATTTAATCCCTCTTTTACATGAGTCGTGCAAAGATACCAAACTTGAGATCATTCCAGAATGGGCTTATACCTTTAAGTCGTGCCTCGACACGTAGGAGGTATAGTCCCATCCTGGGCATTATATGTCGTGTGCAGACGCTAAGTGGTGGAAACATGTGTGAAGAAGTACACCCCTGCAGGGTTATAAATGATCTATTCGAATAGCCGCGTCCGCGGTAAAGGTCTTCTGGGTTGCGTGTATAGTTCATAGACAAGTGAAAGTGGATACTTTAAAATGCACAAGATAAGCATGAGTGCTATGGATGGCCTTCTCGTAGGGAGACGGGAGCGGATCCATAGTGGTGTATTGATATGGTGAATATGTGGACTCGTGTGCGCCACCTCCAAAGAGTTACTTGCAATCATAGTATAGGTTAGCCACCGAGTCAAAGCTGGCTTGCTGCAGTTAAATCCCACAACCCCCTTTGTTGATAATGATGGATATGTAGCTAGTTCTGATTTAAGTCTTCCTGAGTACCTTTGTGCCCACGTTTGCTTAATTTATGTTTTTGCAGAGGAGACTTCAGTCTCACTAGTAGTTCCACGTGGACTTCGACGTTTAGCTTGTTACCTCAGCTACAATCTTGTACCCTCGGGAGGGTCTTGTAGATAGTCAGGCTTCACTGCCTTTTTCATTCGTAGTTGTTTGTACCTAGACATGTTATGCTTTCGTTGCTTGTATGCTCTGTATGTTGGGTCATGAGACCCATGTTTGTAATATCTGGCTCCTCGGAGACTAATGAATAAATACTTTGATTCATAGAGTTTTGTTGTGATGCCATGTTGTATTTGCACATATCGAGCATATTGCGTGTATGTTATTGAAATGCTTGGTATGTGTGGGATCCGACACCTAGTTGTTTACCCTTGGTAGCCTATCTTATGGGGAAATGCCTCCTAGTGCTTCCATTGAGCCTTGTTAGCTTGCTACTGCTCCGAAACAAATGGATTGACCAGCATGTGTCCTTCCTTGCTCCTGTGTCTGTCCCCTATGGGGAAATGTCACGCGGTGTATACCGGAGTCCTGTTAGCTTGCTACAGCCCGGCAACACTCACTGCTGACCGACACGTGCATTGTTGGGTCATGTATGCCTATCCCTGTAATTTAGCGCCACTTTTGGTTTACAACTAGTCATGTCGGCCCGGGTTCTCTGTCATATGGATGCTAGCGACACTATCATATACATGAGTCAAAATGCGCAAACGGTCCCGGGCCAGGTAATGTGGCACCCGTGGGGCTACCGTGCATGAGGTCGCAAAGTGATATGATGTGTTACATGCTAGATCGGTGTGACTTAGGATCGGGGTCCCGACACAATTAATATCAAGAACAATAAAATATATGATCACATAATTCCTATTTGCAAGAATAATAACATCATTAATTATTCCCAAAGATTTTTTAATAGTAGAATCCACCAAGTGAACATTAAGAGAACACTCCTCCATATTGGTAAGACCAAGCACATCACATAGAGATTTCAGAATTGTGGAAACACTAACACTCAAACACATAAAGCATTACACTCATAATTTTCCATTTTCACTTTAATGGTAGGTTCCCATTCATCATAATAATTTTCTAGGAATCGAAATCTCTAATTCTAGCTTTTCTTCTAAAGCTTCCATCAATGCTTCTACGATATGTTTCGTAAAAGCTTTCTTTTGTTAATAGGTGCTACCTCTTGAGCTTGCGTTGTATTCCCTCGAAGAGGAAAGGGAGATGCAGCATAGTAGCGTAAGTATTTCCCTCAGTTTTTTAGAACAAAGGTATCAATCCAGTAGGAGACCACGCACGAGTCCCTTGCACCTGCGCAAACAAATAAGAACTTTGCAACCAACGCGATAAGGGGTTGTCAATCCCTTTACGGTCACTTACGAGAGTGAGATCTGATAGAGATGATAATTAAATTTTTGGTATTTTTGGTTTAATAAAACAGCAAATAAAAGCAAGAAAAGTAAAGTAGATGTAGATTGATATGTTGAGAATAGACCCGGGGGCCATAGGTTTCTCTAGTGGCTTCTCTCATGATAGCGATATTCTACGGCGGGTAAACAAATTACTATCGAGCAATTGATAGAAAAGCGAATAATTATGAGACTATCTAGGCATGATCATTGTATATAGGCATCACGTACGAGACAAGTACACCGAAACGATTCTGCATCTACTACTATTACTCCACACATCGATCGCTATCCAGCATGCATCTAGTGTATTGAGTTCATACGAACAGAGTAATGACTTAAGAAAGATGACATGATGTAGAGGGATAAACTCAAGCAATATGATGAAAACCCCATCTTTTTACCCTCGATGGAAACAATACAATACGTGCCTTGTTGCCCCTACTGTCACTGGGAAAGGACACCACAAGATGGAACCCAAAGACAAGCACTTCTCCCATTGCAAGAACTATAGATCTAGTAGGCCAAACCAAACCAATAATTCGAAGAGACTTGCAAGGATATTATGAACACACATAAAAAGTTCAGAGAAGAACCAAATATCTTTCATAGATAACCTTGATCACAAACTCGCAATTCATCGACTCTCGACAAACACACCGCAAAAAGAGATTACATCAAACAGATCTCCTCGAAGACCAAGGAGAACTTTGTATTGAGATCCAGAGAGAGAGAAGAAGCCATCTAGATACTAGCTATGGACCCGAAGGTCTGTGGTAAACTACTCACAACTCATGGTGAGGGCGATGATGATGGTGATGAAGGCCTTCGTGATGGATCCCCCTCCCGGAACAGGCTCCAAGATGGGATCTCCACGGGAACAGAAGCTACGGCGATAGAATTAGGGTTTTCTCTCTGCGTATGGAGTTTCTAGGGTACGTAGGTATATATAGGAAGAAGGAGGGCAACGGGGGCCGTGTGGGCCAGCCACGAGGGAGGAGGGCACGCCCTAGGAAGGGGGGCGCGCCCACACCCTTGAGGGCTGGCCCTACGTCCCCTGACTTGGTCCCGAAGACTCCCGAGCACGATTTCCTCCAAAAATATCTCTCGCGGAGGTTTCATTCCGTTTGGACCCCGTTTGATATTCCTTTTCTGCAAAACCCTGAAATAGGCAAAAAAACAGCAATCTGGACTGGGCCTTTGGGTTAGTAGGTTAGTCCCAAAAATGATATATAAAAGTGAATGATAAATCCCATTAAACATCCAAGACTTCATAAATAATAGCATGGAACAATAAAAAATTACAGATACGTTGGAGATGTATCAAGCATCCCCAAGCTTAAATCCTGCTCGTCCTCGAGTAGGTAAATGATAAAGAAAGAATTTTTGATGTGGAATGCTAACCAATATAGTTTTTCAATGTAATTCTCTTAATTGTGGCATGAATGTTCAGATCTGAAAGATTCTAGACAAAAGTCTATATTGACATTAGAAATAACAATACTTCAAGCAATACTAACAAAGCAATCATGTCTTCTCAAAATACTATGGCTAAATAAAGTTATCCCTACAAAATCATATAGTGTTGGCTATGCTTCCTTATTATCACACTAAATATTCATATCATGCACAACCCCGATTTCAGCCAAGTATTTGTTTTCATGCTCTATCTTTTCAAACCTTTCAACTTTCATGCAATACATGAGCATGAGCCATGGACATAGCACTATGGGTGGAATAGAGGTGGTTGTGGAGAAGACAAAAGGAGGGAGATAGTCTCACATCGACTAGGCGTATCAACGGGCTATGGAGATGCCCATCAATAGATATCAATGTGAGTGAGTAGGGATTGCCATGCAACGGATGCACTAGAGCTAAATATGAATGAAAGCTCAACAAAAGAAACTAGTGGGTGTGCATCCAACTTGCTTGCTCACGAAGACCTAGGGCATTTGAGGAAGCCCATCGTTGGAATATACAAGCCAAGTTCTATAACGAAAATTCCCACTAGCATATGATAGTGACTAAGCATGAGACTCTCTACAATGAAGAACATGGTGCTACTTTGAAGCACAAGTGTGGAAAAAGATAGTAGCAATTGTCCCTTTTTTTTGGGCCTTTCTTTTTTTTGGCCTTTTTTTTCCTTTTTTTGCGGAGGGGCTTTATAGATTCAGCCTTTCCTCCCATGGTACAATGCTCTAAAAATTATGATCATCACACTTTCATTACAACACAATATTACAACTCGATACTACAACAACAAAGTATGACACTATATGAATGCCTCCGACGGGGTACCGGTATGTGCAATGAAACAAGAGTGACATGTACGATAAATTATGCATGATGGCCTTGCCACAAATACGATATCAACTACATGATCATGCTTGGCAATATGACAATATGATGCGTGTCATATAAACGGAACGGTGGAAAGTTGCATGGCAATATATCTCGGAATGGCTATGGAAATGCCATGATAGGTAGGTATGGTGGCTAATTTGAGGAACAAGATGGTGGCTGTTTTGAGGAAGTATATATAGTGGGTTTATGGTACCGGCGAAAGTTGCGCGGTACAAGAGAGGCTAGCAATGGTGGAAGGGTCGTATAATACATGGGCTCAACATTAGTTATCAGAACTCATATACTTATTGCAAAAAATTATGAGTCATCAAAACAAAGCAATCAACGCATGCTCCTAGGGGGGAGGTTGGTAGGAGTTAACCATCGCGCGCCCTCGACCTCCACACAAAGGTTGACACTCTATAAATACCTCATGCTTTAACTTAGTCACACAACGGTTCACCATACGTGCATGCTACGGGAATCACTAACCTTAGCACAAGTATTTCTCAATTTCATAATAACTCCACTAGAATGACTCTAATATCACTATCCTCATGTCTCAAAACAATTATCAAGCATCCAACATCTCTTTCTATTCAATGCACTTGGTGTGATTTTTTTTACTACATTGACGTTGGATGTCTATCATGTGAAGACTAGTTTCTTTACCCTAAACACATTACCATGATGTTTTAATAGACTCTCAAATAGATCTAAGTGAAGCATGATATTTCAACAATTTCTACAAAATATTACCACCACCATGCTCTAAAAGATATAAGTGAAGCACTAGAGCAAAACTATTCAACTCAAAAGATATAAGTGAAGCACATAGAGTGTTCTAATAATTTCTAGGCCATATTTAACTCTACCAAATAGGTGTGTCCAGAAAGGATGATTGTGGCAAACTAACAAGAAAACACTCAAATTATACAGGACGCTCGAAGCAAAACACATAACATGTTGCGAATAAAAATATAGCTCCAAGTATAGTTACCGATGGATGAAGACGAAAGAGGGGATGCCTTCCCGGGGCATGGCTTTTTGATTATCTTGAATTTACTTGGGGTTCCATGGGCATCCCCAAGCTTAGGACTTTGCTACTCCTTGTTCCATAGTCCATCAAAGCAATACTCAAAACTTGAAAACTTCACAACACAAAACTTAGACAAAAATTCTCGTGACCTCCGTTAGTAAGAGAAAGCAAAACACCACTCAAAGGTACAGCAAGGAATTCATTCTTATTTATATTGGTGTTAAACCTACTGTACTCAAAGTTCTATATGGTTCATATCCTCCAATATTACTCATAGATGCATCGGAATAAGCAAACAACACACGAAAAACAGAATCTGTCAAAAACAGAACAGTCTATAGTAATCTGCTGTGTTCGCCTACTTCTGGAACTCCAAAAAATTCAAACTAAATTGTTAAATTTGCGCAATTTGTCTACCAATCAGCAGCAAAAAGAATAAACTAAAAATCACGCTCCAGTAAAATCTGAAGACTACTTTAGCGAGCGCTAACGATTCTTTTTTTCACAGCAAGATCAAATAAACTTCACGGAAGTCTTACCAAAGGTTCTACTTGGCACAAATACTAAACAAAACATGAAAACACATCTAATCAGAGGCTAGATGCAATATTTATTACCTAACAGCAACAAAAGCAAAAAACATAAAATTGGGTTGCCTCCCAACAAGCGTTATCGTTTTACGCCTCTAGCTAGGCACGATACAAGATAAATCTAGGTATTGCCATCCTTGGAAGGGAATCCATAAGTGGCTCTCATGACAGATTCATATGGTAATTTGATTTTATTTCTAGGAAAGTGTTCCATGCCTTTCCTTAATGGAAATTGGAATCTAATATTTCCTTCCTTCATATCAATAATTGCACCAATTGTTCTAAGGAAAGGTCTACCAAGAATAATAGGACATGAAGGATTGCAATCTATATCAACAACAATGAAATCTACGGGCACATAATTCCTATTGACAACAATAAGAACATCATTAATTCTTCCCATAGGTTTCTTAATAGTGGAATCCACAAGATGCAAATTTAAAGAACAATCATCAAGCTCATGGAATCCTAGCAAATCACACAAAGTTTGTGGGATAGTGGAAACACTAGCACCCAAATCACACAAAGCATAGCATTCATGATCTTTTATTTTTATTTTGATAGTAGGTACCCATTCACCATAAAGCTTTCTAGGTATAGAAACTTCCAACTCAAGTTTTTCTTCATAAGATTGCATCAAAGCATCAACTATATGTTTAGTGAAAGCTTTATTTTGACTATACGCATGCGGAGAATTTAACACAGATTGCAACAAGGAAATACAATCAATCAAAGAGCAATTGTCATAATTGAATGCCTTCAAATCCAAAGTAGTGGGTTCATCACTATGCAAAGTTTTAATCTCTTCAATCCCACTTTTAGCAATTTTAGCATCAAGATCTAAAAACTCCAAATTACTAGGACACCTTAAAGCGGAATCATCTCCAATCCTATTATCATCAAGATTAATACTAGAAAACAAGCATCTAATAGGAGACACATCAATAACTTTCAGATCTTCATTTTTATTTTCACGATAACTAGAAGAACACGATTTAATATAATCTTCTCTTTTAGCATGCACTCTAGCGGTTCTTTCTTTGCATTCATCAATCGAAATTCTCATGGCTTTGAGAGACTCATTGATATCATGCTTAGGTGGGATAGATATAAGTTTCAAAGAATCAACATCAAGAGTAATTCTATCCACACTTCTAGCCAATTCATCAACCTTAAGCAATTTATCTTCAAGCATAGCATTGAAATTCTTTTGCGAGATCATAAACTCCTTAACACTAGTTTCAAATTCATAAGGCATCTTTCCATAAGAGTTGTTGTAGGAATTACCATAATTATTAGAGGAATTACTAGGAAAAGGCCTAGGATTAAAATTACCTCTATAAGCATTGTTACCAAAATTATTCCTACCAACAAAATTCACATCCAAAGATTCATTGTTATTCTCAATCAAAGTGGACAAAGGCATATCATTAGGGTCAGAAGAAGCACTCTTAGTAGCAAACAATTTCATAAGTTCATCCATCTTTCCACTCAAAACACTAATTTCTTCGATATCATGCACTTTTTTACTAGTAGATCTTTCGGTGTGCCATTGAGAATAATTAACCATAATATTATCTAGGAGTTTGGTAGCTTCTCCTAAGGTAGTTTCCATGAAAGTGCCTCCGGCGGCCGAATCTAAAAGATTTCTAGAAGCAAAATTCAAGCCAACATAAAAGTTCTGAATAATCATCCATAGATTCAAACCATGTGTAGGGCAATTACGTATCATTAATTTCATTCTCTCCCAAGCTTGTGCAACATGCTCATGATCTAGTTGCTTAAAATTCATAATATCGTTTTTAAGAGAGATGATCTTAGCAGGAGGGAAATACTTAGAGATAAAAGCATCTTTGCACTTATTCCACGAATCAATACTATTTCTAGGCAAAGAGGAAAACCAAGTTTTAGAACGATCTCTAAGTGAAAACTTAAATAACTTCAATTTAACAATATCGTTATCCGTATCCCTTTTCTTTTGCATATCACACAAATCAACAAAGTTGTTTAGATGGGTAGCGGCATCTTCACTATGAAGGCCGGAGAATTGATCTTTCATAACAAGATTCAACAAAGCAGCATTGATCTCACAAGATTCAGCATCGGTAATAGGAGCAATCGGAGTGCTAATAAAATCATTGTTGTTGGTATTGGAGAAGTCACACAATTTGGTATTGTTCTGAGCCATAGTGACAAGCAAGCAATCCAACACACACAAGCGAACAAGAAGCAAGCGAACGAAAAACACACGACGGAAGAAGGGCGAATAAAACGGCAAGGGTGAAGTGGGGGAGAGGAAAACGAGAGGCAAATAAATGTAATGCAAAGGATAAGGGTTTGTGATAGGAACTTGGTATATGACTTTTGCGTAAGCCTCCCCGGCAACGACGCTAGAAAGGGAGATGCAGCACAGTAGCGTAAGTATTTCCCTCAGTTTTTGAGAACCAAGGTATCAATCCAGTAGGAGACCACACGCGAGTCCCTCGCACCTGCACAAACAAATAAGAACTTCGCATCCAACATGATAAGGGATTGTCAATCCCTTTACGGTCACTTACGAGAGTGAGATCTGATAGAGATGATAATTATATTTTTGGTATTTTTGGTTTAATAAAACAGCAAATAAAAGCAAGAAAAGTAAAGTAGATGTAGATTGATATGTTGAGAATAGACCCGGGGGCCATAGTTTTCTCTAGTGGCTTCTCTCATGATAGCGATATTCTACGGCGGGTAAACAAATTACTGTCGAGCAATTGATAGAAAAGCGAATAATTATGAGACTATCCAGGCATGATCATTGTATATAGGCATCACGTCCGAGACAAGTAGACCGAAACAATTCTGCATCTACTACTATTACTCCACACATCGACCGCTATCCAGCATGCATCTAGTGTATTGAGTTCATACGAACATAGTAACGCCTTAAGAAAGATGGCATGATGTAGATGGATAAACTCCAGCAATATGATGAAAACCCCATCTTTTTTACCCTCGATGGCAACAATACAATACGTGCCTTGCTGCCCCTACTGTCACTGGGAAAGGACACCGCAAGATTGAACCCAAAGCCAAGCACTTCTCCCATTGCAAGAACTATAGATCTAGTAGGCCAAACCAAACCAATAATTCGAAGAGACTTGCAAGGATATTATGAGCACACATAAATGGTTCAGAGAAGAACCAAATATCTTTCATAGATAACCTTGATCATAAACTCACAATTCATCGGATCTCAACAAACACACCGCAAAAAGAGATTACATCGAATAGATCTCCTCGAAAACCGAGGAGAACTTTGTATTGAGATCCAGAGAGAGAGAAGAAGCCATCTAGATACTAGCTATGGACCCGAAGGTCTGTGGTAAACTACTCACAACTCATGGTGAGGGCGATGATGATGATGATGATGAAGGCCTCCGTGATGGATCCCCCTGCCGGAACAGGCTCCAAGATGGGATCTCCACGGGAACAGAAGCTACGGCGGTGGAATTAGGGTTTTCTCTCTGCGTATGGAGTTTCTGGGGTACGTAGGTATATATAGGAAGAAGGAGGGCACCGGGGGTCGTGTGGGCGAGCCTCGAGGCAGGGGGCGCACCCTGGGAAGGGGGGTGCGCCCCCTACCCTCGAGGGCTGGCCCTATGTCCCCTGACTTGGTCCCGAAGACTCCCGAGCGTGATTTCCTCCAAAAATATCTCCCGCGAAGGTTTCATTCCGTTTGGACTCCATTTGATATTCCTTTTCTGCAAAACCCTGAAATAGGCAAAAAAAACAGCAATCTGGACTGGGCCTTTGGGTTAGTAGGTTAGTCCAAAAAATGATATAAAAGTGAATGATAAAGCCCATTAAACATCCAAGACTTCATAAATAATAGCATGGAACAATAAAAATTATAGATACGTTGGAGACGTATCAATAGCCATTGGGTGAATTTAACATGGATTGCAACAAACAAATGCAATCAATGAATGAGCAACTATCATAATTAAAGTCTTTGTAATCTAAAAGAGTGGGCACATCACTATCTAAAGTTTTTACCTCTCCAAACCCACTTTTATCACCTTTTTCAACAAGATTTTCACCCTCCGAATCATGGGAACGCCTTCTAGATAAAGTTGACTGTTCTTCAGTTCCCTTATCATCAATTTTAACATTACTAAACAAGGAATCAATAGAAGAAACACCAATAATTTTAATCACTTCATCATTATTATGAAAGCAATCGGTGAAGGCCTTTTCTAAAAAATCTCTCTTTGCTCTAAGCATAATGGCTCTTTTGTTACTTTCATCTATAGAGACATATAAGACTTTAATTGATTCATTGATATCAACCTTAGGTGGAATTTTTTTAATCTTGAGATTTTCTACATCACGAGTAATTCTATCAATGCTTCTAGACATATCATCAATCTTATTCAGCTTTTCTTCTATCGTAGTGTTGAAAAACTTTTGCGGATTGATAAATCCTTTAATATTATTGTCAAGATCAGAGGGAAGCCTATTATTATTATAAGAATTACCATAGGAATTACCATAATTATTAGAGGAAGTTCCAGGAAACGTCCTAGGATTAAAATTACCTCTATAAGCGTTATTATTAAAATTGCCTCGCTAGACAAAATTCACATCTATGGGATCATTATTTTGCTCATTCAAAGTAGACAAGGGCACATCATTGGGATCAATAGGGGCATTTTTACTAGCAACTAATTTCATAAGAGTATCAACTTTATCACTCAAGGTGCTAATTTATTCAACATAATTAACCTTTTTACTAGTAGGAGCTCTTTCAGTATGCCATTGCGAATAGTTACCCATAATATTATCAAGCAATTTAGTATCTTCACCCAAAGTAATATCCATAAAAGTAACACCCGCGGTGGAATCCAAAATATTTTCTAGAAACAAAATTGAATCCTGCATAGAAAATTTGTATGATCATCCACAAATTTAAAGCATGAGTATGGGAATCTCTTATCATCAACTTCATCCTTTCCCATGATTGGGTAACATGTTCATGCTCAAGTTGCTTAAAATTCATGATTTGATTTCTAAGTGAAATAACTTTTGCGAGAGGAAAATACTTAGTGATAAAAGCATCTTTACACTTGTCCCAAGAATCTATACTATTTCATAGCAAAGATGAAAACCAAATTTTAGCATGATCACGCAAAGAGAACGGAAATAATTTTAGTTTCATAATATCATTGTCCATGTATTTTTTTATTTTGCATATCACACAATTCTACGGAAGTGTTTAGATGGGATGCGGCATCCTCATTAGGAGTACCAGAAAATTGCTCTTTAATAACAAGATTCAACAAAGCGGCATTAATATCATAAGACTCCACACTAGCGGTGGGAGGAGCAATCTATTGGGGAACGTTGCACGGAAAACAAAAAAAATTCTACACATATGCAAGATCTATCCATGGAGATGCATAACTACAAGAGGGGAAGAGCATCTTCATACCCTTGAAGATCGCTAATAGGAAGCGTTTATCAACACGGTTGATGTAGTCGTACACCTTCACGATCCTTCCCGATCAAGTACTGAATGTACGACACCTTCGCGTTTAGCACATGTTCAGCTCGATGACGTCCTCGCCTTAGCAAGAGGGGCAAAGTAGTAGATGAGTTCTGGCAGCATGACAGCATAGTGATGGTGGTGGTGAAGTACAATCTCCACGGGGCTTCGCCAAGCACTACGGAAACTACGACGGAGGATAAACTAGAGGGTCGGGGTTGCCATCACACGGCTTGGTGTATCTTGATGTGTTCCTGGTGCTAGCCCTGCCCCTCTATTTATATGTTGTGCCTTGGGGTCGAAACTTGGAGAAAGAGCCTCCTCAAAGTCGATTTTGCCTGCAAGGAAGAGTCCTTCTCGGACTTCCAGGACGAGATGCCAAAGTCCTTGGCATCTGGCCTAGAAACCATGGGCCTCGGCGTCTAGCCCAGGGCCAGACGCCAGGGTCTCCGGCGTTTGGTCCTTGACCTCTGCAAAACATCCTTTTTCACCAACCTAAAACCCCGTGGGCCTGACCCCTTGGCGTAAGCATATCGTCCTATATATCAATCTTTACCTCCGGACCATTTTGGAGCTCCTCGTCATGTCCGTGATCTCATCCGGGACTCCGAACAACATTTGGTCACCAACATACATAACTCATATAATACTATATCATCAACAAACGTTAAGCGTGAGGACCCTATGGGTTCGAGAACGATGTAGACATGTCCGAGGTGCTTCTCCGATCAATAACCAATAGCAGGACCTAGATGCCCATATTAGTTTCTACATATTCTACGAAGATCTTTATCGGTTGAACCTTTATGACAACATATGTAGTTCCCATTGTGTGTCGGTATGTTACTTGCCTGAGATTCGACCGTCGGTATCGTTCAATCTTATTACCAGCAAGTCTCTTTACTCGTTCCATAATACATCATCCTGTAACTAACTCCTTAGTCACTTTGGTTGCAAGCTTCTTGTGACGTTGTACTACTGAGAGGGCCAAGAGATACCTCTCTGTCATACGGAGTGGCAAAGCCGAGTCTCGATCCATGCCAACTCAACAGACACCTTCGGAGATACCTGTAGAGCACCTTTATGATCACCTAGTTACGTTGTGACGTTTGATAGAACACAAGGTATTCCTTCGGTATCCGGGAGTTGCATGATCTCATGGTCGAAGAAACATGTATTTGAGATTAAGAAAGCAGTAGCAATAAACTAAACGATGATATGCTATGCTAACAGTTTGGTCTTGTCCATCACATCATTCTCATAATGATGTGATCTCGTTATCAAATGACAACTCATGTCTATGGTTAGTAAACCTTAACCATCTTTTGTTGGAAATATGCCCTAGAGGCAATAATAAAAGAGTTATTATTATATTTCCTTGTTCATGATAATCGTTTATTATCCATGCTATAACTGTATTGATTGGAAACTCAGATACACGTGTGGATGAATAGACAGACTTTGTGTCCCTAGTGTGCCTCTACAGGACTAGCTCGTTGATCAAAGATGACCGCGGTTTCCAGGTCATAAGACATGAGTTGTCATTTGATAACGGGATCACATCATTAGGAGAATGATGTGATGGACGAGACCCAAACGTTAACATAGCTTTTGATCGTGTCAGTTATCGCTATAGTTTTCTGCATGTCAAGTATAAGTTCCTATGACCATGAGATCATGTAACTCACTGACACCGTAGGAGTGCTTTGTGTGTGCCAAACGTCGCAACGTAACTGGGTGACTATAAAGGTACTCTACAGGTATCTCCGAGGGTGTCTGTTGAGTTGACATGGATCAAGACTGGGATTTGTCACTCCGTGTGACGGAGAGGTATCTCCGGGCCCACTCGGTAATACGTCATCTCAATGAGCTCAAAAGTGACTAAGTAGTTGGTCACGGTATTATGTATTTCGGTAACGAGTAAAGAGACTTGCCGGTAACGAGATTGAACTAGGTATAGAGATACCGACGATCGAATCTCGGGCAAGTAACATACCGACGAGACAAAGGGAACTGTATACGGGATTGCCTGAATCCTTGACATCGTGGTTCATCCGATGAGATCATCGAGAAACATGTAGGAACCAATATGGGTATCCAGATCCCGCTATTGGTTATTGACCTGAGAGTGTCTCGGTCATGTCTACATGGTTTCCGAACCCGCAGGGTCTACACACTTAACGTTCGGTGACGCTAGGGTTGTTAGTGAGAAGAGTGCATGGTTACCGAAGGTTGTTCGGAGTCCCGGATGAGATCCCGGACATGACGAGGGTCTCCGGAATGGTCCGGAGACGAAGATTGATATATAGGATGAAAGGTTTCGGAGTACCGGAAGTGTTCCGGGGAGCATCGGGAAATCGGCGGAGTACCGGGAAGGTTTTCGGGGGTCCGGAAGGTGTTCTGGGCCTATTGGGCCACAAGGGGGGACACCACAGCCCTCAGGGGGCTGTGCGCCCCCCCTGGGCCCTCTCTCCATGCGGCTAAGGGGGTGGGACCCCCTAGGGCTGGCCGCACCCCTTGGGCTTGGGGGGCAAGGCACCTAGGGGGGAAACCCTAGGGCCTGGGCGCCTCCCCCTGCCCTGGCCGCCGCCCCCTCCCCTTGCCCTGGCCGCCGGCCCCTAGGGGGAAACCCTAGGGCGCCCTAGCCTCTCCACCCCCCCTATATATAGTGGGGCAAAGGGAGGGCAGCCAAGACAGTTTGTGCCTCGGTGCTGCCCTCCCTCTCCCGTTACATCTTCCTCTCCCGCGGTGCTTAGGCGAAGCCCTGCTGGAGTTCTTCTCCACCATCACCACCACGCCGTCGTGCTGCCGGTTCTCCATCAACCTCTCCTCCACCCCTTGCTGGATCAAGAAGGAGGAGACGTCCCCGAGCCGTACGTGTGAAGAACGCGGAGGCACCGTTGCTTCGGTGCTAGGTCTTCGGCGATCTGAATCGCGACGAGTACGACTCCATCATCCGCGTTCATAACGCTTCCGCTTAGCGATCTACAAGGGTACGTAGATCACACTCTCCCCTCGTAGTTGCATCTACTAGATTGATCTTGGTGAACGGTAGGAAAATTTTTGTTTCCCATGCAACGTTCCCCAACAGTGGCATCATGAGCTAGGATCTTGCGTAGATGCTTTCTCGAGTAGAACACAAAAGGGTTTGTGGCGCTGATGTTTAAATTGCTGCCCTCCTTAGTATTTCTTGATTCAACGGTATTATAGGATGAAGCGGCCCGGACCAACTTTACATGTCCACGTACATGAGACCGGTTCCATCGACAGACATGTGACTTTTGTTGCATAAGATGGCTGGCGGGTGTCTGTCTCTCCTATCTTAGTTGAATCGGAATAGAACAAGGCGGTCCTTGTAGAAGGTTAAATAGCAACTTGAATATCACCGTTGTGGTTTTCGTAGGTAAGAAGCGTTCTTGCTAGATACCCATAGCAGCCACGTAAAACATGCAACAACAAATTAGAAGACGTCTAACTTGTTTTTGCAGGGTATGTATGTGATATGATATGGCCAATGACATGATGAAATATATTTTGATGTATGAGATGATCATGTTGTAATAGTTAACATCGACTTGCATGTCGATGCATACGGCAACCGGCAGGAGCCATAGGGTTGTCTTTATTTTTTGTATGACCTGCGTGTCAATCATTAAGCGCTTTGTAATGCTTTACTTTATCGCTAAACGGTAGCAATAGTAGTAAGAGCATGGTGGGGCGCCGACAACCCCGATGGCAACACGATGATGGAGATCATGATGATGGAGATCATGGTGTGGCGCCGGTGACGATGGAGATCATGCCGGTGCTTTGGAGATGGAGATCAAAAGCACGAGTTGATGGCCATATCATGTCACTTATGAGTTGCATGTGATGTTAATCCTTTTATGCATCTTATTTTGCTTAGGACGACGGTAGCATTATAAGGTGATCCTTCACTAAAATTTCAAGATAAAATTGTGTTCCCCCCGAGTGTGCGCCGTTGCGAAGGTTCGTCGTTTCGAAGCACCACGTGATGATCGGGTGTGATAGACTCTACGTTCGCATACAACGGGTGCAAGCCAGTTTTGCACGTGCAGAACACTCGGGTTAGACTTGACGAGCCTAGCATGTACAGACATGGCCTCGGAACACGGAGGACCGAAAGGTCGAGCATGAGTCATATAGTAGATATGATCAACATGTTGATGTTCACCATTGACACCACCTCATCTCACGTGATGATCGGACTTGGGTTGGTGAATTTGGATCATGTCACGCTCGAATGACCGAAGGGATGTCAATTTGAGTGGGAGTTATAATTAATTTGATTAGGTAATAACTCACTTATCATGAACAATAGTCTAAAGTGTCTTTGCAAATTTATGTTGTAGATGGCTCGCGCAGGAGTTCCCCTGAATTTTAATGCGTTCCTAGAGAAAGCTAAACTGAAAGATGATGGGAGCAACTTTGTGGACTGGCTCCGCAATCTGAGGATCATCCTCACAGCTGCCCAAAAGGTTTATGTCCTAAATGCACCGCTAGGTCAACCCCCCGCTCCTGGAGCCTCTGCGGACGATATGAACGTCTGGCAGACGCGTTCGGATGACTATTCGATAGTACAGTGTGCCATGTTGTACGGCTTGGAAGGAGGACTCCAAAGGCGTTTTGAACGTCATGGTGCATATGAGATGTACACGGAGTTGAAATTCATCTTTGAGAAGAATGCTAAGATCGAGAGGTATGAGACCACCGATAAATTCTTCGCTTGCAAGATGGAGGAGAATTCGTCTGTCAGTGAGCACTTACTGAAGATGTCTGGGTACTATACCCGCATAGTTGATCTGGGACTTGTGTTCCCGGATGAGGCTATCATTGACAGAATTCTCCAGTCACTCCCTCCAAGCTACAAGAGCTTCGTCCAGCAGTACAACATGCAAGGGATGAATAAAACCATCGCCGAGCTGTTTTCGATGCTGAAAGTCGCTGAGGCAGACATCCAGAAGGAGTATCAAGTGTTGATGGTCAATAAGACCACCAGTTTCAAGAAGAATGGCAAGGGCAAGAAGGGTAACTCTAAGAAGGGTGGCAAAGCAGTTGCTAATCCAGTGAAGAAACCCAAGGCTGGGCCCAAGCCAGAGACTGAGTGTTTCTATTGCAAGGGGAATGGCCACTGGAAGCGGAACTGCCCCAAGTATCTGGCGGACAAGAAGGGGGCCAACAACAACAAAGGTATATATGATATACATGTTATTGATGTGTACCTTACCAACTCTCGTTGTAGTGCCTGGGTATTTGATACCGGTTGGGTTGCTCACATTTGCAACTCTAAACAGGAACTGCGGAATAAACGGAGGCTGGCGAAGGACGAAGTGACGATGCGCGTGGGAAATGGTTCCAAGGTTGATGTGATCGCCGTCGGCACGCTCGCTCTTCGATTACCATCGGGATTAGTTATGAACCTGAATAATTGTTATTTAGTGCCTGCGTTAAGCATGAACATTATATCTGGATCTTGTTTATTGCGAGACGGTTACTCATTTAAGTCAGAGAATAATGGTTGTTCTATTTATATGAGTAATATCTTTTATGGTCATGCACCCGAAGTTGGGGGTTTATTCTTATTGAATCTCGATAGTGATGATACACATGTTCATAACATTGATGCCAAAAGATGTAGAGTAGATAATGATAATACCACTTTCTTGTGGCACTGCCGTCTCGGTCATATCGGCGTGAAACGCATGAGGAAGCTCCATGCTGATGGACTTTTGGAGTCTCTTGATTTTGAATCACTTGACACGTGCGAGCCGTGCCTCATGGGCAAGATGACAAGGACCCCGTTTTCAGGGACAATGGAACGGGCAAGTGACTTATTGGAAATCATACATACTGATGTGTGCGGTCCGATGAGTGTAACGGCGCGCGGTGGATATCGTTATTTTCTCACCTTCACTGACGACTTAAGTAGATATGGGTATATTTACTTGATGAAGCATAAGTCTGAAACTTTTGAAAAGTTCAAGCAATTTCAGAGTGAAGTTGAAAATCATCGTAACAAGAAGATCAAGTTCCTGCGATCTGATCGAGGGGGAGAATATCTGAGTTATGAGTTTGGTGATCACTTAAGAAAATGTGGAATTGTTTCACAGTTGACTCCACCTGGAACACCACAGCGTAATGGTGTGTCCGAACGTCGTAATCGAACCCTATTAGATATGGTACGTTCTATGATGTCTCTTGCCGACTTGCCACTATCGTTTTGGGGATATGCGTTAGAGACAGCTGCATTCACTTTAAATAGGGCTCCACCTAAGTCCGTTGAGACAACACCGTATGAACTGTGGTTTGGTAAGAAACCTAAGTTGTCTTTTCTCAAGGTTTGGGGTTGCGATGCTTATGTCAAAAGGCTTCAGCCAGAAAAGCTCGAACCCAAAGCGGACAAATGTGTCTTCATAGGATACCCAAAAGAAACAGTTGGGTACACCTTCTATCTCAGATCCGAGGGCAAAGTGTTTGTCGCTAAGAACGGGTCCTTCCTCGAGAAAGAGTTTCTCTCGAAAGAATTGAGTGGGAGGAAGGTAGAACTTGATGAGGTTATTGAACCTCTGCTTCAACCAGAAAATAGCGCAGCACAGAAAGATGTTTTTGTGGAGCCTACAGAGGTTGAAGAGGAAGCCAATGATGATGATCAAGAAGCTTCCGATCAAGTTACTACCGAACCTCGTAGGTCGACAAGGGTACGCACTGCACCTGAGTGGTATGGTAACCCTGTCTTGGAGGTCATGTTGTTAGACAACGGTGAACCTACGAGCTATGGAGAAGCGATGGTGGGCCCAGATTCCGACAAATGGTTAGAGGCCATGAAATCCGAGATGGGATCCATGTATGAAAACAAAGTATGGACTTTGGAAGTATTACCTGAAGGGCGGAAGGCCATTCAGAATAAATGGATTTTTAAGAGGAAGACGGACGCTGACGGTAATGTCACTGTGTATAAAGCTCGACTTGTGGCAAAGGGTTTTTCACAAGTTCAAGGGATTGACTACGATGAGACTTTCTCACCCGTAGCGATGCTTAAATCCGTCCGAATCATGTTAGCAATAGCTGCATTTTTCGATTATGAAATTTGGCAGATGGATGTCAAAACAGCGTTCCTTAACGGTTTTCTTAAGGAAGAGTTGTATATGATGCAACCAGAAGGTTTTGTTGATCCAGAGAATGCTGACAAAGTATGCAAGCTCCAGCGTTCCATTTATGGGCTGGTGCAAGCATCTCGGAGTTGGAATCTTCGCTTTGATGAGGTGATCAAAGCGTTTGGGTTTATACAAGTTTACAATGAAGCTTGTATTTACAAGAAAGTGAGTGGGAGCTCTATAGCGTTTCTAATATTATATGTGGATGACATATTGCTGATTGGAAACAATATAGAATTTTTGGATAGCGTGAAGGGGTATTTGGACAAGAGTTTTTCGATGAAAGATCTCGGTGAAGCTGCTTTCATATTGGGCATCAAGATCTATAGAGATAGATCAAGACGCTTGATAGGACTTTCACAAAGCACGTACCTTGATAAAGTTTTGAAGAAGTTCAAAATGGATCAATCCAAGAAGGGGTTCTTACCGGTATTGCAAGGTACAAAGTTGAGTAAGACTCAATGCCCAGTGACTGCGGATGATAGAGAAAAGATGAGTGTCGTCCCCTATGCTTCAGCCATAGGCTCTATCATGTATGCAATGCTGTGCACAAGACCAGATGTCAGCCTTGCCATAAGTATGGCCGGAAGGTTTCAAAGTAATCCTGGTATGGATCACTGGACAGCGGTCAAGAATATCCTAAAGTACCTGAAAAGGACTAAGGATATGTTTCTCGTTTATGGAGGTGATCAAGAGCTCGTCGTAAAGGGTTACGTCGATGCAAGCTTTGACACTGATCCGGATGACTCTAAGTCACAAACCGGATACGTATATATTCTCAACGGGGGAGCGGTAAGCTGGTGCAGTTCCAAGCAGAGCGTGGTAGCTGATTCTACATGTGAAGCGGAGTATATAGCTGTCTCGGAGGCGGCTAAGGAAGGTGTCTGGATGAAGGAGTTCATGACAGATCTTGGAGTTGTGCCTAGTGCACTGAACCCAATGACTCTGTTCTGTGACAACACTGGTGCCATTGCTCTAGCCAAGGAACCAAGGTTTCACAAGAGGACCAGACACATAAAGCGACGCTTCAATTCCATCCGCGATTCGGTCAAGGAGGAGGACATAAACATTTGCAAAGTACACACGGATTTGAATGTTGCAGATCCGTTGACTAAGCCTCTTCCACGGGCTAAGCACGATCAACACCAAGACTCTATGGGTGTTAGATTCATTACCTTGTAATGCTAGATTATTGACTCTAGTGCAAGTGGGAGACTGTTGGAAATATGCCCTAGAGGCAATAATAAAAGAGTTATTATTATATTTCCTTGTTCATGATAATCGTTTATTATCCATGCTATAATTGTATTGATTGGAAACTCAAATACATGTGTGGATAAATAGACAGACTTTGTGTCCCTAGTGAGCCTCTACAGGACTAGCTCGTTGATCAAAGATGACCGCGGTTTCCAGGTCATAGACATGAGTTGTCATTTGATAACGGGATCACATCATTAGGAGAATGATGTGATCGACGAGACCCAAACGTTAACATAGCTTTTGATCGTGTCAGTTATCGCTATAGTTTTCTGCATGTCAAGTATAAGTTCCTATGACCATGAGATCATGTAACTCACTGACACCGTAGGAGTGCTTTGTGTGTACCAAACGTCACAACGTAACTGGGTGACTATAAAGGTACTCTACAGGTATCTCCGAGGGTGTCTGTTGAGTTGACATGGATCAAGACTGGGATTTGTCACTCCGTATGACGGAGAGGTATCTCCGGGCCCACTCGGTAATACGTCATCTCAATGAGCTCAAAGTGACTAAGTAGTTGGTCACGGGATTATGTATTACGGTAACGAGTAAAGAGACTTGCCGGTAACGAGATTGAACTAGGTATAGAGATACCGACGATCGAATCTCGGGCAAGTAACATACCGACGAGACAAAGGGAACTGTATACGGGATTGCCTGAATCCTTGACATCATGGTTCATCCGATGAGATCATCGAGAAACATGTAGGAACCAATATGGGTATCCAGATCCCGCTATTGGTTATTGACCTGGGAGTGTCTCGGTCATGTCTACATGGTTTCCGAACCCGCAGGGTCTACACACTTAACGTTCGGTGACGCTAGGGTTGTTAGTGAGAAAAGTGTATGGTTACCGAAGGTTGTTCGGAGTCCCGGATGAGATCCCGGACATGACGAGGGTCTCCGGAATGGTCCGGAGACGAAGATTGATATATAGGATGAAAGGTTTCGGAGTACCGGAAGTGTTCCGGGGAGCATCGGGAAATCGGCGGAGTACCGGAAAGGTTTTCGGGGGGGTCCGGAAGAAGTTCTGGGCCTAGTGGGCCACAAGGGGGAACACCACAGCCCTCAGGGGGCTGTGCGCCCCCCCTGGGCCCTCTCCTCATGCGGCTAAGGGGGTGGGACCCCCTAGGGCTGGCCGCACCCCTTGGCCTTGGGGGGCAAGGCACCTAGGGGGGGAAACCCTAGGGCCTGGCCGCCCCCCCCTGCCCTGGCCGCCGCCCCCTCCCCTTGCCCTGGCCGCCGGCCCCTAGGGGGAAACCCTAGGGCGCCCTCACCTCTCCACCCCCCCTATATATAGTGGGGCAAAGGGAGGGCAGCCAACACAGTTTGTGCCTCGGTGCTGCCCTCCCTCTCCCGTCATATCTTCTTCTCCCGCGGTGCTTAGGCGAAGCCCTGCTGGAGTTCTTCTCCACCATCACCACCACGCCGTCGTGCTGCCGGTTCTCCATCAACCTCTCCTCCACCCCTTGCTGGATCAAGAAGGAGGAGACGTCCCCGAGCCGTACGTGTGAAGAACGCGGAGGCACCGTTGCTTCGGTGCTAGGTCTTCGGCGATCTGAATCGCGACGAGTACGACTCCATCATCCGCGTTCATAACGCTTCCGCTTAGCGATCTACAAGGGTACGTAGATCACACTCCCCTCTCGTAGTTGCTTCTACTAGATTGATCTTGGTGAACGGTAGGAAAAATTTTTGTTTCCCATGCAACGTTCCCCAACATCTTTGATCAACGAGCCAGTCTAGTAGGGGCTCACTAGGGACACAATATTTGTTTATGTATTCACACATGTATTTAAGTTTCCGGTCAATAAAATTCTAGCATGAATAATAAACCTTTATCATGAATAAGGAAATATAGTAATAACAACTTTATTATTGCCTCTAGAGCATATTTCCATCAGTCTCCCACTAGCACTAGAGTCAATAATGTAGTTCACATCGCCATGTGATTAACACCCAAAGATTTCATTAGAGTCAGTAATCTAGTTCACATCGCTATGTGATTAACACCCAAATAGTTCACTAGAGTCAATAATCTAGTTCACATCACCATGTGATTAACACCCAAAGAGTTCACTAGAGTCAATAATCTAGCTCACATCGCCATGTGATTAACACCCAAAGAGCTCACTAGAGTCAATAATCTAGCTCACATCGCCATGTGATTAACACTCAAAGAGTTTTAAGGTGTGATCTTGTTTTGCTTGTGAGAGAGATTTTTAGTCAACGAGTCTGCAACATTCAGATCTGTGTGTACTTTGCAAACATCTATGTCCACAATGCTCTACATAGAGCTAATCTAGCTAATTGCTCCCACGCTCAATACGTATCCAGATTAAGACTCAGAGTCATACGGATCAGTGTTAAAGCTTGCATCAACATAACCCGTTACGACAAACTCTTTATCACCTCCATAACCGAGAAACATTTCCTTAGTCATCTTTAGGTACCTAAGGATAATTTTGACCGTTGTCCAGTGATCTATTCCTAGATCAGTGTTGTACCTCCCTGTCAAACTTATAGCAAGGCACACATCATGTCCGATACACAATGCGTCATACTTTGTAGAACCTATGACTGAGGCATAGGGAACGACTTTCATTCTCTCTCTATCTTCTGACGTGGTCGGGTTTTTGAGTCTTACTCAATTTCACACCTTACAATACATGCAAGAACTCCTTCTTTGACTATTCCATTTTGAACTCCTTCAAAATCATGTCAAGATATGTACTCATTGAAAGTCTTATCAAGCGTCTTGATCTATCTCTATAGATCTTGATGCCCAATATGTAAGCAGCTTCACCGAGGTCTTTCATTGAAAAATTCTTATTCAAGTATCCTTTTATGCTATCCAGAAATTCTATATCATTTTCAATCAACAATATCTCATCCACATAATATCAGAAATGCTATAGAGCTCCCACTCACTTTCTTGTAAATACAGGCTTCACTGTAAGTCTGTATAAAACTCTGAGATGCTTGCACCAGTCCATAGATGGATCACTGGAGTTTGCACACTTTGTTAGCACCTTTATGATCGACAAAACCTTCTGGTTGCATCATATACAACTCTTCTTTAAGAAACCCATTTAAGGAATGCAGTTTTGACGTCCATTTACCAGATTTCATAATCATAAAATGTGGCAATTGCTAACATGATTCGGACAAACTTAAGCATCACTACGGGTGAGAAAGTCTCATCGTAGTCAACCCCTTGAACTTGTCGAAAACCTTTTGTAACAAGTTGAGCTTTGTAGACTATGACGTTACCATCAGCGTCCGTCTTCCTCTTGAAAATCCATTTATTCGCAATGGCTTGCCAGTCATCGGGCAAGTCCACCAAAGTCCATACTTTGTTCTCATACATGGATGCTATCTTAGATTCCATGGCCTCAAGCCATTTTACGGAATCCGGGCTCCTCATAGCTTCTTCATAATTCGTAGGTTCGCCGTTGTCTAACAACATGACTTCCAGGACAGGATTATTGTACCACTCAGGTACGGAACGTGTTCTAGTCGACCTATGAGGTTCAGTAGTAACTTGATCTAAAGTTTCATGATCATTATTATTTGCTTCCTCTCTGGTTGGTGTACGCATCACGGAAATGGTTTTCTCTGATGTACTACTTTCCAATTCAAGAGTCGGTACAACTACCTCATCAAGTTCTACTTTCCTCCCACTCACTTCTTTTGAGAGAAACTCCTTCTCTAGAAAGGACCAATTCTTAGCAACAAAGTTTTTGCCTTCGGATCTATGGTAGAAGGTACCCAATAGTTTCTTTCGGGTATCCTATGAAGACACACTTCTCCGCTTTGGGTTTGAGCTTATCACACTGAAGCCTTTTTTACATAAGCGTCGCATCCCCAAACTTTAAGAAACGACAACTCAGGTTTCTTGCCAAACCATAGTTCATATGGCGTCGTCTCAACGGATTTGGACGGTGCCCTATTAATGTGAATGCGGTTGTCTCTAATGCATAACCCCAAAACAATAGTGGCAAATTGGTAAGAGACATCATAGAATGCACCATATCTAATGAAGTACGGTTGCATTGTTTTGGTACACCATTACGCTATGGTGTTCCAAGTGGCGTGAGTTGTGGAACTATTCCACATTGTTTTTAAAAGAAGGCCAAACTCGTAGCTCAAATATTCACCTCTATGGTCAGATCGTATAAATTTTATTTTCTTGTTACGATGGTTCTCCGCTTCACTCTGAAATTCTTTGAAATTTTCAAATGTTTCAGACTTGTGTTTCATCAAGTAGATATATCCAAACCTACTTAAATCATCTGTGAAGGTTAGAAAATAACGGTACCCGCTGCGTGCTTCAACACTCATTGGACCGCATACATCGGTATGTATTATTTCCAATAAGTCATTAGCCTGCTTCATTGTTCTGGAGAACGGAGTTTTAGTCATCTTTCCCAAGAGTCATGGTTTGCAAGTATCAAATGATTCATAATCAAGTGATTCCAAAAGTCCATCCGCATGGAGTTTCTTCATGCACTTTACACCAATATGACCTAAACGGCAATGCCACAAGTATGTTGCACTATCATTGTCAAATTTGCATCTTTTGCCATCAATATTATGAATATGTGTATCACTATGATCGAGATTCAATAAACCATTTACATTGGGTGTATGACCATACACTACAAAAAAACCACTTCCATGACAGTAGGTCACGTTTTCTGTCATGCATGTACATCCATGACGATTTTATGACAGAATCAAGATATTCATACCTGTGTTGTCATAGAAGTGTTCCATGACAATACCAAAATTATAATCACGGAAGTGTCCAATTCCATGACGATAAATGACGCGTTATGGAAGTGCTTTCATCAAGGGTGACCGACACGTGGCATCCATTGTAACGGGTCGCTGTTAAGCTATCGGGTTCCGGCTTGGTTCCGATAACCTGTTAACAACCCTCACCAATGGGGATTTTCCACGTGTAAAATCATCATTGGCATGAGGAAACACGTGTCGGATCCTCGGTGGGCCGGATGTCGTCCATCCAATGGAGGAGACGTGCCTATGATACGTCGACACGTGGTAGGGTCCAACAGAGGCCCATATTGGTTAAAAAGGTCAGCCCAGTTAAAGGCCCATAGTATTTACTCATGTACTAGTGGGTCGGCCCACTAACGGTCTGCTTAAACATGGGCCATTTACAGCCCAAAGCCAGATATGGCCCGTTAATTGTTCACCGAGTATTTGGGCCCAAGTACGACCCAGTGACATTTCGGCCTGTTAGAGGCCCGATGTAGACATGGGCCCATTTCAGCCCGGTGTGTCTTTCAGCCTGAGGGCCCGTGCAATCCATGGGCCATATATGGTCTGACGCGACATCCGGCCCACTAACGGTCCGTGATCAAGGTGAAAATAGTTCAGTCCAATGTGACTTTTGGGCCTGTTAAAGGCCTGCGTATAATTCGGCCCGGTGATGCCTCTACTAAGCTTTCGGCCTCTTAAAGGCCCAAGATATTAGTGGGCCCACTAAGGCCCGAGATATGTTTTGGCATGGTAATGGCCCGTCATACAAGTGGGCCAATAATGGCCCGGTCTACATCTCAGCCTGATAAGGCCCAACATGCATTTCGTCCTGCTAAAGGCTTATGGCATCTTCTGGACCTTAACAGGCCAGCAGAATATTGAGCCTGTTAATGGCCCGAAGCTACATGGGCTCAACTAAGCGGTGGGTCCACTAAAGGCCCAACTAAACATTAGGCCGAATGTAGGCCCGTGTAAGTTGTGGGCCTGGCACAAAGTGTGAAGGGCCATAATGGGATTTCAGGCCCAAGAAAGTTGCGGACCGGCCCAATTGTGGCCCGCTAAATTGCAGGCCCATTAGAGGCGAAAGTTTCGGCCTGGTCGACTACATCAGATTTTCACCCTTTTTCACATAAGAATTATGGCATATACGATAACTAGTAGGAATTAAGAACAAACATACTCTATATAATAAATACATTACGACATTGTAAATTAGAATAAACCTACACTATGCAATAAAGGATTTATGTTATGTTACATCCACTGGGCATCAAAGTTCACCACCAGTGATCATAAAGTGTAACGAAGAAGGAGATTACAAAAACTGGGCGCCATTGCACGTAACAAAATAATACTGAACTAAGACCACTTCCAAGATAGTTCAAGAAAGGTTAGCCTTGCGCGGGAGCTGCTGAGCAAGGTTGTGAGACCGGCCTAGCATGTCGGTCATAGCTTCCAGGTGTAGCTGTTTAGCAACGAGGTTCTCATTGGTGTTCTCCATGATCTTCCTTAGAGATTGGACTTCAAGTCGAAGTTGAGTTGGAGAATGCCTTTCTGCTTGAACTTGAGACTGAAGAAGTCAAACTGATTCAGACAACGAATTCTGTGAGCTTGTCTGACTGCTAGTCTCAAGTAATTTGAACACTGCATCAAGACATGACTTTGGGGTTGTCTCACTATCTTCAAGATGTTTTTCCTTCTTTGCTGCAATATATGTTTGGTTTGTCTCACATCCTTCAGCAGACTTGTGCATGCCATCAGGCATATCACCCTGAAACAAGTAGAGAGATGACAAGTTTTGCACATATATAAACAAAGATGGTAAATGTGCTGCCAATTCCATCCAATTTCAAATTAGAAAATAAAGAGACAGTTCAAAATGTCAATACCATAATTTGGCATTGTTCATAATGAAGGGAGATTCACAAGAATCGCATCCAAGTTTGTCAAACTGTGTTTTTTTGTCTTTTGCACGACGAGAACTAGATTCCAATTATCGGCCGCCCTTGAGTTATCAGCGTAATAGGTGACATGGGGTGCGGGCGGGAGAGAAAATTTTATTCCAAACCGATCTGACATCGGCTCCCTGGTGAGGTTTCCCGAGGTTGATCTATGACATACCTTGGGAACGCCTGTGTGGCCTAGATATTCTAGCCATCATTGCCAGTCATCAGAACCGAGCTCTATGCTTGGTCCGGTGAAACATAACTTTCGCTCCCCAGATGGTGTGAAACCAGCTGTTGGGCGGTGATCCACTAGGGCTTCTCGGTCAGATCTAAAGTCATGGCCGAAGAAGTATCCACAAGGTTTGGGTTGTCGAGATTGATGTCCTGGCGAGGAGTTTGGACTTTAGCCTTCTCTAGTGTTTTAGTTGAACCGAGGTTTAGGTGCTCCGACATAGAACTACGCAGGAGCAGATCAGATCATTGAGAAATGATGTCATCAAACCATTTTGACCGCACAATGGGACCTGGATGGGCCACCAATGTCGGGGTTGAATCTAGGGGATCTCGGGTAGAGGGTCCCAGGCTATGGATCTTAGCTTGATGGTAACATGACAAAAGGACACGGTGTTTACCAGGTTCGGGCCCTCTCAAAGAGGCAAAACCCCATGTCATGCTTTTGTTGTATTGATTGTGGATGGGTTACGAAGTACATGTTGATATACCTCGAGATCGTATGCATATGTTTCTAACTTAACCCTAGGGACGAAACCCCTCAGCTTATATAGGCACCGTGGGTAACTACGGTTACATGTAGGTCGGTTGCATCCAGGGATAAGCATGTCGATGATTCAAACGTGTCTTGAAGTGTGCACCAGGTCTTCTAAGGATTCCTTCTTGGGTACACCGTGGGTCGTGCCCATTCTTCAGTTGCCTGGAGGTCCACGGCCCAGCCCAGTGACTGATAGACCAACGTGGTTAGCACCCGTAGTCCGGGACACCATCATCAACCGCCACAGAATCTTCATTCAAACAAAAAATAATGTATGCTGAAAGAAACCACCATAGTGAAACTGTTTGTGTCATCCGATGGGTTGATAGTAGATCCACGGGTGGGGTGCACCTCATTGGCAAAGGCCACACCATGAAAGAAATCCAAACCTAGAGTAGATCCCACCGAGAAAGCCATCCAAGATGGGGATCCAAAGGATACCCAAGGAACACCGAAGATGATGATCAAAGTGAAAAGGGTTTTTAGTGGCTATGCGTGGGGATTGCCGAAGAGGTGCGGCGAGGTGGTGGTGCCATCACCATTCATCTTTCCATCCTAGATATTATTGTAGTGCGTTAATAGTCTCCAAAATTCATGCGGTAAACTGTCAATATTTCTCTATGGTTTGCAAAGTAATTGTAATGCCTAGGATGCGACTATATCTCCTATGTGTCGAGGCACGACTTAGAGACATAATAGCATTCTGGAATTATCGCAAGCGTGGTATCTTTGCACAACTCATGTAAAAGAATAGGGATGAAAGAGCAAAATAGTAGTTGGCTTACACTCGCCACGTCACACAATTAATACAATAGCATACATTCATCCAAATAACACAGGGTCTGACTATGGACGGAATCAAACAAGAAAAGATACCACAACCACAAGTCCTGATCGCCCCTAGTAGGAACCACTACTGATCGTCGGAATACGTCACATACATACGGCCACGCTCTTCATCGAACTCCCAGTAAAGTTCTTGTCCATCTCATGTTTCGTACTCAGTTGTTCCCGCATCTGGTGTGGGTTGTAATCTGTGAGTCACAAGGACTTAGCAATCCCATTCCCGGGTATCAAAACTAACAAAGCCTTTAGGTGTGGAGAGGTAATGAAGTGTCGGAAGCAAGCACTAAGCAACTAGCTTATGAATTCAGAGCGAGAAGAGAAATGTGCCAACGGTCGCCACGACCGGATGGGTCATCCTACAGGTATATACCAATCCTCGAGTTTCCCTGTGGTGGCCCCGCAGTCGGCCCAGTTTGGACCACCACTAATGAGGAGCACTGGCCCGAGTTGTTGATTAAGAACTCGGGTTAATTACGCCCTATGCAAGTTTTATTTGTTAGGCAAATGGTAAAACCGAAGTTGGGCCTTGCTGGAAAAGCTTTAAGCAATGCGAATTATCAATGGGGGCCCATAAACCCCAACTGTATTAGGAACGCAAAATCAAGGAACATAACATCGGTTTATCGGGTCCTAAGGTGGCATGAGTGGTACAAAACACCAAGCAGAAGGCCAAGCCTTCCACCCATTACCAATATATATGTGCGTTAATTAATTAAGATATATATTGTGTTATCCCAATAAAGAACTCCGAACATGGAGCAATCTTCAAACTTCACCTGCAACTAACAACTCTATAAGAGGGGCTGAGCAAAAGCGTACTTAGCCAATTAACGGTTTGCTAGTAAGGCAGTTAGAGTGTTATATGGCAACATAGGAGGCTGACAAGACAAGAATAGGCATCGAGGCATAACTATAGAGCGAGACAACTAGCAAAGCAAAGATATAGGTGATATCGGGGAACGATCATCTTGCTTGGGATCCCGCAAGGAAGAAGAACGAGTCCAAGAAGTAGTCGAACACTCCGGAACGAAACCGAAGCTAACGAGAGAAGCATACCGAAAAGAAGCAAACAACACGGTAAACAAACAAGCTCAAACATGGTATGATGCACAAACAAGTATGATGCATGTCCGGTTTAAAAATGCATGGCATGGCAAAGTGCTCAAATAACACTACAATTTAAGTGGAGCTCAATTTGCAACGAGTTGCATATTGACAAAACACCACATTCTATTTATTTAGTTGACTCTCGTTTATTTACAAGATAAGATTAAATGTTTGTTAACATGGCAAGATGTGAAGCATGAGCAAACTACATTAACTAGGCATTTTTAAATGAGGCCGAAAATAACAACAACAATTCCGGAAAATCCCCATGTGCATATTTAGCAATTTTAAGCAAACACAATTTAAACATTTTAATGTTGTTATCATGATGCGAATGACAAATTCAAGTTTTATGCAATTTTTATTAAATGTTGACAAGAAGACGATATGGAGTATTTCGTCACCGTGGTGGAAGGAAAGGGGGTGCCACGGCGGCGACAACCGAAAATGATGTCATGACAACATTCTGGTTTCGATAACTCATTGAGAGACCGATGCAAAAGAAATGGTGGCGTGTGCGAGTCATGCAAGAGATAGGTGGGGTGATCCCGGTAACTGGGTTCCCACGTGTCGGTGGCATGGAAACGAGCGACACAACGGACACGGTGCAAAAATACGGTTCATCTCATACAACACAACATGCCTTTGTCCTCAGAAGGTCATCGTCTCGGCGGTTATACCTTTGAAGTGTGCGTGTTCGAAGCGGTTTGAGTTCGACGGAAGAGGTACACGTGTCGTAGAAGAAGTAGTTGTTCACGGGGTCGTCGTGGGAAGTAGTCATTCTCAGACATCGTGGAAGTAGTCGTTCTCTCGGTCATGACGACGGAAGTTGTCCACTCGACGGCGATAGTGGTACACGTTTCAGAAGCGGTTCACGGCGATTGTAGTCAAACTTGGCGATCTGAAGGGTTACTTGGAGAACAATGGTCGTCGAGGTACTTGGTGTATCTTCTTGTAGTCGTACACGTTCCATAGATGTACATGTCGTCGGTGTCGTGGTACTTGGGGTCTTCGGACTTGCCGGTCTCAATACTTGCGACGGTAGTGGTACACTTGTCGATGAGGTACTTGGCGTAGCACCGGGTGTAGTCGTACATGAGGGGCTTGACGAATCCGAAGGGGTACTCGGGGTCTTCGGTCATGGTAGCAGCTGGTCAGGGTGTTGGACTCCCTCGAGTCAACGCGGGCGCGTGCATTTGTGGACGAAGCAGGCAGCAGCGGGACGAAGTGGTTGCCGTTGGTCTTGGCATGCAACAGGGAGGTGGAGTTCCTCTAGGGCGATTGAGGCGACGAGATGAACGGGCGAGGCACGAGGCGGCGGCCTCCTGGAGACTGATGACCCACAACCGTAAGGGATCTATTGCAGCGTTTTCGATAAGTAAGAGTGTCGAACCCAACGAGGAGCAGAAGGTATTGATAAGTGGTTCTGAGCAAGGAATAACTGCAAGCACTGAAAGATAAATTTTTAGGGGTTTTCTTGATATAAGCAACAGGAAGGTAAAAGCGAGCAAAGTAAAAGGCAATGGAGAGTAACAAGTGGCCCAATCCTTACTAAGCAAAGGAGAGGCCTAGCAACTGAACTTATAAAGGCTAAAGTGTTCTTGAGGACACACGGGAGAGGTAGTCATGTGCTTTCGCCATATTCCGTATCGGTACTATGTTATGTGTTGATAAGTGCTGAGTGGGTGGATCTATGCTAGTACACTCTCTAGACTAAGATGAGTGCACTCTTATGATTAAACACCTTGCAAGCATCCGCAAATACAAGATAGTATTTAAGGCAAAAGCCTAACCATAGCAATACGATCGATGATCCATTGTTCCCTTGTGCAAAAGCATGCGAACTGGGGTTCAGGTTTCTGTCACTCCGGCAACCCACCATAAGCATTATTTGTACACAATGTATTCCCCTAGGTCCTTAATAAGGCGAAGTGTTGAGTGTTCGACTCACACAACACCACTAGGAAAATAACAACACAACTTAAGTATCAAACAACACATATTACTTCAACATCATATGACTACTAACAACAAGACTTTTCCCATGTCCTCAAGAACTAAAGTAACTACTCACAAGACATAAAAGAGATCATGATTAGTGGAGATAGATGGGTGATAAACAATCTGGACATAATGATATCTCTCCAACAAAACTCAATAGCATTCACCACAAAGTAGTAATCAACACTGATAGGGTAGAGAGGATAGATAGTACGGATTACAACACAAGTTGCAATTGTGAGATGAGATTGGATGAAGATGGAGATGGTGCTGATGTTGGGGATGATGTTGATGATGATCTCGATGATGCCCGTGACGATGGTGATGACGATGGCGATGATCTCCCCTTCCGGGAGGTGATCTCCCCGGCGGAATCTGCCCGCCGGAGATGGCTTTTTCTTCTCTGTAGGTTTCCGCCACGGAGCGGTGGCGGAACTCCGTCAAAACTCTCTTTTTTAGGGTTTTTGGGTGACGAAGAATATATATTCCAAAGGGGGCAGCTGGAAGTGGGCCAGGGGCTCCAGGCGCCCCCCCCCCCCCCCGGCGCGGCCAGGGAGGGGCCCGCGCCAGGTGGCCGCCTGGGCGCCCTGTGGCCCCCCTCTGGTTGCTCTTTTGTGTGCCTTCGTGATCCGTCTGGAAAATACCCTTCGTCAATTTTCAGGTAATTTGGAGGTATTCTTCTTCAGCAACTCAGCGTCCACTTTTTACCGCTGAATCCTGCGTCTGCTGCTTCGGCACCGGAAAGTTGCAAACTGTGTAAAATAGGCCAAAACAACATAAGAACAACATCGTAATGTGAAATATATCAATGAATAAGGATGAATTACGATATAAAATAGTGATGCATTTTGGACGTATCAACACCCCCAAGCTTAGACCTCGCTTGTCCCCAAGCGAATACTGAGCTCGGTAAACCTGTCCACAAGTTTAGAGAGTGAAGTGTCGATAAATAGATTACGGACAAGAAGCATCACATCCTCTTCACCAAACTCAAATATCCTCAACAACAATCTTCAACTCATAAGGCCCTTATAAAAGAGTGGTAACACTTATAATCAAAAGTAGGGCTAAGGAAACTCATCAAATCATGGCAAACATGTCCTTTGGTCAAAGAACAACTAATAGCTTTTACTTTTGCTCTTTCTCTTTATGTTTTGATGAGATTAATTGAAGCTTTTGAAAGAACATGTTATTAGGCAAAAAGTGAAAGTGTTAACACAAAGGAAGATGTTTGCTTAAGCTGGGCTTGACAAACAACTTACCTATCAAATGATAATGTTAACAAAGATATGGTATGACAAATCTTAATGCAACTTTATATGAATGAATCCTCGTCAACATCAAATGTCTGCTCTCTTTAAGAATAGAAGGAAGTAGGAATAACGGACTCATCCTAAAAACTAAGAGATAGGCCCTGCTCTAGGGAAGTAGGGAAAACTCATGTGCTATCCTTAAATCAAACAGAATGAAAACAAGTTTTGAGAGGTGCATGATTTGTCAACGAATGCTAATAGATAACTCAATTACTTCTCGAGCTGGACAAGTTTCGAGGAACGGCTCCCGCACGGGGACGATCACATCCCCTTAATCTCCTTTGTTTATCGCTGCCAAAGTTTTCTGATTTCTCATGAACAAAGCGTGAAGGAGGGTTTGTTTGTTGTATTATCTTTTATGAGCCGGGCGCACTCATGCCAGTTCCTTCTCGTATTACGGGTTTGCAGATTAGACATGCAATCCCGGGGTAAAACTTGTCCAACTTAAAAAGATCATGAATTAACTACTACTTCCTCATGAGCTAAAACAAGGGCACAAAATAGAAGATTTTGAACATTTAAGGATAACACACAAATTCTATACTTTAGGAGGTGGTAGTGGAATACCACGAATAGGAAGGTATGGTGGACTCATATGGAAGGTATTGGTTTAAGGGTATGGATGCACAAGCAGAATTCCGCTTAGTACAGAGTTTAAGCTAGCAAAGGCTTTGAGAGAACAGACAATTGATGATGACCAAGATGCAAAGCAATATAAAGCATAAACATTAAAATAAGCATAACACATCAAGTTGTCTTCCTTGTCAGCATAACACTTCAAGCATAATAACATAAAGGTTTTGGCTATGTCGCTACTTTAAGAAAATCATGCTTGTTGTTATGACCAAAGCTATGTTTGCCAAGATTAAATAAGGTTTTCAAAGCCATACCTGATATGAGGTCAATACTCCCCATAAGAATCATCATATAAGGTCAATTGCGTGAAAAGAATACCGAGTGCAGCAAAGAACCAATAGACTTCTCATTAATATTCCATCATAGACGACTCCACACTCACGGATACAATCTCTCCACAGAAGGAATGATAGACCTCAATGCACACACCTATTTCATATAATAACCTCCCTAGACATGATACGACTCTACTTGACTCTAGAAGACAAAAGATAAAGATAAAGATACCGGGCACTCCCCCAAGCTTGGAACAAGCCAAGGGGATGCCATTACCCAAGGAGATTTCACTCCTCATTCTTGTTGACATTGATCACGTAGTCCTCGGGGGAAGTTGGGGAAGCCATGGCACCTAGGTCTAGCTGAAAGATTTCCTGGCAGAAACAGATCGAAAAGAAAACACACGAAATCGCGAGATACGTTACCGGAACAATCCGGGCAAATATATAGCAAAAATTTATGCACAGAAAGGAAGGTAACAAGCTAAAATGGGGTCGGAGACGGACTCCTGGGTGCCCAGGCGGCCTCCCGGCGCGGCCAGGAGGTAGGCCGCGCCAGGGGGGCGCCTGGGCCCCCTGGGGCTTTTCTCCGGTTCGACTTAGGCTTAGAATTTTACTAATTTTGCAAAAACTCATAATATGGAACTTTTATGGCGGTTCGCAATGTTTCCTTACCGTAATACATACCTTTTCTTATTCTGCTTCTGCTGGTGTCTGAAACAGGGCTGCAACATGTTCTTTGTGAGTTGTTGTGTATATCATATTCACATCAACATTGACAGGGTCTCCTGCTATGTAATGCTTAAGTCTTTGCCCATTCACAACTTGAGGTTTGGTGCCTTCAAAATTGTTAATCTTGATTGCACCAGACCGATAGACTTCTTCAATATGAAATGGCCCTTCCCACCTGGAAAGTAGTTTGCCTGGAGAAAACCTGAAACGGGATCTAAACAACAAATCTTTCTCACCAACATTAAATTCACGTTTCAGAATCCTCTTATCATGCCACTTCTTTACCTTTTCCTTGAACATTTTAGTGCTCTCGTAAGCTTCACTTCTCCACTCATCTAGAGAAGTCAAGTTCATGAGACGCTTCTCACCAACTAACTTTGGGTCAGCATTCAGCTCTCTAACAGCCCAGAAAGCTTTGTGCTCTAATTCTAATGGCAAATGGCAAGCCTTGCCATAAACCATCTTATAGGGGGACATGCCCATGGGGTTTTTGTAAGCAGTTCTATACGCCCACAAAGCATCTCCTAACTTATTTGACCAGTCCTTTCTATTTCTATTTACTGTCTTCTGCAAGATCAACTTGATCTCTCTATTGGTGAGCTCAACTTGCCCACTAGTTTGAGGATGGTACGGTGAAGCAATTCTATGATTGACATCGTACTTGGCTAAAGCTTTTCTAAAAGCTCCATGCGTGAAGTGTGATCCTCCATCAGTCATGAGATACCTAGGTACACCAAACCTAGGGAAAATCACATCTTTGAGCATTTTCAAAGATGTCTTGTGATCAACACTTTCAGTGGGGATTGCTTCAACCCACTTGGTCACATAATCAACAGCTACTAAAATGTGAGTGTACTTGTGCGAAGAAGGAAAAGGACCCATAAAATCAAAACCCCAGCAATCAAAAGGTTCAATCACTAGTGAGTAATTCATAGGCATCTCATTCCTTCTACTAATGTTACCAACTCTCTGACATTTATCATAGGCTAAAACATAATTTCTAGCATCCTTAAAGAGAGTAGGCCAATAAAAACCTGATTGAAGAACCTTATGTGTGGTCCTCTCACCAGCATGATGTCCTCCATAGGGACTATCATGACATTGTCTAAGAATGTCCTTCTGCTCATGTTCCGGTATGCATCTTCTCACGATCCTGTCTGGACCTTCTTTGAAAAGATGTGGGTCATCCCAAAAGTAGTGCCTCAAATCATGAAAGAACTTCTTCCTTTGCTGAAATGTTAAACCTGGAGGCAAATACTTCGCAATGATAAAATTAGCATAATCTGCAAACCAAGGATCGGAAAGAGATTGTACTTTTACAACGGCAAGTTGCTCGTCTGGAAAACTGTCGTTGACTGGGATGGGATCATGCGGTATATCTTCCATCCTTGAAAGATTGTCCACCACCGGATTGTCTTCTCCTTTCCTATCAACAATCTGCAAATCAAATTCTTGAAGAAGGAGTACCCATCTGATAAGTCTTGGCTTGGCATCCTTCTTTGTCATAAGGTACTTAATGGCAGCATGGTCAGTATGAATAATAACTTTGGAATCAACAATATACTGCCTAAACTTATCACAAGCAAACACTACAGCTAAGAATTCCTTCTCAGTAGTAGCATAATTCTTTTGAGCACTATCAAGGGTTTTACTAGCATAATGTATAACATTCAATTTCTTATCAACCCTTTGTCCTAAAACAGCTCCAATAGCAAAATCACTAGCATCACACATAATCTCAAAAGGTAAATTCCAGTCAGGTGGTTGTACTATAGGAGCGGTTATTAAAGCTTCCTTAAGAACTTCAAAAGCCTCCTTACAATCTTCATCAAATACAAAAGGAACGTCCTTCTGGAGAAGATTAGTGAGGGGTCTCGAAGTCTTAGAAAAGTCTTTAATAAATCTTCTATAGAAACCAGCATGACCGAGAAAACTGCGAATACCTTTGATGTCCCTTGGATAGGGCATCCTCTCAATTGCTTCGATCTTGGCCTTATCCACCTCAATTCGCCTTTCGGAAATCTTGTGGCCAAGAACAATTCCTTCGTTAACCATGAAGTGGCACTTCTCCCAATTGAGTACCAGATTTGTCTCCTCACATCTCTGCAAAACTTTATTAAGGTTGTGGAGACAATGGTCAAAGAAAGTTCCATAGACGGAGAAATCGTCCATGAAGACTTCCACAATCTCCTCACAGAAACCATGAAAGATAGCAGACATACACCTTTGAAAAGTAGCAGGGGCATTACATAAACCAAAAGGCATACGCCTGTAAGCATAAGTACCAAAGGGACAAGTAAAAGTGGTCTTCTCTTGATCAGCGGTGTTAACATGAATTTGAGAGAAGCCAGAATAACCATCGAGGTAACAAAAGTGGGTATTTTTGGATAACCTTTCAAGCATTTGGTCGATGAACGGCAACGGGTAGTGATCCTTCCTGGTTGCCTTGTTCAGCTTCCTGTAATCAATACACATTCTATATCCAATAATAATTCTCTGAGGTATTAGTTCATTCTTATCATTAGGAACCACACTTGTACCTCCTTTCTTAGGAACACAATGTACCGGGCTTACCCACTTACTATCAGCTATAGGGTAGATAATACCTGCGACTAGAAGCTTGAGAATCTCAGTTCTTACAACATCCATCATCTTCGGGTTCAACCGTCGTTGATGATCAACAACTGGTTTAGCGTCGGGCTCAAGGTTGACAGTATGTTGGCAGATAGATGGACTAATCCCCTTAAGGTCATCAAGGGTATAGCCAATTGCACCTCGGTGTTTACGAAGTACTTCCAATAGTCGCTCTTCTTCATATCCTGAAAGGTTAGAGTTGATAATAACAGGCTATACTTTCTTTTCATCTAAATAAGCATACTTGAGCGTATCGGGAAGAGGTTTAAGATCGAACACCGGGTCTTCTTTTGGTTTTGATAAAATTCCCAAAGGTTCAACCGGAAGGTTGTGCTTCAGGATAGCAGGTTGTCTCAAGAATATTTCATCTAGTTCATTTCTTTCCTGCATATGCAAATCATTCTCGTGGTCCTCCATATATTGCTGCAAAGGATCATTAGGGGGAATAGCAATAGAAGCAATACTTTCAATAATTTTATCATCACTAGGTAAATTGGTACCATGAGGCTGCTTAGAGAACTTAGAAAAGTTAAATTCATATGGCTCATCATTGAATTCAACAGAAACTTTACCTTTCTTGCAATCTATTATAGCTCCACAAGTTCTGAGAAAAGGTCTACCAAAAATAATAGGACAAAAATTGTCCCTCTCTGAACCAAGTACTAGGAAGTCTGTAGGGTATTTTACCTTTCCACATAGGACTTCAACGTCTCTCACAATTCCGATAGGAGAGATAGTTGCTCTGTTTGCAAGATGAATGGTAACATCAACTCCTTCAAGTTCACAAGGTGATATCTCACCGATGATCTCTTCATAAATTGAATAGGGGATAGCACTAGCGCTCGATCCCAAATCGCATAGCCCATAATAATTGTGATCTCCTATTTTAACAGATACTACTGGAGTACCTGAAATTGGGCCTTTATTCTTGGCTGTGACAAGGTTAGTGGAAACAGCACAAAAATTTACATTGGAATCCAAAACATCATTAGTAACAAGGTCTTTAACCAATGCAACTTGAGGATCAACCTTGATCTGGTCCTCAGGCTCATCAATTCTTCTCTCACTTTTATTTATTATGCCTGTCACAAGAGAGTGCTCCCTTATCCTTGCGGGAAAAGGAGGCTTTTCATATATAACTGCAGGCAAAATAGGGTCAGCAACATGAATATCAACAGGTAACTCTTTGAAAGGTTCATGATGCTGATCTCTCTTCTTTTTAAAAGAATCAACGTGAGAGGCAAAATCCTTACAGAAATCAATCATTAGATGGGAATCAAGACCAATCTAAGAGCAAAAGGTATTGAAGTAATTAGTTTTCACATAGCTCTCAATATAATCATGCTCATAATTTATAGCGGGTTCAATACCTTTATCGATTTCCCAATCTTCGGTATTGCTCTGGATCCTTTCAATGAGATCCCACCTTTCTTCAACACTCTTCGTCTGAAATACCCCACTAGAGGAGGCATCCAACATCTCCTTATCCTGACGAGAAAGCCTGGCATAAAAATTTGTAAGTATAATTTCCTTGGGGAGCTCATGAATAGGACATTTGAGCATTAGGGACTTCAATCTCCCCCAAGCTTGAGCAATGCTTTCTCTGTCACGAGACCTAAAGTTATAGATATAGTTCCTGTCTTGATGAATTTCATGAAGAGGATAAAACTTGGTATAAAAGAGAGACATAAGCTCTTGCCAATCAAGCAAGTGTGAGTTATCGAGAAGCTTATACCAATCTGAAGCTTTATCTATAAGCAATACGGAGAACAATTTCCTCATGACTAACTCCACTGATACACCTGCAAGCTTAAATAATGAACATAGTTGTGACAGATATAGCAAGTGTTCACCGGGATGTCTGTCTCCTGCATAACGATTAGCCAAAATATAATCGATAATACCAGCTGGTATTTTATAGGGCACAATTTCTGTAGGAGGAGGAGCAACCACCACAGATGTGGGGCGTCTTCCCTCAAGCAACGATCCAATAGCAAGGTTGTCCATAAGGACAAAGAGTAGCAACAGCAAAATAAAAACAGAAATATAAAAACTTCCTTACCAGCTTCACTTACTAATAGCACTACACTCCCCGGCAACGGTGCCAGAAAACGGTACTTGATGACCCACAACCGTAAGGGATCTATTGCAGCGTTTTCGATAAGTAAGAGTGTCGAACCCAACGAGGAGCAGAAGGTATTGATAAGTGGTTCTGAGCAAGGAATAACTGCAAGCACTGAAAGATAACTTTTTAGGGGTTTTCTTGATATAAGCAACAGGAAGGTAAAAGCGAGCAAAGTAAAAGGCAATGGAGAGTAACAAGTGGCCCAATCCTTACTGAGCAAAGGAGATGCCTAGCAACTGAACTTATAAAGGCTAAAGTGTTCTTGAGGACACACGGGAGAGGTAGTCATGTGCTTTCGCCATATTCCGTATCGGTACTATGTTATGTGTTGATAAGTGCTGAGTGGGTGGATCTATGCTAGTACACTCTCTAGACTAAGATGAGTGCACTCTTATGATTAAACACCTTGCAAGCATCCGCAAATACAAGATAGTATTTAAGGCAAAAGCCTAACCATAGCAATACGATCGATGATCCATTGTTCCCTTGTGCAAAAGCGTGCGAACTGGGGTTCAGGTTTCTGTCACTCCGGCAACCCACCATAAGCATTCTTTGTACACAATGTATTCCCCTAGGTCCTTAATAAGGCGAAGTGTTGAGTGTTCGACTCACACAACACCACTAGGAAAATAACAACACAACTTAAGTATCAAACAACACATATTACTTCAACATCATATGACTACTAACAACAAGACTTTTCCCATGTCATCAAGAACTAAAGTAACTACTCACAAGACATAAAAGAGATCATGATCAGTGGAGATAGATGGGTGATAAACAATCTGGACATAATGATATTTCTCCAACAAAACTCAATAGCATTCACCACAAAGTAGTAATCAACACCGATAGGGTAGAGAGGATAGATAGTACGGATTACAACACAAGTTGCAATTGTGAGATGAGATTGGATGAAGATGGAGATGGTGCTGATGTTGGGGATGATGTTGATGATGATCTCGATGATGCCCGTGACGATGGTGATGACGATGGCGATGATCTCCCCTTCCGGGAGGTGATCTCCCTGGCGGAATCTGCCCGCCGGAGATGGCTTTTTCTTCTCTGTAGGTTTCCGCCACGGAGCGGCGGCGGAACTCCGTCAAAACTCTCTTTTTAGGGTTTTTTGGTGACGAAGAATATATATGCCAAAGGGGGCAGCCGGAAGTGGGCCAGGGGCTCCAGGCGCCCCCCGGCGCGGCCAGGGAGGGGCCCGCGCCAGGTGGCCGCCTAGGCGCCCTATGGCCCCCCTCTGGTTGCTCTTTTGCGTGCCTTCGTGATCCGTCTGGAAAATACCCTCCGTCGATTTTCAGGTAATTTGGAGGTATTCTTCTTCAGCAACTCAGCGTCCACTTTTTACCGTTGAATCCTGCGTCTGCTGCTTCGGCACCGGAAAGTTGCAAACTATGTAAAATAGGCCAAAACAACATAAGAACATCATCGTAATGTGAAATATATCAATGAATAAGGATGAATTAGGATATAAAATAGTGATGCATTTTGGACGTATCAGAGACCCGCGGCAGCGGCTCGTGCTGGACTCCGGCGAGGGCGACCGGAGCAGAGGTGGTCGGCGGGCGCGACGTAGCTCAACGACGGCGAGGCGGCAGTGGAATCCGGGCGGTAAGGGGCGCGGAGGCACTGGGGAAGAAGGACGGCGGGGATAGGGCATGATGGCGGGCTCCCGGTGGCCTTAGCGAGGTCGAGGCGGAGCGCAGCGGCCTGGGCGGCGCAGGACAAGACATCATGCACCGTCGCGGGAGATGGTTGCGAGCGAGACGAAGGGCGGCCGTGCCATGGTCGTGGGTCAGCCAAGCTCGGGCGCTAGGGAGGTAGGCTGCGGGGCGACGCGCTGGAGTGGCGAGGCTGGTGAGGGATCGAGGGAGGAGGGAGAGATCGAGGAAGAGAGGCGGCGTCACTTCTCGATCGGGAGGAGGACAAGGGGAGAGGGACGAGGGGATCGGGTGCGGCGGATGCGAGGGGATCGAGCGAGGGCACTGCACTGGCGGCGCGTGGTGAGGAAGAGTAGCTAGGGTTCGATCGGGAAGCGGGTTGGGCCTAGGAGGCCAGTGGCTGGGCCGCGGGGAAGAAGGCTGCCTGGCTGCTGGGCTGACTGCCTCTCCTTCTATTTTCTAAAACAGAAAAAAAACAAAGAAGAAAAAGGAGAAGAAAGGAAGTGTATGGGATAGTGTTTAGGCATGGGGTTATTTTCCCTGGACTCATAAAAATGAGCATGATCCAAGAAAAATATAAGTGTGCATGAAAGAAAGATATAAATTCAAACTCGTTTGAATTTAGTTCAAATGAGTGTGAGAAACAAATGGGTGTTTGGTAGGTCCTAAATGGTTGAGGATTTTAGGTGGAGTCTCGATAAACAAGATAAGAATTTCGAGGAAGGTTACAGAGTCAAAAGTTGAAGTAGAAAAGAATATGGGGAATATTTGCAAGTGTGTTTTGATGATTACAAAGCAATGGAATATTTTATAATAGCTCTGTAAATATTAGGAGGATATGCTATAAAGATAAGTCATCCTTCCCTCGATTTAAATGGATCGAACATCCACACAATTTATTTAGTTGAGTTTAAAAAAATAAAGACATGATGGCATGATGACATGATGCAATGCAAACAACAATAAAGCAAGCACAAGTAAAATAGAGCAAGCAATTAAAACACACGGTGAAACCCGGAATAGATGGGAGTCTTCTGAAGCGTCAGTCTTGGGGCGTCACAACTCTCCCACACTAACAGAGGATCTTGACCCGAGATCCTGAAGATGGCACCGGATAGAAGAGGAAAATAAAGAGGTAAAACAAAGTTGCTTCTTTGACAGACGAGTGAAACCATGAACCTTAAGGTTGAACAAATTGTAAGAAATAATACAACAAAGATGAAAGAGCTTGGAAACACTTCGTTAGCAAAGAGAAACAAGGAACATTATGAGAAACTTGTAGGTTGAAAGGCATGAAACAAGAGCCTCACGGATCATGGAAGAATTTAAACCACTCCGGTTGAATAAAGCAAGAGAAGGAATAAGAACAAAAGAATTTGGACAGCATTCCGGTTGAAAAGAGAGGCAAAACTTGATAAGACGGAAATAATTTCAAAAGAGGACACAACACTCTCTTTGAATGGATAAGTAAAGGAAAAATCATGATCTTTACAAAAATGAGATGACGGGACGAAGAGCGCAACATCCCAATGCCTCCGGAATGAAAGAATATATGCTAGATCATTGGAAAGAAAAGAACGGAGAAGAAAATGGCAACTTCTACCACAATTGAGTTTGAAGAGCATCCTTACAAAGAAGGGTTGAACGGAGTTGTTGGAAAATCAACAACAAAAGAATAAGCTCATTGTAGCCTTACGGAAAAACATCTCAAAATTATGAGGTGACAACCGGCCACTAACGGAAACCAATTGTTCCTAGAGATCAATGAAGAGATGACAACTCTTTCACCGACATGATAAATGAAGAATTTGGGTTATTTATAAGCACCATAATTAGCAACAATCCTTAGGAAAAAGCTTTTAGGTGAAATACAACCCAAGATAACTCCAACAAAGAAATTGAGGGGTTGCAAGGATCTCCTTAAGAAAGAGAAATGGTGGTTTTAATATCTCATTCTTGATAACTTGTGAATCATGAAACACGAAGGGAAATTGTCAAGAGTGACATAACACCACCTCAAAATACAAGGGAGCAAGAATTGCACTTCGGAAGCAAGAAGAAGAATACTTGAGCTCCTCCAATAAGAATCTTGAAGAACACTTGAAGAATGAATTAAATCATGAAGATCCACCATGAATAACTCCGGTAACAAAAGGATGAGAAGTGAAGGATGAAAAGATTAAGATTGAAGCCTAGAAAAGATTAGATAAACCTTTCGTGACAAAATAATTGAGATAGCTTAGAACACCGGAAAGAAAAGGTGAACATCCAATAATTTGATATCGTGAACGAAATCCAGACGAAGGAATTAAACACTTGAAAGGAACAAGAATAAGAATTATGTTATGAGTATCCTTCAACAATTTAAATTGATGACAACCAATGGATTTGGCATACTACTTATTCTCATTGCAAAGAATTAAAGAGAGATCGCGCACAAACTTGGGTAAATATTCAATGAACCACCGATAGGATTATGAAAAGAACAAATGAATTGATACGATAACAACCGAAGAGTAATCGTGAATGAACCACCGTAAGAATATGGAGACGAATGAAGAGGCATCAATTAAGAATAGTTGGAGGACGAAGTTGAAAACTAAGAACGAAGAAATCTTATGAAATGATGGCCATCGGAGGATCACAATGGAAAGAATTCATGAAATGATTCAGATGATAGAAAGGATTCCTCATGATCGAAACAATTAAGAGGATGGCATGAAGCTAGAACCACAAATCTTCAAGAGAACGGGCCAAGATTTAAGAGGAACTCTTCCTCGGTCTTCAAACTTAGAATGATGATGAGGCACCACCCAAAATTGCTGAGACACTCCAGAACAATGGAGAATAGGAATGATGAACCAAAGATGACAAGAATTTGAGAACGATCTTGGAGAAGGCATATGACTGATGGAAGCCATTCTTACGTCACATTTTTAAAAGAATTTGAGAATAAATCCAAAAAATTAGAAGAGTCGGGTAAGATCCTGGGAGAAGACATGTGGGTTAGGGCCCACTCAAAAGAAATCACCGTTGAAAAAGATTACTTGAGAGATAGTGCACGTGTTGAATTAAATGACTTGGACGAGATAACAACCTCGAATTAGCTTGAACGGATTAAGAATGGAAACACGAATCTTCTGAGATATCCTCAGCACTCCAGAGAAGAATTAAAGAGAGTTGGGTAAAAAAGAGAGACTTTAGCTAAGAATTTCTACATGGGAAAACGGGTGGGAGGGTGGGTAAACAAAGACAACTTGGGATGAATGAAACAGACACCGTTGAGAAAAACCAAGAGTTGGTTTTGCGCATATTAAAAGGGTCGGGTTAACTTGAAGAGAAGCACGCCGTTGAAAAAGAAATTAACATAGCAATTTCGATGATCAAGAAGGAATAGCACTCCCATAGAAATATGAGAACTCCGATTAGGGAAGGTATGGAATCAACACTTGACATCGAAGCAACTCGGATACCACAATCAAAACAAAACAAAGGATAGATATGTTGCAACATAATCTTCACAATATCATTCGAACAAAGAATTGAACGAATGAATTCCATAAACTTAATGGTACATTAACTTGTCGAGAAGCCACTTGGGAGAACAAAATGATAGAATAAAACAACAAGGTAACAGATGGAACAAATACATAATAGAGTTTCGTCCCACATGTTCGTGATGAATGCCCTATGGCATGTATTACAAAGGGCCTTGCAATCCCCGGATCAGCATAGCCAAGGATCCTTTAAGATGCAACCTCCTAGTTTAACAACGCCCATGATAACCTCTCCACTAGATGTTGAACCCCAACCTCAAATCATGGACCCGTTGGAAGATTACCTAAGAGCTACTTAAATCCCACCTATTAATTCCCGAAGCTTTCCGGTTATGGAATCTGGTGTTGGGGATATAGGGGAAGAACAATATCTCACCCAACTAGCAATACCTACATCCAGTTGTATCCATCGGTCAACACATAACCAGGCACCGTCGGAAACCGTTTACCTTGGACCTTCTAAACGCATCCGCTATACTAGCTGTGGCAATACTCCCAAACTACCCCCCCAGTACTGGGCGGCGTCGGGGTTATCTCACCACCAGACACGCATAGAAGAGTTTTCATGTCGGCCCCCTCTGGTATTCTAGAACTGTAACGATACACAATGGGACGACAATACCTCATAGCTCAACTCCCCGGGACTCAGCCTAAACAGACGGGAGGTACCAAGACAGAATTCTCGTCACAAAGATATCGGAACAATCCAAACAATACCCGCGTGATCCTAATAAATTTGGTGAAAAATTTGAGGATAGTGCAGTTAAAACAACGTCAGGAATCCTCACCAGAGCGACGAAGGGGATAAGGAGTAAAAAGAAATCCTACTCTCCGATATATATATATATATATATATATATATATATATATATATATATATATAGGAAAATGGTTGTGTACTCCTGGGAGTACATACTCCCGCTCCTCATATACCATATAGATGAATCTTTTATACCTCTTTATTATTTTTAATATACTTCATTAGTAATTATTAGATACCCCAAAATGATTTTTATGAAAAAATTAATGCGAGTCTACATATTTTTAAATGTTTACGTATATACTGATGTGTTTGTACGTGAAAAAGGTATATTACAAAAAGTACGTCGCAGATGATATTTTTTCAAAAAACTTGTATTGGGGTATCTTACAATATTTAATGAAGTATATTGAGAATGATAAAGAGGTATAATTAATGCGTATATGAGGTATATTGAGGATGAGAGTACATACTCCCAGGAGTACAGAAAAGAAGTCATATATGTAAATTGTTTGGGACACCTAGGTGCTGTTATGGTAAGTCATATTCATTAGTGCATGGCATGCAATTGACAATTATGCTTTCCATATTTTGTTGGCATACACTAGTACCCTAATTAAATAGTCAATGATATATTTCCAAAACAAAAATAATCTGGACACTTGTACTGGAGTGCGTATATACGTACATGTACCTAAGATATAACCACGTGTACATGTTATTTGGCCATCGTACCAGTTAGTGGGTATTATACCTAACAAAAATATGTGCGTGTTGTTTTATACTCAATGAAAATATACCCATAATGTCATAGTTTTTAATAAGTATGTGTTGGTGTTATATTTAATAGAAATATACACATACATATACATACCTCGATGTGAATATACACATAAATATACATACCTTAATGTTAATATACACACGAAGACCTACGCGTTGGTGTTATACCCAATGAAAATATTCACGTAAATATATATAACTCGATGCGAATTTTATTTGTATATACCAATAAATTTCACCCTTAATAAGTGGTACATGTACCCAACATACCCACATGTACATTTTATTAGACTGTGATACCAGTTAGTGAGTATTATACCTAAAAAAATATGCAAATGTTGGTGTGATACCCAATGAAAATATGTACGTGTTGGTGTTATACAGAATGAAAATATGCACGTGTTGGTGTTACCCGGTGAAAATGTGTATGTTTTGGTGTTATACCCAATGAAAATATATATGTGTTAGTGTTGTACCCGATGAAAATGTGTACGGGTTGGTGTACGTGCTAAAGATATTGCATTGTATTTTTGTAATTAATTATCTTGATCTACCATACATTCCAAAAAGTATGATAAATAATTATTTAAAATTACCTATCAAGAAGGGACAACTAATGACACGTATTAATTAGACAACCATTATAACTTTCCATAGCAAAAATGCCATGCAAACAAAATAGGAAAGTAGTAATGTAGGTATGCATGCAAAATTTAAGCACATCTTATCAACAAAAACTAGTATGATCAAACGGCATCTAGGCAAGGAGCCTGTGCACCTAGGTGTCCCAAACTGTCGTCCTATATAGGGTGGGTCTATTTTCATAACACCTCTTAAGACCTTATTCTCATAACAAAAACCTTATTCTCATAACACCACCACTTAAATAAGTTTCTAGCACGGAGCGCCCCGAGGACAGCAACCACTGCCCCGCCTCCTATCCCCGCGCTGCCACCCCGCCTCCTTCCCCCAGCACCGTCGCACCGGCTCCTACCCTTATGCAGTGCGGTTTTCTTGTGCAGTTCGGAAGCGCAAAAAAAAAACGCTCGCTGCCATTATTCGTCGGTCGCACCGTTTTCAAAACCGCTCTTAAACCGTGCGGAATCTCGAAAAGTGTTCAACATGGCGAAGTTGCGTCTACTCCATAACTTTTCAACGGTATATTACACGCATAATTCCGATAAACGGTTAAAAAACTAGAGCAAAAAAGGTACCGAAAAAACAACACGTACAGTTTTTTCAAACATGCAGTTCACCGTTTTCAAAACTGCTCTTAAACCGCGCGGAATCTTTAAAAGTGTTCAACATGGCGAAGTTGCGTCTACTCCATAGCTTTTCAACGGTATATTACACGCATAATTCCGATAAACGGTTAAAAAATTAGAGCAAAAAATTACCGAAAAAACAACATGTACAGTTTTTTCAAACATGCAGTTTATTGGTCTAAAAAACAAACAAATGCAGTGCACTTTGGTCTAAAAAAAGTCCATTGCAAAGGACTCTTTGAAGCTCACTTTCTTCTCTCATGAAGTTGGCCATAAAAAATCTTTGTGGTTCACTTGGTGATCCAAAAACAAAAACACATCGGAAAGCAGCTCACTTCTCAACGCGCGTAAAAAATTAATTTGTACGAAAAAAGACAACAGCAAATCATGAGGTTTACTTTTGGTAGTGTTCCGCTTCACTTTCGGGAGTGTTGCGGTCCACTTTCCTTCGAAAAAAAAGTTGGAAAAAAGACAACAAAACTCCTCTGAGAAAAATCTACGTCCAACAAAATAAATCATGAGGTTCGATTGACTGTCTGATGCAGTGTGTTTTTCATTTTGAAGCATTGCGCTTTCCTGTCTGATGCAGTGCACGCGTCGATTTTGTTGTCGTGAAAAATAGAGCTTCCGTGTTTTTGTAATGTCAAAACTACTCTTAAACCGTAATGAATTAGAGGGAGTGTTCTACATGAAAAAATAGCGTCTCGACGATATCTTTCCAACGGTTTATCATTTGGATCATTTCGACCAACGTTTTGTAAAAATTTCACGAAAAAACGGCCGCTGCCCTTCGTAGTCAGCCGCACGATTTTCAAATTTAACTAAAAACTGTAAGGAATCTCAAAAACATTTCAACATATGAAAGTTGCGCCTCGTTCGTAGCTTTCCAACGATATATTACACGCCTTGTTTCGACAAACGGCTAGAAAACTGGAGTGAAAACAGTACCGAAAATTTGAAAAAAAATCAAAAAACTGAATTCCGCGATTTAGTAAATTCCTAGACTCAAAACATTTTCCTATATATATATATATATATATATATATATATATATTACTCAAAACATTTTGTGTGTGTGCCTAGACTCAACCGTCAGCGGTTCGATCAATCAGGGGGCTCCTAGGTCGGAGAAGGCTCTGAATACCAACTTGTAATGCCCAGGATGCGACTATATCTCCTACGTGTCGAGGCACGACTTAGAAACATAAGCGCATTCTGGAATGATCGCAAGCGTGGTATCTTTGCACTACTCATGTAAAGAACATGGATGAAAGAGAAAAAATAGTAGTTGGCTTACACTCGCCACGTCACACAATTAATACAATAGCATACATTCATCCAAATAACACAGGGTCCGACTACAGACGAAATCAAACGAGAAAAGATACCACAACCACAAGTCCTGATCGCCCCTAATAGGAACCACAACTGATCGTCGGAATACATCACATACATACGGCCACGCTCTTCATCGAACTTCCAGTGAAGTTCTTGTCCATCTCCTACGTCGTACTCAGTTGTACCTGCATCTGGTGTGGGTTGTAATCTGTGAGTCACAAGGACTCAGCAATCCCATTCCCGGGTATCAAAACTAACAAAGCGTTTAGGTGTGGAGAGGTAATGAAGTGTCTGCAGCAAGCACTAAGCAACTAGCTTACGAATTCAGAGCGAGAAGAGAAATGTGCCAACAGTCGCCAAAAATGATCAATAAGTGATCCTAGCTACTCACGTTCATGCATAACCCCATCGTGTTCACTTTCCGAAACCCTTCGAAAAGATACCATCACGGTTACTCACACAGGTAGTGTATTCTTAAAGATATGGTGTCAAGTTATCTACAACTGGATATTAACAAATTCACATCTGCCACATAACCGCGGGCACGGCTTTCGAAAGTTCATAACCCTCAGGGGTGTCCCAACTTAGCCCATCACAAGCTCACGATCCGTGAAGTCGCAACTCCAAATTGGGAAGACTCGAGTATTCTCGGAATCCCGTGCTCAAGATATTTCGACACAGGTAAAACTAATCCAGCAAGACCTCCCGGCGTGCGACACCCTGATAGTAGCTGCGCGTATCTCGTCTCAGGCCATGACCGGATGGGTCATCCTACAGGTATATACCAATCCTCGAGTTTCCCCGTGGTGGCCCCGCTGTTGGCGTACTAGGAACCAGGGTTCCCAGACTTGCCTATCTGCGGGCCGCGACGAGCTCCTACCACGGCCTGGTACGGCCCAGCTGATCAACCAGCTGCCCGAGACCCTCGCGAGGAGAACGACGTCAAGACCTCCTCAGGAGCAGCCTCAGCAAGGTGCTCCGGAGGGGCGGAGAATCCAAGGCCAAGCCTGCCTCGGGAGGAGGCAGTGATATCAGCAGTGATGCATCGCGCCAGCGGGTGCCAGCGCGCGCCAGCGGCGCAGTTACCATTTTGGTGCAAGGGGGACAGCGCAGCCGCAAGTTCCCGAGGAGCGGGGCAATGGTTTCCCCATTGGTGCAACGACACCGAAGACTGTAAGGACGATAAGGAGGATGTCACCGTCGAGCCCACCACCGCGTCACCGCCTTGTCCTTTTGCAGGCAAAGACTGCTTTTGTCAGGGTACGAACGTCTTTGTGTTCCCGCTCAAAAATGGCCATTGTGGAATCCCTTCCCGCCTAAACATTTTGGGGGAAGAGGACTGTGGCCGCCTATATAAGTAGCTCGAACTCCCACTACAAAGGGGATCGACTCATACACTCTGCCACCAGGCAAGGAGCAAGAACACTAGCCTCCTGACCCTCCTGAGCTCACCTCCTGAGCCCAGGAACCATTGTACTAGCTTGTATCCCAGCTCGCCCGAGGCTAATCCACCAAAGCAGGAAGTAGGGTCTTACACCACGCGGCGGCCCGAACCTGGATAAATGATACGTCTCCAATGTATCTGTAATTTTTGATTGTTCCATGCTATTATTTATGAAGTCTTGGATGTTTAATCGGCTTTATCATTCACTTTTATATCATTTTTGGGACTAACCTACTAACCCAAAGGCCCAGTCCAGATTGAAGTTTTTTTGCCTATTTCAGGGTTTTGCAGAAAAGAAATATCAAACGGAGTCCAAACGGAATGAAACCTTCGCGAGAGATATTTTTGGAGGAAATCACGCAGGATAGACTTCGGGCCAAGCCAGGAGACAGAAGGGCCACCCTCAAGGGAGGGGGGCGCGCCCCCCTTCCCAGGGCGCGCCCCCTGCCTCGAGGGCAGCCCCGATGGCCCCTGGTGCCCCTCTTCTTCCTATATATACCCACGTACCCCAGAAACTCCAACAACAGAGAGAAAACCCTAATTCCACCACCGTAGCTGCTGTTCCCGCGTTGATCCCATCTTGGAGCCTGTTCCGGGAGGGGGATCCATCACGGAGGCCTTCATCATCATCATCATCATCGCCCTCACCATGAGTTGTGAGTAGTTTACCTAAGACCTTCGGGTCTATAGCTAGTATCTAGATGGCTTCTTCTCTCTCTCCGGATCTCAATACAAAGTTCTCCTCGGTCTTCGAGGAGATCTATTCGATGTAATCTCTTTTTGCGGTGCGTTTGTCGAGATCCGATGAATTGTGAGTTTATGATCAAGGTTATCTAGGAAAGATATTTGGTTCTTCTCTGAACTTTTTATGTGTGCTCATAAAATCCTTGCAAGTCTCTTGGAATTATTGGTTTGGTTTGGCCTACTAGATCTATAGTTCTTGCAATGGGAGAAGTGCTTGGTTTGGGTTCAATCTTGCGGTGTCCTTTCCCAGTGACAGTAGGGGCAGCAAGGCACGTATTGTATTGTTGCCATCGAGGATAAAAATATGGGGTTTCCATCATATTGCTTGAGTTTATCCATCTACATCATGCCATCTTTCTTAAGACGTTACTATGTTTGTATGAACTCAATACACTAGATGCATGCTGGATAGCGGTCGATGTGTGGAGTAATAGTAGTAGATGCGGGCAGGAGTCGGTCTACTTGTCTCGAACGTGATGCCTATATACAATCATCGTGCCTAGATAATCTCATAATTATTCTCTTTTCTATAAATTGCTCGACAGTAATTTGTTTACCCGCCGTAGAATACCGCTATCATGAGAGAAGCCACTAGAGAAAACTATGGCCCCCTGGTCTATCTTTATCATATTACTTTCCGGTCAACTAGCCAATTTCCGTTGCCGTTGTTTATTTGCTTTCTTTACTTTATGTTTCTATACCCAAAAATACCAAAAATATAATTATCATCTCTATCAGATCTCACTCTCGTAAGTGACCGTAAAGGGATTGACAACCCCTTATCGCGTTGGCTGTGAAGTTCTTATTTGTTTGTGCAGGTGCGAGGGACTGGCGCGTGGTCTCCTGCTGGATTGATACCTTGGTTCTCAAAAACTGAGGGAAATACTTACGCTACTGTGCTGCATCTCCCTTTCCTCTTCGAGGGAATACAACGCAAGCTCAAGAGGTAGCAAGAAGAATTTCTGGCGTCGTTGCCGGGGAGGCTTACGCAAAAGTCATATACCAAGTACCTATCACAAACCCTTATCCTTCGCATTACATTTATTTGCCTCTCATTTTCCTCTCCCCCACTTCACCCTTGCCATTTTATTTGCCCTTCTTCCGCCGTGTGTTTTTTGTTTGCTTGCTTCTTGTTCGCTTGTGTGTGTTGGATTGCTTGCTTGTCACTATGGCTTAGAACAATACCAAATTGTGTGACTTTTCCAATACCAACAACAATGATTTTATTAGCACTCCGATTGCTCCTATTACCGAGATCAATGCTGCTTTGTTGAATCTTGTCAAGAAATATCAATTCTCCGGCCTTCCTAGTGAAGATGCCGCTACCCATCTAAACAACTTTGTTGATTTGTGTGATATGCAAAATAAAAGGGATACAGATAACGATATTGTTAAATTGAAGTTATTTACGTTTTCACTTAGATATCGTGCTAAAACTAGGTTTTCCTCTTTGCCTAGAAATAGTATTGACTTGGAATAAGTGCAAAGATGCTTTTATCTCTAAGTATTTCCCTCCTGCTAAGATCATCTCTCTTAAAAACGACATTATGAATTTTAAGCAACTAGATCATGAGCATGTTGCACAAGCTTGGGAGAGAATGAAATTAATGATACATAATTGCCCTACACATGGTTTGAATCTATGGATGATTATTCAGAACTTTTATGCTGGCTTGAATTTTGCTTCTAGAAATCTTTTAGATTCGGCCGCCGGAGGCACTTTCATGGAAACTACCTTAGGAGAAGCTACCAAACTCCTAGATAACATTATGGTTAATTATTCTCAGTGGCACACCGAAAGATCTACTAGTAAAAAAGTGCATGCTATCGAAGAGATTAGTGTTTCGAGTGGAAAGATGGATGAACTTATGAAATTGTTTGCTGCTAAGAGTGCTTCTTCTGATCCTAATGATATGCCTTTGTCCACTTTGATTGAGAATAACAATGAATCTTCGGATGTGAAATTTGTTGGTAGGAATAATTTTGGTAACAATGCTTATAGAGGTAATTTTATTCCTAGGCCTTTTCCTAGTAATTCCTCTAATAATTTTGGTAATTCGTACAACAACTCTTATGGAAAGATGCCTTCTGAATTTGAAACTAGTGTTAAGGAGTTTATGATCTCGCAAAAGAATTTCAATGCTATGCTTGAAGAGAAATTGCTTAAGGTTGATGAATTGGCTAGAAGTGTGGATAGAATTACTCTTGATGTTGATTCTTTGAAACTTAGATCTATCCCACCTAAGCATGATATCAATGAGTCTCTCGAAGCCATGATAATTTCCATTGATGAATGCAAAGAAAGAACGGCTAGAATGCATGCTAAAAGAGAAGATTATATTAAATCGTGTTCTTCTAGTTATCGTGAAAATAAAAATGAAGATCTAAAAGTTATTGATGTGTATCCTATTAGATCCTTGTTTTCTAGTATTAATCTTGATGATAATAGGATTGGATATGATTCCGCTTTAAGGTGTCCTAGTAATTCAGAGTTTTTAGATCTTGATGCTAAAATTGCTAAAAGTGGGATTGAAGGGATTAAAACTTTGCATAGTGATGAACCCACTACTTTGGATTTGAAGGTATTCAATTATGACAATTTCTCTTTGATTGATTGTATTTCCTTGTTGCAATCCGTGTTAAATTCTCCGCATGCTTATAGTCAAAATAAAGCTTTCACTAAACATATAGTTGATGCTTTGATGCAATCTTATGAAGAAAAACTTGAGTTGGAAGTTTCTATACCTAGAAAGCTTTATGATGAATGGGAACCTACTATCAAAATAAAAGTAAAATATCATGAATGCTATGCTTTGTGTGATTTGGGTGCTAGTGTTTCCACTATCCCACAAACTTTGTGTGATTTGCTAGGATTCCATGAGCTTGATGATTGTTCTTTAAATTTGCATCTTGCGGATTCCACCATTAAGAAACCTATGGCAAGAATTAATGATGTTCTTATTGTTGCCAATAGGAATTATGTGCCCGTAGATTTCATTGTTCTTGATATAGATTGCAATCCTTCATGTCCTATTATTCTTGGTAGACCTTTCCTTAGAACGATTGGTGCAATTATTGATATGAAGGAAGGAAATATTAGATTCCAATTTCCATTAAGGAAAGGCATGGAACACTTTCCTAGAAATAAAATCAAATTACCATATGAATCTATCATGAGAGCCACTTATGGATTGCCTTTCAAAGATGACAATACCTAGATCTATCTTGTATCGTGCCTTGCTAGGGGCGTAAAACGATAGCGCTTGTTGGGAGGCAACCCAATTTTATGTTTTTTGTTTTTGTTGCTGTTAGGGAATAAATATTGCATATAGCCTCTGATTAGATGTGTTTTCATGTTTTGTTTAGTGTTTGTGCCAAGTAGAACCTTTGGTAAGACTTGTGTGAAGTTTATTTGATCTTGCTGTGAAAAACAGAATCGTTAGCGCTCGCTAAAGTAGTCTTCAGATTTTACTGGAGCGTGCTTTTTAGTTGATTCTTGTTGCTGCTGATTTGTAGAAAAATTGCGCAAATTTACCAATTTAGCTTGAATTTTTGGAGTTCCAGAAGTAGGCGAACCCAGCAGATTACTACGGACTGTTCTGTTTTTGACAGATTCAGTTTTTCGTGTGTTGTTTGCTTATTCCGTTTCATCTATGAGTAATACTGGAAGATATGAACCATATAGAACTTGGAGTACAGTAGTTTAACACAAATATAAACAAATAATGAATTCCTTGCTGTACCTTTGAGTGGTGGTTTGCTTTCTCTTACTAACGGAGCTCACGAGAATTTTTGTCTAAGTTTTGTGTTGTGAAGTTTTCAAGTTTTGAGTATTGCTTTGATGGACTATGGAACAAGGAGCAGCAAAGGCCTAAGCTTGGATATGACCATGGAACCCCAAGTAAATGCAAGATCATCCAAAAGCCTAAGCTTGGGGATGCCCCGGGAAGGCATCCCCTCTTTCGTCTTCATCCATCAGTAACTATACTTGGAGCTATATTTTTATTCACAACATGCTATGTGTTTTGCTTGGAGCGTCTTGTATAATTTGAGTCTTTGCTTGTTAGTTTGCCACAATCATCCTTGCTGTACACACCTATTTCAGAGAGTTAAATATGGCCTAGGAATTGATAGAACACTCTATGTGCTTCACTTATATCTTTTGAGTTGAATAGTTTTTGCTCTAGTGCTTCACTTATATCTTTTAGAGCATGGTGGTAGTAATATTTTGTATAAATTGTTGAACTCTCATGCTTCACTTAGATCTATTTGAGAGTCTATTAAAACAGCATGGTAAAGTGTTTAGGCTTAAGAAACTAGTCTTCACATGATAAACATCCAATGTCAATGTAGTAAAAAAAATCACATCAAGTGCATTGAATAGGAAGAGATGTTGGATGCTTGATAATTGTTTTGAGATATGAGGATAGTGATATTAGAGTCATGCTAGTGTAGTTATTATGAAATTGAAAAATACTTGTGTTAAGGTTAGTAATTCTCATAGCATGCACGTATGGTGAACCGTTATGTGACTAAGTTAAAGCATGAGGTATTTGTAGGGTGTCAACCTTTGTGTGCAGGTCGGGGGCGCGCGATGGTTAACTCCTACCAACATCCCCCCTAGGGGCATGCGTTGATTGCTTTGTTTCTATGACTCGTAAATTTTTGCAATAAGTATATGAGTTCTTATGACTAATGTCGAGTCCATGGATTATACGCACTCTCACCCTTCCACCATTTCTAGCCTCTCTTGTACCGCGCAACTTTCGCTGGTGCCATAAACCCACTATATATCCTTCCTCAAAACAGCCACCATATTGTTCCTCAAAACAGCGACCATACCTACGTATCATGGCATTTCCATAGCCATTCCGAGATATATTGCCATGCAACTTTCCACCGTTCCGTTTATATGACACGCATCATATTGTCATATTGCCATGCACGATCATGTAGTTGACATCATATTTGTGGCATAGCCACCATGCATAATTTATCATACATGTCACTCTTGTTTCATTGCACATATCGGTACACCACCGGAGGCATTCATATAGAGTCATACTTTGTTGTTGTAGTATCGAGTTGTAATCTTGTGTTGTACTGAAAGTGTGATGATCATCGTTTTTAGAGCATTGTCCCATGGGAGGAAAGGCTGAATCTATAAAGCCCCTCCGCAAAAAAAAGAAAAGAAAAAAAGAAAGGCCAAAGAAGAAGAAAAAAGAAAGGCCAAAAAAAGAAGAAAAAAAAAGAGAAAAGAAAAAGGGACAATTGCTACTATCTTTTTCCACACTTGTGCTTCAAAGTAGCACCAAGTTCTTTATTGTAGAGAGTCTCATGCATAGCCACTTTCATATACTAGTGGGGATTTTCGTTATAGAACTTGGCTTGTATATTCCAATGATGGGCTTCCTCAAATGCCCTAGTTCTTCGTGAGCAAGCAAGTTGGATGCACACCTACTAGTTTCTTTGTTGAGCTTTCATTCATATTTAGCTCTAATGCATCCGTTGCATGGCAATCCCTACTCACTCACATTGATATCTATTGATGGGCATCTCCATAGCCCATTCATACGCCTAGTCGACGTGAGACTATCTCCCTCTTTTTGTCTTCTCCACAACCACCTCTATTCCACCCATAGTGCTATGTCCATGGCTCACGCTCATGTATTGCGTGAAAGTTGAAAGGTTTGAAAAGATAGAGCATGAAAACAAATGCTTGGCTGAAATCGGGTTGTGCATGATATGAATATTAGTGTGATAATAAGGGAGCATGGCCAACACTATATGATTTTGTAGGGATAACTTTCTTTAGCCATAGTATTTTGAGAAGACATGATTGCTTTTTTAGCATTGCTTGAAGTATTGTTATTTCTTATGTCAATATAGACTTTTATCTTGAATCTTTCATATCTGAACATTCATGCCACAATTAAGAGAATTGTATTGAAAAACTTATTGGTTAGCATTCCACATCAAAAATTCTTTCTTTGTCATTTACCTACTCGAGGACGAGCATGAATTAAGCTTGGGGATGCTTGATACGTCTCCAACGTATCTAAAAATTTTTATTGTTCCATGCTATTATTTATGAAGTCTTGGATGTTTAATGGGCTTTATCATTCACTTTTATATCATTTTTGGGACTAACCTACTAACCCAAAGGCCCAGTCCAGATTGCTATTTTTTTGCCTATTTCAGGGTTTTGCAGAAAAGGAATATCAAACGGAGTCCAAACGGAATGAAACCTTCGCGAGAGATATTTTTGGAGGAAATCACGCAGGATAGACTTCGAGGCCAAGCCAGGAGATAGAAGAGCCACCCTTGAGGGTGGGGGGGCGCACCCCCCCTTCCCAGGGCGCGCCCCCTGCCTCGAGGGCAGCCCCGATGGCCCCTGGTGCCCCTCTTCTTCCTATATATACCCATGTACCCCAGAAACTCCAACAACAAAGAGAAAACCCTAATTCCACCGCCGTAGCTGATGTTCCCGTGGAGATCCAATCTTGGAGCCTGTTCCGGGAGGGGGATCCATCACGGAGGCCTTCTTCTTCATCATCATCGCCCTCACCATGAGTTGTGAGTAGTTTACCTCAGAACTTCGGGTCCATAGCTAGTATCTAGATGGCTTCTTCTCTCTCTCCGGATCTCAATACAAAGTTCTCCTCGGTCTTCGAGGAGATCTATTCGATGTAATCTCTTTTTGCGGTGTGTTTGTCGAGATCCGATGAATTGTGAGTTTATGATCAAGGTTATCTATGAAAGATATTTGGTTCTTCTCTGAACTTTTTATGTGTGCTCATAATATCCTTGCAAGTCTCTTCGAATTATTGGTTTGGTTTGGCCTACTAGATCTATAGTTCTTGCAATGGGAGAAGTGCTTGGCTTTGGGTTCAATCTTGCGGTGTCCTTTCCAGTGACAGTAGGGGCAGCAAGGCACGTATTGTATTGTTGCCATCGAGGATAAAAATATGGGGTTTTCATCATATTGCTTGAGTTTATCCCTCTACATCATGTCATCTTGCTTAAGGCGTTACTCTGTTCGTATGAACTCAATACACTAGATGCATGCTGGATAGCGGTCGATGTGTGGCGTAATAGTAATAGATGCACGCAGGAGTCGGTCTACTTGTCTCGGACGTGATGCCTATATACAATGATCATGCCTAGATAATCTCATAATTATTCGCTTTTCTATCAATTGCTCGACAACAATTTGTTTACCTGTCGTAGAATACCGCTATCATGAGAGATGCCACTAGAGAAAACTATGGCCCCCGGGTCTATATTTATCATATTACTTTCCCGTCAACTAGCCAATTTCCGTTACCGTTGTTTATTTGCTTTCTTTACTTTCTATTTCTATACCCAAAAATACCAAAAATATAATTATCATCTCTATCAGATCTCACTCTCGTAAGTGACCGTAAAGGGATTGACAACCCCTTATCGCGTTGGCTGCGAAGTTCTTATTTGTTTGTGCAGGTGCGAGGGACTGGCGCGTGGTCTCCTACTGGATTGATACCTTGGTTCTCAAAATCTGAGGGAAATACTTACGCTACTGTGCTGCATCTCCCTTTCCTCTTCGAGGGAATGCAACACATGCTCAAGAGGTAGCAATAAACTCTTGTGTGTTCTGTCCGTTGTTTGCTTGAATCCTTCCACCGAGACGAGAGTGAGGCGCTAGGTAGATGAGAGCAGGAGAGATCTTTGTTCACGCCCCTGTGTTCAAATTTAACGGGTTTTGCGGAGCCCTGAATCCGACATTTTGCGCGCCAGGTGGGGGGCGTGCCGAAATCTCGCCTCTTCGACGACCTCGCTTCCCCTCTCCGGTTCAGCGCCTCTACGATGGCTGCGGCCTGCCACAGCCGCGCGGGGGATGGCTTCCTCCCCGTCGACCGAACAGTATCAGTGGACCGCTCTATCCATGGGCGCTCCTCCCCCTTCCTCGACGACGCTCCTGCCGGCGAGGCCACCGGAGAACGGTCTGCACCGCCACTCCCGCCTCCTGTGGCTTCGCCGGTCACGCTCTTGATGGGGTGACGGCGGGGCCAGCACCGGCCGCCCGCCGAAAACCGCGCCTCATAGACAGCCCGCAGCTACGAGCTGCGGGGCATCGCCTGCACCGAGCGGCCTTATCGCGGGGTCGCCTGCATCCTCGGTGGGTCCCAAGCACCGGCGTCTGCCCGACATGCCAAGTCGCACTTTCGGTAGGTTGGGGTTGCCACCTAGCCACGGGAGGCCTTGCGGGCGCAGAGCGAGCCAGGGCCCACCATCACCTTTGGCCCCGGCAACCTCGCCTCTGAAGCGGCTGGCGCCGGCGCTCTCCCCACGGTATGCACGCCCACCATCTGCGGGGTGGCCGTGATGAGAACCCTCATCGACGGTGGCGCCGGCCTCAACATCCTCTCTCACGAAGCCTTCGGTCATCTGCATGTGTCTTACAGGCAGCTCCTTCCCACCAAACCCTTCTCGGGGGTCGCGGGCTCGGCCGTTCCGCTCGGCCAGATCCGCCTCCCGGTCACCTTCGGCACACCGGCTAACTACCGGACTGAGCTCATCAATTTTGACGTTGCGCCCATCCACCTGTCGTACAACGTCGTCCTCGGCTTCCCAGCCTTGGCGAGGTTCATGGCGGCGACTCACCCCGGCTACAACACCGTCAAGATACCCAGGAGCAGCGGCGTCATCACCATCAAAGGGGACCCCAAGGCCGCCCTTCAGGTCCTGGGGCGCGCTTACAAGGCCGCTGCTGCCGCAGCTCACCCAGGGGTGAAGGGGGCTCCGGAATCTCCGGAGGCCGCGCCTGCCAAGAAGAAGCAGCTCTTTTCTCAGGACCCCGCCGAGACGAAGCAAGTGCCCGCCGATGAAGAAGGCTCAGAAGCCACCTTCACCATCGGCACAGGCATGGATCCAAAGCAAGAGGCAGCATTGGTTAGCTTCCTTAGGGCCAACAAGGATGTGTTCGCCTAGAAGGCCGCAAATTTGGTCAGGGTGCCTAGGCATGTCATTGAGCATCACCTCACGGTGTGCCCCAACGCGCGCCCTATCAAGCTGAAGGCGCGCAGACAAGCCCCGGAGAAGCAGGACTTCATCGTTCAGGAGGTTAGGAAGCTGGAGGAAGCAGGTGTCGTACGGGAAGTACGGCACCCAAAGTGGCTGGCCAATCCCGTCACCGTCCCGAAGAAAGGAGGCAAGGAACGCATGTGCGTCGACTTCATGAGCCTCAACAAGTTCTGCCCTCAGGACCCCTTCCCTCTTCCGCGCATCGACCAAATCATGGATTCGACGGCTGAGTGCGACTTACTCTGCTTCCTTGACGCCTTCTCGGGCTACCACCAAATCAAGATGGCGGTAGAAGACGTGGAGAAGATGGCGTTCCTGACCCCATGTGGGGTCTACTCCTACACCTGCATGCCCTTTGGGCTGAGAAACGTGGGCGCCACCTTCCAGCGCCTGATGCACATCACCCTCGTGTTGGGGAACGTAGTATTTTAAAATTTTCCTACGATCACGCAAGATCTATCTACCAGATGCATAGCAACGAGAGGGGAGAGTGTGTCTACGTACCCTCGTAGACCGGGAGCGGAAGCGTCAAGTGACGCGGTTGATGTTGTCGAACTTCTTCGCGATCCAACCGATCAAGCACCGAACGTACGGCACCTCCGCGTTCAGCACACGTTCAGCTTGATGACGTCCCACGAGCTCTTGATCCAGTTGAGCTTCACGGGAGAGTTTCGTCAGCACGACGGCGTGGTGACGGATATGATGTGTTCACCGGCGCAGGGCTTCGCCTAAGCTCCGCGACGGTACGACCGAGGTGTGATTCTGTGGAGGGGGGCACCGCACACGGCTAAAACAATTCAACTTGTGTGTCTTTGGGTGCCCCCCTACCCCCGTATATAAAGGAGCAAGGGAGGAGGGCCGGCCAACTCTCTATGGTGCGGCTAGGGAAGGGACTCCTACTAGGAATAGGATTGCAATCCTATTCCTAGTAGGATTCACCGAAAGGAAGAAGGGGGGAAGGAATAGGAGAGGTGGCGCCCCCCCCCCCCCAATCCTAGTCCAACTAGGATTCCTAGGTGGGGGCGCCGGCCAGCCCTATGGGCTGCCTCTCTCTCACCCTTTAGGCCCACTATGGACCATCCCCTCTCGTAGGGGGTTCCGGTAACCCCCTCCGGCATTCCCGATAAATCCGAAACTTTTCCGGTATACTTCCGGTGTCCGAATATAGCCGTCCAATATATCAATCTTTATGTCTCGGACATTCCGAGACTCCTCGTCATGTCCGTGATCTCATCCGGGACTCCGAACTACCTTTGGTACATCAATACTCAAAAACTCATAATACCGATCGTCATCAAACGTTAAGCGTGCGGACCCTACGGGTTCGAGAACTATGTAGACATGACCGAGACTCATCTCTAGTCAATAACCAATAGCGGAACCTGGATGTTCATATTGGCTCCTACATATTCTACGAAGATCTTTTATCGGTCAGAACCGCATAACAACATACGTTGTTCCTTTTGTCAAACGGTATGTTACTTGCCCGAGATTCGATCGTCGGTATCTTTATACCTAGTTCAATCTCGTTTACCGGCAAGTCTCTTTACTCGTTCCGTAACACATCATCTCGTGACTAACTCATTAGTCTTTTGCTTGCAAGGCTTATTATGATGTGTGTTACCGAGAGGGCCCAGAGATACCTCTCCGACACTCGGAGTGACAAATCCTAATCTTGATCTATGACAACACCACGAATACTTTCGGAGACACCTGTAGAGCATCTTTATGATCACCCAGTTACGTTGTGACGTTTGATAGCACACAAGGTGTTCCTACGGTATTCGGGAGTTGCATAATCTCGTAGTCATAGGAACATGTATAAGTTATGAAGAAAGCAATAGCAGTTAAACTAAACGATCATAGTGCTATGCTAACGGATGGGTCTTGTCCATCACATCATTCTCCTAATGATGTGATCCCGTTGATCAAATGACAACTCATGTCTATGGCTAGGAAACATAACCATCTTTGATCAATGAGCTAGTCTAGTAGAGGCATACTAGGGACATACTGTTTTGTCTATGTATCCACACATGTACTAAGTTTCCGGTTAATACAATTCTAGCATGAATAAAAGACATTTATCATGATATAAGGAAATACAAATAACATCTTTATTATTGCCTCTAGGGCATATTTCCTTCAGTCTCCCACTTGAACTAGAGTCAATAATCTAGATTACAAAGTGATGATCCTCACACCCATGGAGTTTTGGTGCTGATCATGTTTTGCCCGTGGAAGAGGCTTAGTCAACGGGTCTGCAACATTCAGATCCGTATGTATTTTGCAAATCTCTATGTCTCCCTCCTTGACTAGATCGCGGATGGAATTGAAGCGTCTTTTGATGTGCTTTGTTCTCTTGTGAAACCTGGATTCCTTCGCCAAGGCTATGGCTCCAGTGTTGTCACAAAAGATTTTCATTGGACCCGATGCACTAGGTACTACACCTAGATCGGATATGAACTCCTTCATCCAGACTCCTTCATTTGCTGCTTCCGAAGCAGCTATGTATTCCGCTTCACACGTAGATCCCGCCACGACGCTCTGCTTGGAACTGCACCAGCTGACAGCTCCACCGTTCAATAAAAATACATATCCGGTTTGTGACTTAGAGTCATCCGGATCAGTGTCAAAGCTGGAATCGACGTAACCATTTACGACGAGCTCTTTGTCACCTCCATATATGAGAAACATATCCTTTGTTCTTTTCAGATACTTTAGGATGTTTTTGACCGCTGTCCAGTGATCCACTCCTGGATTACTTTGGTACCTCCCTGCTAGACTTATAGCAAGGCACACATCAGGTCTGGTACACAGCATTGCATACATGATAGATCCTATGGCTGAGGCATAGGGAATGACTTTCATTTTCTCTCTATCTTCTGCAGTGGTCGGGCATTGAGTCTTACTCAACTCATACCTTGTAAAACAGGCAAGAATCCTTTCTTTGACTGATCCATTTTGAACTTTTTCAAAATCTTATCAAGGTATGTGCTTTGTGAAAGTCCAATTAAGCGTCTTGATCTATCTCTATAGATCTTGATGCCTAATATGTAAGCAGCTTCTCCGAGGTCTTTCATTGAAAAACTTTTATTCAAGTATCCTTTTATGCTATCCAGAAATTCTATATCATTTCCAATTAACAATATGTCATCTACATATAATATTAGAAATGCTACAGAGCTCCCACTCACTTTCTTGTAAATACAAGCTTCTCCAAAAGTCTGTATAAAACCATATGCTTTGATCACCTCATCAAAGCGTATATTCCAACTCCGAGATGCTTGCACCAGTCCATAGATGGATCGCTGGAGTTTGCATACTTTGTTAGCACCTTTTGGATCGACAAAACCTTCTGGTTGCATCATATACAACTCTTCTTTGAGATATCCATTTAGGAATGCAGTTTTGACATCCATTTGCCAGATTTCATAATCATAAAATGCGGCAATTGCTAACATGATTCGGACAGACTTAAGCATCGCTAAAGGTGAGAAAGTCTCATCGTAGTCAACTCCTTGAACTTGTCGAAAACCTTTCGCAACAAGTCGAGCTTTGTAAACAGTAATATTACCGTCTGCGTCGGTCTTCCTCTTGAAGATCCATTTATTTTCGATGGCCTGCCGATCATCGGGCAAGTCAACCAAAGTCCACACTTTGTTCTCATACATGGATCCCATCTCAGATTTCATGGCTTCAAGCCATTTTGCGGAATCTGGGCTCATCGTCGCTTCCTCATAGTTCGTAGGTTCATCATGGTCTAGTAACATGATTTCCAGAACTGGGTTGCCGTACCACTTTGGTGCGGAACGTACTCTGGTTGATCTACGACGTTCAGCAGAAACTTGATCCGAAGTTTCATGATCATTATCATCAACTTCCTCACTAATTGGTGTAGGAATCACTGGAACAATTTCCTGTGATGTACTACTTTCCAATATGGGAGAAGGTACAATTACCTCATCAAGTTCTACTTTCCTCCCACTCACTTCTTTCGAGAGAAACTCTTTTTCTAGAAAGGATCCGTTCTTAGCAACGAATATTTTGCCTTCGGATCTGTGATAGAAGGTGTACCCAACAGTCTCTTTTGGGTATCCTATGAAGACACATTTTTCCGACTTGGGATCGAGCTTATCAGGTTGAAGTGTTTTCACATAAGCATCGCAGCCCCAAATTTTAAGAAACGACAACTTTGGTTTCTTGCCAAACCATAGTTCATAAGGCGTCGTATCAACGGATTTAGATGGTGCCCTATTTAACGTGAATGCAGCTGTCTCTAAAGCATAACCCCAAAACGATAGTGGTAAATCGGTAAGAGACATCATAGATCGCACCATATCCAATAAAGTACAGTTACGACGTTCGGACACACCATTACGTTGTGGTGTTCCAGGTGGCGTGAGTTGTGAAACTATTCCACATTGTTTCAAATGAAGACCAAACTCGTAACTCAAATATTCTCCTCCACGATCAGATCGTATGAACTTTATTTTCTTGTTACGATGATTCTCTACTTCACTCTGAAATTCTTTGAACTTTTCAAATGTTTCAGACTTGTGTTTCATTAAGTAGATATACCCATATCTGCTCAAATCATCAGTGAAGGTCAGAAAATAACGATACCCACCGCGAGCATCAACACTCATTGGTCCACATACATCAGTATGTATGATTTCCAACAAATTTGTTGCTCGCTCCATAGTTCCGGAGAACGGAGTTTTAGTCATCTTGCCCATGAGGCATGGTTCGCAAGCACCAAGTGATTCATAATCAAGTGATTCCAAAAGTCCATCTTTATGGAGTTTCTTCATGCGTTTTACACCAATATGACCTAAACGGCAGTGCCACAAATAAGTTGCACTATCATTATTATCCTTGCATCTTTTGGTTTCAATATTATGAATATGTGTATCACTACAATCGAGATCCAGTAAGAATAGACCACTCTTTAAGGGTGCATGACCATAAAAGATATTATTCATCAAAATGGAACAACCATTATTCTCTGATTTAAATGAATAACCGTCTCGCAATAAACAAGATCCAGATATAATGTTCATGCTCAACGCTGGCACCAAATAACAATTATTTAGGTCTAAAACTAATCCCGAAGGTAGATGCAGAGGTAGCGTGCCGACGGCGATCACATCGACTTTGGAACCGTTTCTCACGCGCATCGTCACCTCGTCCTTAGCTAATCTTCGTTTAATCCGTAGTCCCTGTTTCGAGTTACAAATATTAGCAACCGAACCGGTATCAAATACCCAGGTACTACTACGAGCATTAGTAAGGTACACATCAATAACATGTATATCACATATACCTTTGTTCATCTTGCCATCCTTCTTATCCGCCAAATACTTGGGGCAGTTCCGCTTCTAGTGTCCAGTCCCCTTGCAGTAGAAGCACTCAGTTTCAGGCTTGGCTCCAGATTTGGGTTTCTTCGTTAAAGTAGCAACTGACTTGCTATTCCTTTTGGAGTTCCCTTTCTTTCCCTTGCCCTTTTTCTTTAAACTAGTGGTCTTGTTAACCATCAACACTTGATGCTCCTTTTTGATTTCTACCTCCGCAGCTTTGAGCATAGCGAAGAGCTCGGGAATTGTCTTTTGCATACCTTGCATGTTATAGTTCATCACGAAGCCTTTATAGCTTGGTGGCAGTGATTGAAGAACTCTATCAATAACACTATCCTCGTCAACTTTGCAACCAAGTTGAGTCATATGATTGTAGTACCCAGACATTCTGAGCAAGTGTTCACTGATAGAACTATTCTCCTCCATTTTGCAGCTGTAGAACTTATTGGAAATCTCATATTTCTCAATTCGGGCATTTGCTTGAAATATTAACTTCAACTCCTGGATCATTTCATATGCTCCATGACGTTCAAAACGTCGTTGAAGTCCCGGTTCTAAGCCGTAAAGCATGGCACACTGAACTATCGTGTAGTCATCAGACCGCGACTGCCAGACGTTCAAAGCGTCTGCATCAGCGGAAGGGGGCTTGTCACCTAGCGGTGCTTCAAGGACATAATTCTTCTGTGCAGCAATGAGGATAATCCTCAGGTTACGGACCCAGTCCGTGTAATTGCTACCATCATCTTTCAACTTAGCTTTCTCTAGGAAGGCATTAAAATTCAAAGGAACGGTAGCACGGGCCATTGATCTACAACGACATAGATATGCAAAACTATCAGGACTAAGTTCATGATAAATTAAAGTTCAATTTAATCATATTAATTTATAGAACTCCCACTTAGATAGACATCCCTCTGGTCATCTAAATGATCACGTGATCCAAATCAACTAAACCATGTCCGATCATCACGTGAGATGGAGTAGTTTTCAATGGTGAACATCTTATGTTGATCATATCTACTATATGATTCACGCTCGACCTTTCGGTCTCCAGTGTTCCGAGGCCATATCTGTATATGCTAGGCTCGTCAAGTTTAACCCGAGTATTCTACGTGTGCAAAACTGGCTTACACCCGTTGTATTTGAACGTAGAGCTTATCACACCCGATCATCACGTGGTGTCTCGGCACGACGAACTTTCGCAACGGTGCATACTCAGGGAGAACACTTATACCTTGAAATTTAGTAAGGGATCATCTTATAATGCTACCGTCGTTCTAAGCAAAATAAGAAGCATAAGATAAACATCACATGCAATCAAAATATGTGACATGATATGGTCATCATCATCTTGTGCTTTTGATCTCCACCTTCAAAGCACCGTCATGATCACCTTCGTCACCGGCTTGACACCTTGATCTTCATCGTAGCATCGTTGTCGTCTTGCCAACTATTGCTTCTACGACTATCGCTACCGCTTAGTGATAAAGTAAAGCAATTACATGGCGATTGCATTTCATACAATAAAGCGACAACCATATGGCTCCTGCCAGTTGCCGATAACTTTACAAAACATGATCATCTCATACAAAACCGTATAACTCATCATGTCTTGACCATATCACATCACAACATGCCCTGCAAAAACAAGTTAGACGTCCTCTGCTTTGTTTGTTGCAAGTTTTACGTGGCTGCTACGGGCTTAGCAAGAACCGTTCTTACCTACGCATACAAAACCACAACGATGTTTCGTCAAGTATGTGCTGTTTTAACCTTCACAAGGACCGGGCGTAGCCACACTTGATTCAGCTAAAGTGAGAGAGACAGACACCCGCCAGTCACCTTTAAGCAACGAGTGCTCGTAACGGTGAAACCAGTCTCGCGTAAGCGTACGCGTAATGTCGGTCCGGGCCGCTTCATCTCACAATACCGCCGAAGCAAAGTATGACATGCTGGTAAGCAGTATGACTAGTATCGTCCACAATCTCATTGTGTTCTACTCATGCATATCATCTACGCACAGACCTGGCTCTGATACCACTGTTGGGGAACGTAGTATTTTAAAATTTTCCTACGATCACGCAAGATCTATCTACCAGATGCATAGCAACGAGAGGGGAGAGTGTGTCTACGTACCCTCGTAGACCGGGAGCGGAAGCGTCAAGTGACGCGGTTGATGTTGTCGAACTTCTTCGCGATCCAACCGATCAAGCACCGAACGTACGGCACCTCCGCGTTCAGCACACATTCAGCTTGATGACGTCCCACGAGCTTTTGATCCAGTTGAGCTTCACGGGAGAGTTTCGTCTGCACGACGGCGTGGTGACGGATATGATGTGTTCACCGGCGCAGGGCTTCGCCTAAGCTCCGCGACGGTACGACCGAGGTGTGATTCTGTGGAGGGGGGCACCGCACACGGCTAAAACAATTCAACTTGTGTGTCTTTGGGTGCCCCCCTGCCCCCGTATATAAAGGAGCAAGGGAGGAGGGTCGGCCAACTCTCTATGGTGCGGCTAGGGAAGGGACTCCTACTAGGAATAGGATTGCAATCCTATTCCTAGTAGGATTCACCGAAAGGAAGAAGGGGGAAAGGAATAGGAGAGGTGGCGCCCCCCCCCCCCCAATCCTAGTCCAACTAGGATTCCTAGGTGGGGCGCCGGCCAGCCCTATGGGCTGCCTCTCTCTCACCCTTTAGGCCCACTATGGACCATCCCCTCTCGTAGGGGGTTCCGGTAACCCCCTCCGGCATTCCGGATAAATCCGAAACTTTTCCGGTATACTTCCGGTGTCCGAATATAGCCGTCCAATATATCAATCTTTATGTCTCGGACATTCCGAGACTCCTCGTCATGTCCGTGATCTCATCCGGGACTCCGAACTACCTTCGGTACATCAATACTCAAAAACTCATAATACCGATCGTCATCAAACGTTAAGCGTGCGGACCCTACGGGTTCGAGAACTATGTAGACATGACCGAGACTCATCTCTGGTCAATAACCAATAGCGGAACCTGGATGTTCATATTGGCTCCTACATATTCTACGAAGATCTTTTATCGGTCAGAACCGCATAACAACATACGTTGTTCCTTTTGTCAAACGGTATGTTACTTGCCCGAGATTCGATCGTCGGTATCTTTATACCTAGTTCAATCTCGTTTACCGGCAAGTCTCTTTACTCGTTCCGTAACACATCATCTCTTGACTAACTCATTAGTCTTTTGCTTGCAAGGCTTATTATGATGTGTGTTACCGAGAGGGCCCAGAGATACCTCTCCGACACTCGGAGTGACAAATCCTAATCTTGATCTATGCCAACACCACGAATACTTTCGGAGACACCTGTAGAGCATCTTTATGATCACCCAGTTACGTTGTGACGTTTGATAGCACACAAGGTGTTCCTACGGTATTCGGGAGTTGCATAATCTCGTAGTCATAGGAACATGTATAAGTTATGAAGAAAGCAATAGCAGTTAAACTAAACGATCATAGTGCTATGCTAACGGATGGGTCTTGTCCATCACATCATTCTCCTAATGATGTGATCCCGTTGATCAAATGACAACTCATGTCTATGGCTAGGAAACATAACCATCTTTGATCAATGAGCTAGTCTAGTAGAGGCATACTAGGGACATACTGTTTTGTCTATGTATCCACACATGTACTAAGTTTCCGGTTAATACAATTCTAGCATGAATAAAAGACATTTATCATGATATAAGGAAATACAAATAACATCTTTATTATTGCCTCTAGGGCATATTTCCTTCACCTCGGCCCTCTGCTCGGAAGGAATGCAGAGGCCTACGTCGATAACATCGTGGTTAAAACCAAGGAGTCCACGACCCTCATCCAGGACTTAGAAGAAACATTCGCCAACCTGCGCAAGGTGAAGCTGTGCCTCAACCCGGAGAAGTGCGTGTTCGGCGTACCCTCCGGCAAGTTGCTAGGGTTCCTGGTTTCGTATCGGGGCATTGAGGCTAACCTTGAGAAGATCAAGGCCATCGAGAAAATGAGGCCGCCCACAAAACTGAAGGAAATGCAGAAGCTCGCCGGATGTGTGACGTCCCTGGGGCGCTTCATCTCTAAGCTTGGGGAATGCGCCCTTCCGTTCTTCAAGCTCATGAAGAAGAAAAGGGCCCTTTGAGTGGACTCCGGAGGCCGACGCTGCCTTCCGGGATATCAAGAAATACCTCGCCAGCTCGCCGGTTATGGTAGCACCCCGACCCTTGGAGCCCATGACACTCTACCTCGCCGCAACACCTCATTCCTCCAGCGCAGCACTAGTCGTGGAGCGCAAGGAAAGGCTCCGGAGCCCAAGGCCACCGGGCGGCTCGGCACCTTCAGGGCTCGTGCCACCCCCCGATGCAGCCTTAGGGGAAGATTCGACTATGGGCATTGATGGCCCCACCATTCAGCAAGAAGCTCCTCAGGCTCCTGAGGCGCCAGCGGACCCTGCTGCGACAACCCTCGTGGAGCACCCGGTGTACTTCATCAACACAGTACTGCGGGACGCATGTTCGCGCTACCCGATGCCCCAGAAGCTGCTCCTGGCGCTCCTCGTCGCCTCCAGGAAGCTGCGTCACTACTTCCAAGGCCACCCCATCAAGGTTGTTTCGTCATACCCCCTCGAGAAGGTGCCGCGGGGCCCGAATGTCATCGGGAGGGTCGCCGAGTGGAACATCGAGCTTCAAGTGTTCCAGTTGGAATTCAGCACCATGCGGGTGATCAAGGGAGCAGCTCTGGCAGACTTCGTGGCGGAATGGACTGACGCGCCGGAGCAAGGGGTCAGCGAAGACCACTCGCTGGCCCCCGGTGATGAAGCCCCAGACGGATGGGTAGTATACTTCGACGGCGCCTTCTCACGCCTCGGCGCAGGGGCTGGCACCATGTTGGTATCTCCCACTCAGGATAAGTTGTACTATGCTGTGCAGCTCTGCTTCCAGCAGGGCGAGAAGGTCTCCAACAACATCGCCCAATACGAGGGCCTGATTGTCGGGCTCAAGGCCGCCGCTGCGCTGGGGGTCAAGCGTCTCACCATCAGGGGCGATTCGCAACTCCTAGTTGACTTCAACAACAAGAAGTACAAGCCCAAGGACGAGCACATGGGGGCATATCTGGAGGAGGTGCATAGGATGGAGAAGCGATTCCAAGGGCTGGAGGTGCAGCACGTGCCGAGAGGCAGCAACAAAGAGGCGGACGACATCGCCAAACGAGCCTCCAGACGGGAGCCTCAAAGGCCAGGCGTCTTCGAGGAGCGGCAACTCAAGCCATCAGCAGCTCCGTCAGCCCCTGAGCCGGCCTCGCCTCTGCAGGGGCTACCAGCGGCGCCTCCGGACGGTGCCCCGCCATGCGGGCCACCCTCCGGAGCCCGCCTGTTGCTCGTCACGGAGCCCGAGGAGGGTTGTGTTGGGGAACGTAGTATTTTAAAATTTTCATACGATCACGCAAGATCTATCTACCAGATGCATAGCAACGAGAGGGAAGAGTGTGTCTACGTACCCTCATAGACCGGAAGCGGAAGCGTCAAGTGACGCGGTTGATGTAGTCGAACTTCTTCGCGATTCAACCGATCAAGCACCGAACGTACGGCACCTCCGTGTTCAGCACACGTTCAGCTTGATGACGTCCCACGAGCTCTTGATCCAGTTGAGCTTCACGGGAGAGTTTCGTCAGCACGACGGTGCGGTGACGGATATGATGTATTCACCGGCGCAGGGCTTCGCCTAAGCACTGCGATGGTATGACCGAGGTGTGTTTCTGTGGAGGGGGGCACCGCACACGGCTGGAACAATTCAACTTGTGTGTCTTTGGGTGCCCCCCTGCCCCCGTATATAAAGGAGCAAGAGGGGAGGGCCGGCCGGCCTCCTATGGTGCGGCTAGGGCAATCCTACTAGGAATAGGATTGCAATCCTATTCCTAGTAGGAGTCCACCAAGAAGGAAGAGAGGGAAAGGAAAAGAGGGAGAGGTGGCGCCTCCCCAATCCTAGTCCAACTAGGATCCCTAGGTGGGGCGCCGGCCAGCCTCTATGGGCTGCCTCTCTCCTTTCCTCAAGGCCCACTATGGACCATCCCCCCTCGTAGGGGGTTCCGGTAACCCCCTCCGGCAATCCAGTTAAATCCGAAACTTTTCCGGAACACTTCCGGTGTCCGAATATAGTCGTCCAATATATCAATCTTTATGTCTTGGACATTCCGAGACTCCTCGTCATGTCCGTGATCTCATCCGGGACTCCGAACTACCTTCGGTACATCAAAACTCATAAACTCATAATACCGATCGTCATCAAACGTTAAGCGTGCGGACCCTACGGGTTCGAGAACTATGTAGACATGACCGAGACTCATCTTCGGTCAATAACCAATAGCGGAACCTGGATGCTCATATTGGTTCCTACATATTCTACGAAGATCTTTATCGGTCAAACCGCATAACAACATACGTTGTTCCTTTTGTCATCGGTATGTTACTTGCCCGAGATTCGATCGTCGGTATCTCCATACCTAGTTCAATCTCGTTACCGGCAAGTCTCTTTACTCGTTCCGTAACACATCATCTCGTGACTAACTTATTAGTCTTTTGCTTGCAAGGCTTATTGTGATGTGTGTCACCGAGAGGGCCCAGAGATACCTCTCCGACACTCGGAGTGACAAATCCTAATCTTGATCTATGCCAACACCACGAATACTTTCGGAGACACCTGTAGAGCATCTTTATGATCACCCAGTTACGTTGTGACGTTTGATAGCACACAAGGTGTTCCTACGGTATTCGGGAGTTGCATAATCTCATAGTCATAGGAACATGTATAAGTCATGAAGAAAGCAATAGCAGTAAAACTAAACGATCATAGTGCTATGCTAACGGATGGGTCTTGTCCATCACATCATTCTCCTAATGATGTGATCCCGTTGATCAAATGACAACTCATGTCTATGGCTAGGAAACATAACCATCTTTGATCAATGAGCTAGTCTAGTAGAGGCATACTAGGGACATACTGTTTTGTCTATGTATCCACACATGTACTAAATTTCCGGTTAATACAATTCTAGCATGAATGAAAGACATTTATCATGATATAAGGAAATACAAATAACATCTTTTATTATTGCCTCTAGGGCATATTTCCTTCAGTCTCCCACTTGAACTAGAGTCAATAATCTAGATTACAAAGTGATGATCCTCACACCCATGGAGTCCTGGTGCTGATCATGTTTTGCCCGTGGAAGAGGCTTAGTCAACGGGTCTGCAACATTCAGATCCGTATGTATTTTGCAAATCTCTATGTCTCCCTCCTTGAGTAGATCGCGGATGGAATTGAAGCGTCTTTTGATGTGCTTTGTTCTCTTGTGAAACCTGGATTCGTTCGCCAAGGCTATTGCTCCAGTGTTGTCACAAAAGATTTTCATTGGACCCAATGCACTAGGTATTACACCTAGATCGGATATGAACTCCTTCATCCAGACTCCTTCATTTGCTGCTTCCGAAGCAGCTATGTATTCCGCTTCACACGTAGATCCCGCCACGACGCTCTGCTTGGAACTGCACCAACTGACAGCTCCACCGTTCAATAAAAATACATATCCGGTTTGTGACTTAGAGTCATCCGGATCAGTGTCAAAGCTAGAATCGACGTAACCGTTTACGACGAGCTCTTTGTCACCTCCATACACGAGAAACATATCCTTAGTCCTTTTCAGGTATTTTAGGATGTTCTTGACCGCTGTCCAGTGATCCACTCCTGGATTACTTTGGTACCTCCCTGCCAGACTTATAGCAAGGCACACATCAGGTCTGGTACACAGCATTGCATACATGATAGATCCTATGGCTGAGGCATAGGGAATGACTTTCATTTTCTCTCTATCTTCTGCAGTGGTCGGGCATTGAGTCTTACTCAACTTCATACCTTGTAATACAGGCAAGAACCCTTTCTTTGACTGATCCATTTTGAACTTCTTCAAAATCTTATAAAGGTATGTGCTTTGTGAAAGTCCAATTAAGCGTCTTGATCTATCTCTATAGATCTTGATGCCTAATATATAAGCAGCTTCACCGAGGTCTTTCATTGAAAAATTCTTATTCAAGTATCCTTTTATGCTATCCAGAAATTCTATATCATTTCCAATCAGCAATATGTCATCCACATATAATATTAGAAATGCTACAGAGCTCCCACTCACTTTCTTGTAAATACAGGCTTCTCCAAAAGTCTGTATAAAACCATAAGCTTTGATCACCTCATCAAAGCGTATATTCCAACTCCGAGATGCTTGCACCAGTCCATAGATGGATCGCTGGAGCTTGCACACTTTGTTAGCACCTTTTGGATCGACAAAACCTTCTGGTTGCATCATATACAACTCTTCTTTGAGATATCCATTCAGGAATGCAGTTTTGACATCCATTTGCCAGATTTCATAATCATAAAATGCGGCAATTGCTAACATGATTCGGACAGACTTAAGCATCGCTACAGGTGAGAAAGTCTCATCGTAGTCAACTCCTTGAACTTGTCGAAACCCTTTTGCAACAAGTCGAGCTTTGTAAACAGTAATATTACCGTCTGCGTCGGTCTTCCTCTTGAAGATCCATTTATTTTCGATGGCCTGCCGATCATCGGGCAAGTCAACCAAAGTCCACACTTTGTTCTCATACATGGATCCCATCTCAGATTTCATGGCCTCAAGCCATTTTGCGGATCTGGGCTCATCATCGCTTCCTCATAGTTCGCAGGTTCATCATGGTCTAGTAACATGATTTCCAGAACTGGGTTGCCGTACCACTCTGGTGCGGAACGTACTCTGGTTGATCTACGACGTTCAGCAGAAACTTGATCTGAAGTTTCATGATCATCATCATTAACTTCCTCACTGATTGGTGTAGGAATCACTGGAACAATTTTCTGTGATGTACTACTTTCCAATTCGGGAGAAGGTACAATTACCTCATCAAGTTCTACTTTCCTCCCACTCACTTTTTTTGAGAGAAACTCCTTCTCTAGAAAGGATCCATTCTTAGCAACGAATATCTTGCCTTCGGATCTGTGATAGAAGGTGTACCCAACTGTCTCTTTTGGGTATCCTATGAAGACACATTTCTCCGACTTGGGTTCGAGCTTATCAGGTTGAAGCTTTTTCACATAAGCATCGCAGCCCCAAACTTTAAGAAACGACAACTTTGGTTTCTTGCCAAACCATAGTTCATAAGGTGTCGTATCAACGGATTTAGATGGTGCCCTATTTAACGTGAATGCAGCTGTCTCTAAAGCATAACCCCAAAACGATAGTGGTAAATCGGTAAGAGACGTCATAGATCGCACCATATCCAATAAAGTACGGTTACGACGTTCGGACACACCATTACGCTGTGGTGTTCCGGGTGGCGTGAGTTGTGAAACTATTCCACATTGTTTCAAATGAAGACCAAACTCGTAACTCAAATATTCTCCTCCATGATCAGATCGTAGAAACTTTATTTTCTTGTTGCGATGATTCTCTACTTCACTCTGAAATTCTTTGAACTTTTCAAATGTTTCAGACTTGTGCTTCATTAAGTAGACATACCCATATCTGCTCAAATCATCAGTGAAGGTCAGAAAATAACGATACCCGCCGCGAGCTTCAACACTCATTGGCCCACATACATCAGTATGTATGATTTCCAACAAATCTGTTGCTCGCTCCATAGTTCCGGAGAACGGAGTTTTAGTCATCTTGCCCATGAGGCATGGTTCGCAAGCACCAAGTGATTCATAATCAAGTGATTCCAAAAGTCCATCACTATGGAGTTTCTTCATGCGTTTTACACCAATATGACCTAAACTGCAGTGCCACAAATAAGTTGCACTATCATTATTAACCTTGCATCTTTTGGTTTCAATATTATGAATATGTGTATCACTACAATCGAGATCCAATAAGAATAGACCACTCTTCAAGGGTGCATGACCATAAAAGATACTATTCATAAAAACAGAACAACCATTATTCTCTGATTTAAATGAATAACCGTCTCGCAACAAACAAGATCCAGATATAATGTTCATGCTCAACGCTGGCACCAAATAACAATTATTTAGGTCTAAAACTAATCCCGAAGGTAGATGTAGAGGTAGCGTGCCGACGGCGATCACATCGACTTTGGAACCATTTCCCACGCGCATCGTCACCTCGTCCTTAGCCAATCTTCGTTTAATCCGTAGTCCCTGTTTCGAGTTACAAATATTAGCAACCGAACCGGTATCAAATACCCAGGTACTACTACGAGCATTAGTAAGGTACACATCAATAACATGTATATCACATATACCTTTGTTCACCTTGCCATCCTTCTTATCCGCCAAATACTTGGGGCATTTCCGCTTCCAGTGTCCAGTCCCCTTGCAGTAGAAGCACTCTGTTTCAGGATTGGCTCCAGACTTGGGTTTCTTCGTGGGAGTAGCAACTGTCTTGCTATTCTTCTTGAAGTTCCCCTTCTTTCCCTTGCCCTTTTTCTTGAAACTAGTGGTCTTGTTAACCATCAACACTTGATGCTCCTTCTTGATTTCTACCTCCGCAGCCTTGAGGATAGCGAAGAGCTCGGGAATTGTCTTTTGCATCCCTTGCATATTATAGTTCATCACAAAGCCTTTATAGCTTGGTGGCAGTGATTGAAGAACCCTATCAATAACACTATCCTCGTCAACTTTGCAACCAAGTTGAGTCATATGATTGTAGTACCCAGACATTCTGAGCAAGTGTTCACTGATAGAACTATTCTCCTCCATCTTGCAGCTGTAGAACTTATTGGAAATCTCATATTTCTCAATCCGGGCATTTGCTTGAAATATTAACTTCAACTCCTGGAACATCTCATATGGTCCATGACGTTCAAAATGTCGTTGAAGTCCCGGTTCTAAGCCGTAGAGCATGGCACACTGAACTATCGTGAAGTCATCAGACCGCGATTGCCAGACGTTCAAAGCGTCTACATTAGCGGGAGGGGGCTTGTCACCTAGCGGTGCTTCAAGGACATAATTTTTCTGTGCAGCAATGAGGATAATCCTCAAGTTACGGACCCAGTCCGTGTAATTGCTACCATCATCTTTCAACTTAGCTTTCTCTAGGAATGCATTAAAATTCAAAGGAACGGTAGCACGGGCCATTGATCTACAACAACATAGATATGCAAAAACTATCAGGACTAAGTTCATGATAAATTAAAGTTCAGTTTAATCATATTAATTTAAAGAACTCCCACTTTGATAGACATCCCTCCGGTCATCTAAATGATCACGTGATCCAAATCAACTAAACCATGTCCGATCATCACGTGAGATGGAGTAGTTTCAATGGTGAACATCTTATGTTGATCATATCTACTATATGATTCACGCTCGACCTTTCGGTCTCCAGTGTTCCAAGGCCATATCTGCATATGCTAGGCTCGTCAAGTTTCACCCGAGTATTCTGCGTGTGCAAAACTGGCTTACACTCGTTGTATTTGAACGTAGAGCTTATCACACCCGATCATCACGTGGTGTCTCGGCACGACGAACTTTTGCAACGGTGCATACTCAGGGAGAACACTTATACCTTGAAATTTAGTAAGGGATCATCTTATAATGCTACCGTCGTTCTAAGCAAAATAAGAAGCATAATAAGATAAACATCACATGCAATCAAAATATGTGACATGATATGGCCATCATCATCATGTGCTTTTGATCTCCATCTCCAAAGCACCTTCATGATCACCTTCGTCATCGGCGCGACACCTTGATCTCCATCGTAGCATCGTTGTCGTCTCGCCAACTATTGCTTCTACGACTATCGCTACCGCTTAGTGACAAAGTAAAGCAATTACATGGTGATTGCATTTCATACAATAAAGCGACAACCATATGGCTCCTGCCAGTTGCCGATAACATTACAAAACATGATCATCTCATACAAAACCGTATAACTCATCATGTCTTGACCATATCACATCACAACATGCCCTGCAAAAACAAGTTAGACGTCCTCTACTTTGTTGTTGCAAGTTTTACGTGGCTGCTATGGGCTTAGCAAGAACCGTTCTTACCTACGCATACATAACCACAACGATGTTTCGTCAAGTATGTGATGTTTTAACCTTCACAAGGACCGGGCGTAGCCACACTTGATTCAGCTAAAGTGAGAGAGACAGACACCCGCCAGTCACCTTTAAGCAACGAGTGCTCGTAACGGTGAAACCAGTCTCGCGTAAGCGTACGCGTAATGTCGGTCCGGGCCGCTTCATCTCACAATACCGCCGAAGCAAAGTATGACATGCTGGTAAGCAGTATGACTAGTATCGCCCACAACTCATTGTGTTCTACTCGTGCATATCATCTATGCATAGACCTGGCTCATGATGCCACTGTTGGGGAACGTAGTATTTTAAAATTTTCCTACGATCACGCAAGATCTATCTACCAGATGCATAGCAACGAGAGGGAAGAGTGTGTCTACGTACCCTCGTAGACCAGAAGCGGAAGCGTCAAGTGACGCGGTTGATGTAGTCGAACTTCTTCGCGATTCAACCGATCAAGCACCGAACGTACGGCACCTCCGCGTTCAGCACACGTTCAGCTTGATCGTCCCACGAGCTCTTGATTCAGTTGAGCTTCACGGGAGAGTTTCGTCAGCACGACGGCGTGGTGACGGATATGATGTATTCACCGGCGCAGGGCTTCGCCTAAGCACTGCGATGGTATGACCGAGGTATGTTTCTGTGGAGGGGGGCACCGCACATGGCTGGAACAATTCAACCTGTGTGTCTTTGGGTGCCCCCCTGCCCCCATATATAAAGGAGCAAAAGGGGAGGGCCGGCCGGCCTCCTATGGTGCGGCTAGGGCAATCCTACTAGGAATAGGATTGCAATCCTATTCCTAGTAGGAGTCCACCAAGAAGGAAGAGAGGGAAAGGAAAAGAGGGAGAGGTGGCGCCTCCCCAATCCTAGTCCAACTAGGATCCCTAGGTGGGGCGCCGGCCAGCCTCTATGGGCTGCCTCTCCCCTTTCCTCAAGGCCCACTATGGACCATCCCCCCTCGTAGGGGGTTCCGGTAACCCCCTCCGGCAATTCAGTTAAATCCGAAACTTTTCCGGAACACTTCCGGTGTCCGAATATAGTCGTCCAATATATCAATCTTTATGTGTCGGACATTCCGAGACTCCTCGTCATGTCCGTGATCTCATCCGGGACTCCGTACTACCTTTGGTACATCAAAGCTCATAAACTCATAATACCGATCGTCATCAAACGTTAAGCGTGCGGACCCTACGGGTTCGAGAACTATGTAGACATGACCGAGACTCATCTCCGGTCAATAACCAATAGCGGAACCTGGATGTTCATATTGGCTCCTACATATTCTACGAAGATCTTTATCGGTCAAACCGCATAACAACATACGTTGTTCCTTTTGTCATCGGTATGTTACTTGCCCGAGATTCGATCGTTGGTATCTCTATACCTAGTTTAATCTCGTTACCGGCAAGTCTCTTTACTCATTCTGTAACACATCATCTCGTGACTAACTCATTAGTCTTTTGCTTGCAAGGCTTATTATGATGTGTGTTACCGAGAGGGCCCAGAGATACCTCTCCGACACTCGGAGTGACAAATCCTAATCTTGATCTATGCCAACACCACGAATACTTTCGGAGACACCTGTAGAGCATCTTTATGATCACCCAATTACGTTGTGACGTTTGATAGCACACAAGGTGTTCCTACGGTATTCGGGAGTTGCATAATCTCATAGTCATAGGAACATGTATAAGTCATGAAGAAAGCAATAGCAGTAAAACTAAACGATCATAGTGCTATGCTAACGGATGGGTCTTGTCCATCACATCATTCTCCTAATGATGTGATCCCGTTGATCAAATGACAACTCATGTCTATGGCTAGGAAACATAACCATCTTTGATCAATGAGCTAGTCTAGTAGAGGCATACTAGGGACATACTGTTTTGTCTATGTATCCACACATGTACTAAATTTCCGGTTAATACAATTCTAGCATGAATAAAAGACATTTATCATGATATAAGGAAATACAAATAACATCTTTTATTATTGCCTCTAGGGCATATTTCCTTCAGGTTGCTAGACCCAAGAGCTCAAGATGTACCTACAACATGATACCCTGCCGAACAAAGAAGAAGACACAGAGCGCGTGGTCTGATAGGCCTCAGCTTACTGCATCCAAGACGGTGAACTCTACAGGAGGCGCCCCAATGACGTCTCGCTAAAATGCATCTCGAGGAAGCAAGGGCGCGAGCTGCTAGCTGATATCCACGATGGAGACTGTGGCCATCACTCGTCACCCCGCACCCTCATGGGCAAGGCCTTCCGTCGCGGCTTCTACTGGCCCACGGCGCTCAACGACACCACGGAGCTCGTGCGAGCTTGCGAGGCGTGCCAGTTTACGCCAAGCAGATCCACCAGCCAGCGCAAGGCCTCCAGACGATTCCGCTTTCCTAGCCCTTCGCGGTCTGGGGATTGGACATCCTGGGTCCATTTCCTCGGGCAGCTGGGGGCTACCGCTTCCTGTACGTCGCCATCGACAAATTCACCAAGTGGGTGGAAGTGGAGCCTGTTCGCGCGATCCCAGCCGGGTCGGCTGTCAAGTTCATCCAGGGCCTCGTGAGGCGACTCGGGGTCCCCAACCGCATCCTCACAGATAACGGTTCGCAGTTCACAAGTAATCTCTTCAGGTCATATTGTGGTAACCTTGGAACACAGATCTGCTACGCTTCGGTGGCTCACCCCAGGAGCAACGGCCAGGCCGAGGGCTCCAACGCGGAAGTCTTGCGTGGCCTCAAGACGCGCAACTTTAAGAACAAGCTTGAGGCTTGCGGCAGGGGCAGGATCAATGAACTCCAGTCCGTGTTGTGGTCAATCCGAACCACTGCCAGCAAACCTATGGGGGAAACTCCCTTCTTTCTCGTCTACGGGGCGGAGGCGGTCCTCCCTCACGAGGTCAAGCATCGCTCCCCACGGGTCCTGGCCTTCAATGAGAAATGTCAATACGCCGCCTGGCGGATGGACCTCGTGCTCGGCGAGGAGGGCCGCCGCCGAGCTGCCCTCAGGGCGGCACGTTATCAGCATGCGTTGCGGTGGTACCACTGCCGCGGCATCCGCGCAAGAACACTTGAAGTTGGTGACTTGGTCCTGAGGCGGGTCCTCTCCCGTGAGGGGCTACACAAGCTCTCGCCCATGTGGGAGGGCCCGTTCAGAATCGCCCGTGTCTCTAGGCCTGGTGATGTGCGCCTGGAGACGCATGATGGGATACCTATCCAGAATTCCTGGAACATTGAGCACCTCAGGAGGTTCTATCCATAATCAAGGCTCCGTGCCCGTGAAGGTCTCCGTCCGTGACACTCTCACGTAATAATGAGTTGGGGTTGTACACGCCTCAGAGTCTCCTGTGCGTTGCCTACGCGCCCTCAGACGGGGCTCCCACCCACGCCCAAGTGGCAGTCCTTAGCTCCACGCTGGGAAGAAGACGTAGTGTAGGGGTTGGACGCGACCTTTTTCCTTTTTTGCTTGGTCTCTGGCTGTCAGCCTTTTCTACTTCCTTGGCTATCAGCCCTTCCTCTACCCCATGCTATGAATTTCACGTGTTTCTCGCACATCCTGCATTTGGTTTGAGACCTTTCTTGTCGATTTGTTTGGGATCTTTCTTGACAGTTCTAAAATTCAGCTGCGCCACTTGCTCTCCTTCGCGCGCCTTGCCCGTGCAGGCTGGGGCACGGTCGGTCACCGGCCCTCGTCTGCCGACGTGGCCCCGTGACCTCTCCTGGCCAAGCCTGCTCAAGCTCTGGCGCCGGGCTTCTCAGCCCGCGCAATCTATCTTACCGAGCCGCTCATGCTTTGGTGCTCTAACCCGCGCTCGGCACTCTCAGCAGATCTCATCGACTGACCCTCGCTCGGGGGCTGTATGAGCCCGTCAGACTCGGCCACCTCGTCACGACCCGATGGAGCTCATGATGCCGGAGTCAGGAGGACTCCGCCTCAGGACAACACAACGCATAAAAGCTAAGTAATTTCACCCGGGCAACAAAACCATGACAGCGAGTTCTCGCTTCTTACATATATCACAACCCATTACACGCCTCTTCAAGGCAACTTGAAATTTTGACGCAGAAAGGACACGAAGGAAAAGAAAGGAGGAGAAGCAGAGGCCGCTCCCGCTCAGTCGGAGTCCTCCAGTTCCTCTGGCTTCACCGAACCGCAGCGACGCGGCAACCCCCTCCCCCCGCTGTGCCAAGCTCGGCGGCGTGGTGGTTCGTCGCGGCTCCCGCTACTGGAGGAGCTGCTGCTGCCACAGAGGGGGGCCCCACGACGCCCCCTAGGACTAAGGTCGTCTCCGAAGGACGAGCTGCTCCTCCGGACATCTTCCCCGATGTCCTCCTCGTCATCAGCCTCGGGACAGCACCCAAGGCGCCTCCCTTCCTCCGAGAAGACCCTGACGAACAACATGGAGACGCCATCGTACCTGAAGTGGAGCGCACACCTCCCCTGCAGCCGACGTGCGCGAGCAAACGACTGCCAGCCACGCTCCAGGAACACATCGCCCGAGGGAGCCACATCAAACTCCACCCAGGATGCACCACTGCAGCAATCGTCGGCCTGCAACCATATACCTCCAAGGCCTCCGGCCGGTAGCACGTCGCCAAACGAGCGGGGAAGCCTGAGCCACGAGCCGCCGGGTTTCTCCGCCCACACCATGAACTCCGACGACACGTCGAAGGAATGGAGTTGTGGGCGTGGAGGGCGCGCGACCAACAGGCACCATTGCGCGCCTCCTCTTCCTCCGCGGCAGCGACCACCTTCACCACGTGAGGATGCCCCGCGCCGTCCACCGGCAGCCGCGGCGGGGCTCAGAAGGCCGCGCCCACCTTCCCAGGAAGCCGCTACGGGCGCAGCGGCATACTTGCGGGGACGACCGCGACCCCTCTTCGGCGGCAATGGGATTGGATCCTTCGGGGTTTTCCCCTTCTCCACAGCGGATGGCTTCCTCGGCGGCGCCATGAAGATCTTGCGACAAGAGAGAGAGAGAGTGAAGGACAAGCAAGGAGAAGATGGCGCTGGCTTGGAAACGGCCTGGGCCCCCCCTAGTCCCATTTATAGGGCGGAGGAGCCCAACCGCCAGCCACTGGCGTCGCAGCCATTACGCCATCATCGCCTGTGCCAAGGAGTTGTCAAGTCGCACGATCACCGAGACTGCGTGGGGAGCGAAGCCGCCACAACCCATCCAACAGTCGCACACCGGCCTGGCCCGCAGCCTTTTAGGGCCCGCGGCGCTTCGTCCTCGACTAAGGCTTCGCCCCGAAGCCAACTCCACGCGCGCCTTGGGCCCAGGGGCTACTGTCGGCGTACTGGGAACCAGGGTACCCAGACTTGCCTGTCTGCGGGCCGCGACGAGCTCCTACCACGGCCTGGTACGGCCCAGCTGATCAACCAGCTGCCCAAGACCCTCGCGAGAGAGCCAAGCCTCGCGAGGAGAACGACGTCAAGACCTCCTCAGGAGCAGCCTCAGCAAGGTGCTCCGGAGGGGCGGAGAATCCAAGGCCAAGCCTGCCTCAGGAGGAGGCAGTGATATCAGCAGTGACGCATCGCGCCAGCGGGTGCCAGTGCTCGCCAGCAGCGCAGTTACCATTTCGGTGCAAGGGGGACAACGCAGCCGCAAGTTCCCGAGGAGCGGGGCAAAGGTTTCCACATTGGTGCAACGAGACCGAAGACCGCAAGGACGATAAGGAGGATGTCACCATCGAGCCCACCACCGCGTCACCACCTGGTCCTTTTGCAGGCGAAGACTGCTTTTGTTAGGGTATGAACATCCTTGTGTTCCCGCTCAAAAATGGCCGTTGTGGGATCCCTTCCCACCTAAACATTTCGGGGGAAGAGGACCGTGGCCGCCTATATAAGTAGCTATAACTCCCGCTACAAAGGGGATCGACTCATACACTCTGCCACCAGGCAAGGAGCAAGAACACTAGCCTCCTGACCCTCCTAAGCTCACCTCCTGAGCCCAGGAACCATTGTACTAGCTTGTATCCCAGCTCGCCCGAGGCTAATCCACCAAAGCAGGAAGTAGGGTCTTACACCACGCGGTGGACCAAACCTGGATAAACTCTTGTGTGTTATGTCCGTTGTTTGCTAGAATCCTTCCACCGAGACGAGAGCGAGGCGCTAGGTAGACGAGATTGGGAGAGATCTTCGTTCACGCCCGTGTGTTCGAACTTAACGGGTTTTGCGGAGCCCTGAATTCGACACCCGTAGTCTGCCCAGTTTGGACCAACACTCATGAGGAGCACTGGCCCGGGTTGTTGATTAAGAACTCGGGTTAATTACTCCCTATGGAAGTTTTAGTTGTTAGGCAAATGGTAAAAGCAAAGTTGGGCATTGCTGGAAAACCTTTAAGCAATGCGAATTATCAAGGGGGGGCCCATAAACCCCAACCGTGTTAGGAACGCAAAATCAAGGAACATAACACCGGTTTATCGGGTCCTAAGGCGGCATGAGTGGAACAAAACACTAAGCAGAAGGCCAAGCCTTCCACCCATTACCAATATATATGTGCGTTAATTAATTAAGATATAAATTGTGTTATCCCAATAAAGAAGTCCGAACATGGAGCAATCTTCAAACTTCACCTGCAACTAACAACGCTATAAGAGGGGTTGAGCAAAAGCGTACTTAGCCAATCAATGGTTTGCTAGGAAGGTGGTTAGAGTGTTTCATGGCAACATAGGAGGCTGACAAGACAAGAATAGGCATCGAGGCATAACTATAGAGCGAGACAACTAGCAAAGCAAAGATAGAGGTTATATCGGGGAACAGTCATCTTGCCTGGGATCTCGCAAGGAAGAAGAATGAGTCCAAGAAGTAGTCGAACAAATCCTCACAACTCCGGAACAAAACCGAAGCTAACGAGAGAAGCATGCCGGAAAGAAGCAAACAACACGGTAAACAAACAAGCTCAAACATGGTATGATGCACAAACAAGTATGATGCATGTCCGGTTTAAATATGCATGGCATGGCAAAGTGCTCAAACAACACTACAATTTAAGTGGAGATCAATATGCAACGAGTTGCATGTTGACAAAACACCACATTCTATTTATTTAGTTGACTCTCATTTATTTACAAGACAATATTAAATGTTTGTTAACATGGCAAGAGGTGAATCATGAGGAAACTACATTAACTAGGCATTTTTAAATGAGGCCGGAAATAACAACAACAATTCCAGAAAATCCCCATGTGCATATTTAGTAATTTTAAGCAAACACAATTTAAACATTTTAATGTTTTTATCATGATGCAAATGACAAATTCAAGTTTTATGCAATTTTTATTAAATGTTGACATGAAGACGATATGGAGTATTTCGTCACCGTGGTGGATGGAAAGGGGGTGCCACAGCGGCGATAACCGAAAATGATGTCACGACAACATTCCAGTTCCGGTAACTCATTGAGAGACCGGTGCAAAAGAAATGGTGGCGTGTGCGAGTCATGCAAGAGATAGGTGGGGTGATCCCGGTAACCGGGTTCCCACGTGTCGGTGGCATGGAAACGAGCGACACAACGAACACGGTGCAAACATACGGTTCATCTCGTACAACACAACATGCCTTCGTCCTCGGAAGGTCATCATCTCAGCGGTTATACCTTTGAAGCGTGCGTTTTCGAAGCGGTTCGAGTTCGACGGAAGAGGTACACGTGTCGTAGAGGAAGTAGTTGTTCACGGGGTCGTCGTGGGAAGTAGTCATTCTCGGATGTCGTGGAAGTAGTCGTTCTCTCGGTCATGACGATGGAAGTTGTCCACTCGACGGCGGTAGTGGTACGCGTTTCAGAAGCGGTTCACGATTGTAGTCAAACTTGGCGATCCGAAGGGGTACTTGGAGAACAACGGTCGTCGAGGTACTTGGTGTATCATCATGTAGTCGTACCAGTTCCGTAGATGTACATGTCGTCGGTGTCGTGGTACTTGGGGTCTTCGGAGTTGCCGGTCTCAATACTTGCGACGGTAGTGGTACACTTGTCGACGAGGTACTTGGCGCAACACCGGGTGTAGTCGTAAAGATCCCTTCATTGGCAAAGGCCACATCGTGAAATAAATCCAAACCTAGAGTAGATCCCACCGAGAAAGCCATCCAAGATGGGGATCCAAAGGATACCCAAGGAACACCGAAGATGATGATCGAAGTGAAAATGGTTTTTAGTGGCTACGCGTGGGGATTGCCGAAGAGGTGCGGCGAGGTGGTGGTGGCATCACCATTCATCTTTCCATCCTAGATATTATTATGTTGCGTTAATAGTCTCCAAAATTCATGCGGTAAACTGTCAACATTTCTCTATGGTTTGCTAAGTAATATGGTGTATATTGATGTGGCCTTGTCCGTTTCTTTTATGACGCGTCAACGGAAAAGGAACACTACTATTTGGGGAGGCTTGCATTTTCACGAATTTTGGTAAGTCATTCATATTGAGATTTTGAGGAACTACTTGGTCAATTTATTTTGCGATTATCCCAGTTAGAGATATCTTATGTTGGCGAATGTGATGTCATCCCACCTATTCGCATGCATCCAGCATGAATTTAACCCGGAATGTGGGATTGTAAAACAAAGAAGAGGGTATGCAAGTATAGGTCAAACATGATTTTGTTCTTAATTTATTTGCTAATAAGTTTTTGTGTGATGCAATAGTCTCAAAGCTGTTCACAATGTTTAGAATCGAGATCGAGAGAGGAACGAGAGACAAACACAGAGACGTAAAAGTGAATCCTTGTTCTCATTGATGATGGGTTACACATATATATAGCCCCCGAAGGGGTATCTCCGAAGGGACACGAGGCAACCGCCTCCTTTAGGAAAAGTAGGGATTAATAGGATTAATTAAATCCTAACACCCCCCTAATCCATGCTTGTTAGTGTAAGTATCATCATCTTGAGAAGCTCCTCCAAAAACCCTGTGGGAAAAATATGAGGAGATAGGTGTTCCATATGTTGCTAAAACTCCTTCAAACCCAGTGGAAAAAATAAGGAGAAAATGATGCAACATATAATGGTTATTGTCTCTTTTAACTCAATACGAGAAATCCCATAGAGTTTAGAGGACAATAAATATGTCGTATATACTTTCCTAAAAACCCTGGTGGGAAAATAGAAAGTATGACATATGATCTCATGTTGATATTACCTCATTAAAACCCTTTATGAGAACCTGTAAAGTAAACTCATGAAGGGAAAAAGAGTATAATATGATGCATTGAACAGGAACAATTTAGGAAGATACCCCCCCTGATTCTTGCGCTAAATTGAAGTCGTCACATACCAAAACATAGAAGTTGGTAGAGACCCGCTAAACAAATTAGTCGCATGATTTGACTTGCAAGATATGCAATATAGTGATATTGCTTATTATGTAACATGTTTGCATCCGGGCAACACAAGAAACATTATCGTTGAGATAATGGTTGGTGAATGTAGCCATGAGGTCTGATTTTAAGACTCTTTATGAGAGGGATGCCACACCTAGTAGGAACACTAAACTTGTCTACAATCTGATAGCGGGGATCTGATCGATGTATCCAATGATATTGGTGTTCAGATTTCTCCGAAACTGAAAAACCAGGACAAGATGTTTCATGCCTTGGAGATATCGAAAGATATTCTTGAGTACCAACTAATTGTGTTTGGTGGATCCAATGGCGTTATGGAACGTTGAGTCCCAATATCTCATTTTCATCATCTCTTGGTCTAATAGATCTTTCTCTACGTCTAGAGAATGAACTACCATGAGAGTTATGGATAGATAAGATTTGTCACAATGAATTTCTCCAATATATTTTGGATATAGACAGTATAGTATACCATAATGTATGAATGAAGGTGCTCAAGTTGTAGTAACGAGCGGTATTTGCTTTACCCAAATCCTTCATTTTAAAGTCCGTCACTTAGATGATTACATGTATCATTATTGCGGACACACAACACATGGATAATCATCATCGTAGGAGTAATCCTTGTGTATAAGGATCTCACTACGTCGGTTGTACCATATGTATCGACAAGCATAAGTCGTATGGTGGCTTACCGATTTTACACAATGTATGTTGCATTTTGTATTTCGATTCAGAATTGAGATTTCATCGGAAATCAATCATATATGTATGAATCTAGTGATCCACATGGATATGTGATCACTACATCTATCAACTGCAGAGATAGATGATTTTGAACTGCCAATGATATAAGTTATCGGAATGAGATTCCACCTCTAGAGAATAGTTGGGTATCTGCGTGAACCCTTGTGCTACAATACTTGCTCTTTGTTTCACCACCTCGTTGTTCTCAATTCTGTTTCCAGAAGAAAATTGGTGTAGGTATTGCTTATGAATACCTTCGCATTATTGAGCAAGATCATTTCTACCTAGATTATACCCTTTGCTTGAGTTCAGCCCGAGTGTTGATCACACATTGCCATGGCCATGGTCTTTGGATCTGAATCATTTGTAAGGTTTTGCAATCTAGTTGAGAAATGTATGTCGACAATTGTAGACTTTCGGTTATATGATTCTCCAGAATCTATATATCAATATATAGTTGCTGAAAATATCGTTATCTATAGTGACTTCTCGCGATTTCCCAATGCGATTGAGTCGGGTATTCCGATGTCCCAGTCACTGTGTGCACTATGACCTGGGTTGGTGGAGGTTTCCTGTCCACTGGGTGTATACTACCCATTAGGTGTCTGTCAACGTGAAGTTGACTTGCATTTACTGATTCACAGGCCTTGATATCCTTGCTTGCGAGAAGCTGAATCCTGATGTACTTCTGCCATACATCTCCCCTTGTTGCTTTGAATGAGGAGTGGAATGGATTTTGCTGGTACTTCCACTCTTTCAGGCGTACTTTTGCAGGATTGTAGGATTGTGTGACACCTTTAGAGTCAGTAAATGAATATGGAAGATTATTTGCAATGTGTTGCAAATCTTCTGAACGCATGGTTCAGATCTTTGAGTACGTGGATTTGAGGCAGAAATGTGTTGAACATTCCACTAATTTCCTAGCATTTTTATGGTACTTGAAATCTCCCCCTAATGCCTGGAAATGTTCCTCATTGAATCAGCATACTGGCCTTGAATAACTCCCCATGCGAGGGGCTTGAGGTATTGACGGAAATACAGTTATTCCTCACATAGATCCCAACTATATGTTGAGGGGCCAATTATGTATGCCGGGTGGTGATATCGGTATGCAACCGAATTACCGCAGATAGGAAATACTTGGTAGATTTCCACGTATCAAAGACAGAGGGGAACAATATTATGCAGTTTGGTCATGAGGGTGTAAAACTACATGACTCCGATGTAAAGTTGGTAAGTTGCAATTCAAAGTAAAGATCATGCAATGAGCTTAATTCTTTGGATGGGATTCTGCCAAACCATTTTGAGTCTAGACATTAGGACAAATTGCTAAACTTCAATCCGAGAGCCATAGACAAGGCACTCAAGGAGAATTCTGCAATGCTATCCATCCGATTTGCTTGAATACGGTGTCAGGACAATGAGCCAATGGCTTCGTGTGAATAAAGCACACAGTTAAGACCATCATGTAGATATGTCTTTTAGAACCATGGAATACCTGAATAGTCCACTCAATGGTTGGGAAGAGCCACTTACCTCGACTTGATGCATTCAAGGAGTCTGAGTGGTTCAGTGTAGACTTTAAGGTGTGCGAGCCTGAAAATTTGCCTCCCCGTGTCACATGTAGTGCACACAAAATCCAAATATTGTTAGAATTTAGCATCATAATAATCATAAACCTTTGGGGTTGTTGATAGTTTCGGTTTCAACCCAATGTCAATGATGACCAAAGCTAGAATGCCAAGTTTGGCATGCAAAAGACACTCTGGAAAACTATCTCGTACGCAACATGTCCTACGGGTTTTATAGTATGTGTAGTACAACCATGATGATACAAAGAGAATGTGCTTGCCATATCCGTTGCATATGGTAAATACAAGATATTCCTCTTTGTTGTCATCATAAGTTTCACTATGGAAACTATTTTGACGGATACCTCTATAGTTTAGTAGGGTACGAGTTAAACCCGGAAGAAATAAAGCATCCTGACGTTACTTGAGTACCCACAGGGACAGTAGATAAGACTCGAGTTGAGTCAACAAATACCTCATCGCGTCTAGCGATTTTAAATTATCTCCTTTCTCTCAACGAGAGTGGAACCCTTTCACTTCCCTGAGTATAGAGTTCGTGGTGCATATGTCCACATGGCACAAATCATCTTTCATCAGATTGACCCCATAGAAATCTATATATAGACATGAATATTTTCAATATGAAAAACACTGTCAGATATATAGAATACATACAAATGTATTTGTACCAAAGTGCTGATACAATATATTGTGATATACAATATATGAGGACAACAATAATCATGTTCTTATTAGAACATCATAAATGGACATAAATAAATAGATCACTGAGGAGACTAAGGGACTAAATGTATAGTCTCCAAACATGTCGGTTGATGCATATTCAACCAACATGCTCTCCATGCTCATAGGGTCTCGTGACAGCTTGATGGTGTCTAGTTGAGGGTTTGAAATGAGTTTCAAACCATTACCCTTGAGGTCCATTGCGTCCCGGTGGCATAGCTTGGATTGCACGTGCTATCACATGGGATGCAAGACTGATCTTGATGTCCATGACCCTCTTAAGTAAGTTGTGGCCATTGAGGGCAAGAGCCTCAAATTACTTAGCCATCGATTACTTATAGGGGCAAACCAGAGATAATAAATTTCTCATCATGGTTAAGTTATAATCAGATTGCAAAAAATTGGTACTCAAGTGAGAAACTTGAAAAATTCTCAAACTCAATTGTGTGAACATAACACATTGAAGATCACATAGATCTCACGGTAGTAGACTACATAATCTGACAATGCCAGGAGATGTGCATGTTGCTATTACCTTGTGTGTGTTACCAATTTAAATATAAGTAAATTCACATTGGAGGTGATCGTTTGTCGAGATTGACAAAACACATACCTCATAGTAAGAGTAGATAGTGTGCAAATGAGCAGTAGCTCCAACTCATTACCTTGTGATTCCAAATATAACAAGGGAGATATAACTCAAAAATTTGCAAGTTTGATATGCGAGAGAAAATAATATTAATCGCGAAAAACATGTCTTAGAGAATTTGGTATGTGATAAACACATTGAACATGTCAAGTATCAACATACGCATATTTCTGGAATTTTAAAACTCAACAGAAAATGGGTTAAATGCACATCAATTCTTGTATTAAGCCAAAAGGGCTCAATTAAGATGAACTGATTTTTATTTGCAAGAAATTAAAAATCTCAATTGCAAATAGTAGATGTAATTAATCTCAACATGTTGAATAACATGGAAATATATTACATCACACTTTATTCTGGAGTAGTACTCTACAGAAACATAGTGTTGACTTTATTCTATGAAAACCTCATAAATATACGGGTTTTCCACTAAAATAAACTAGTAGAACGCCCGTGCGTTGCTACGGGCTACAATGCATATAGATAGACATTAACTTGCACAACTCAAATAGGTATACACCCTATACAGCTCAACATGTCCCGTGCAACTCAATAAGTGTGCTCTCAATCTCAAGACAGAACAGGAAAACAAAGACATGTACATGGATTCATTCATGGAGTTGGACAATCAAATATACACAACTGGAAAAAAGAATCAGTAGCAAACCATGACTAATGCAGATCGAAGCTACTTGTGAACTAAAACATACGAAAAACATACCGCAAGAATACTGCGTAACTTATGGCTAAATGGGACACCCTACCCTCCCCTCCCCACCCCCCTTTTTTGTGGATAGAAAATGAGACACTCCTATTAATTTGTAATCTAAATAATCATAATATGATGAAAATTGAATCCACGGTGACCAAACTATCACTGGATTTCTAGGTGCAACATATTTGATCTTGAACAAATATGACGGCAGCGGAGATAAGTCGAGGTTGTGCCCACTCAGGTACCAACCTCGAACTTGACAACGCGGGCGGTGGGACGATGGGCTTATCGAGGTCATGCTCGTGCATTCCTACGAGCAACCATGCAGGTATATGTAAATGGAACAGCCCGTGCTCAGTCCACACGGATTGGAAAAGATGCATAATATTTAAATAAATGAATTAGAAACACTACCATTGTAAAAGAACGAATGACAAATGTTGTTTAGCCTTTGTGTGAAAACTGCAATAGGAAGATGAAAAACACAAAATATTTACAATTCTTGAGAACAAAAGAGCACAAAAATGAAAACCTAGAATAAGCAAACATACTGGATGTAATGAATAAGCAAACAATTACATGGGTACACTTAGTTCTGCACACACAAATACACCTCTAGGTCATAACACTTATTCTGGGAGCCAGGTCATATGATTATTAGCAACATTTTTGAAGAAAAAAAAACTTCCGCGGCTTCTGAAAATAGTATTTTGGCAATTTACTAAAATGAATATTGATATGGTTTTTGCGAGTATAGTTAGATGCTTTGGAAGTTCTTTGACATCTGAAAGTAATTTTTCCTATACCATAAATCATAAAATTTCATTAGGAGATTACAAATAGCTAGTTCTACGCCCACATTAGCGGACTGGATATCATACATCTAGCCATCTAGGTATCATAAACTAACGGTAAGTAGATCATACTACAGACCATGCTTGTTCATATAATACTCTGATCTTGTTCAGGGAAGTGTACTAACTGTATAAACATGAGATATTCACATATACACCAGAAAATCACTATCATAAATAAATCACTTGGTCTCTAAATAGAATCAGATAAAAGAGAAGCAAAATGTTTCGCGTGGTTAATAACATTTTGGTGAAAGAATAGAACAATTTGCATATGCACGACAACTTTCGCATCACAAACCTAAGGCACCTCAGCAGACATGAATGATCACATCAGCGTGTGGCAGTAATTCACTAATCCCTGCTATCATCCAGTACAAGAAATAAATCTTGAATCTGCACAAATAATTGATGTCATGAACCACAAGAAATAAAGCTTAAACCTTCGCAAAATATCAATTGATTTAGAGAACTAATTCGGTTGATTTAAAACAATGTTGAGGACACAATTATCCATTCGATTGAACAATCGGGCGAATAGGCAAGAAAATACCCTCATATCCACAAATCGGCTTCTCTTAGTTCATTCAATTTATCCACTTTTAAGTGCACACTTGCCAGCCATTAGGCACAAGAATGGATCAAAAAAATTCTAGCTTCCCATATACAACAGTCTGCCAATTAACCCCCTGTGAAAGCACCATAAAATCAATGGAACATGACATTCAAAGCTAAAATTAGTAAATCATCTTGTTGGGACATCAAAAAAGAAATATATTTTATCTATGACTGGATGTGTACATTCCTGCTCGTAGACCATGAACCAAAGAGTTGTGATTTGCTTCCCTTCCTTCCTTGGTCCTCCATGTAACAAAACATTACTCATACTCCTTTTGTACGCAGCTAAATAATGAATCAAAGAAAAGTCTGAACAACTTCACACAAATAAAAGAGCATATCTAATGAAACACATCCAGTCAAAAAATTGTTCTCGTTGGAGAGCACATCAATATAAAATGAAAAGTATCAATCAACTTTTAAGTTGTACACGGAGTAAGGTGCAAAACATAATTGTTTGTCATCCTCTGTCGTACACACCGACGCCCAATCTGCATCCCCGCTTGACAAAAAATCTGAATCAATTGTTCAGTCCGCATAGTTGAATAATGTGGCAAAACACTTCTACTAAAGCCAAGAAAATATTACAGAGTGGAATTATCAGAAGTCTCAATAATGGCGTGGTATTTATTGTTGCCATTGCACACGAAGTGGATCTTGTTCTTCCACCTACGACAAACAAATATGTGCTTGCGAAAATTGCGGAATAACTTGTTATGTGAGCACGTTACATTATAGCAGGGATTAATAATTTAAAAAAGCATAATGCAAGTGATATAGGTACAGTTTATCAAAAAATGTGCAAATTAGCAGAAGTCTTCTGTCCATATATAGTACCATTAAGAGGTGAAAACCAAGTGAACTGTGGCATCCTGGAAGCACTGAATTAACAAGGATAGTCAGAATGCAAACATATTGGAGATGAGAACTCAATTAACCTTTTATCTGACACCAGCTTCACCTCCGATCAACTTCATGAAGAAAATTAACTTGTACGTAGCATTGTGCTACCCTCTCGAGCTCTCATGCTCTTGTAGATGCATGTAATCTCAAATTCAAAGGACAATATAGTGGAGGCCTGATTACATACCGTGGCAGCTGGTCCGAATCTAAGAGCTAGAGAGGACGACAAACCTAAGAGCTAGACTGTGGTCAGAATAAATGCAAACCAATTACGAAGTTCAGTAACAAACCAATTACAAAGTTCGGTAGGAAAAAAGTTCCGATTAGAGCTCAGGAGTTTTAATTCATCATTGAAGGCCAAATCAATATTCGAATCTAGCGAATTGATTTGCTGGGAAGGACCAGGGGGTGGGAGGGGGTGACCTTGCAAGTGGGCGTCGAGTACGATATCGCGGACGCGGAGGTTGAAGGCGCGGAAGAACACCTCCTGCCCGGTGGTGGGGTCAACGGCAAAGCGACGATGGACGGAGCCCAGGAGGCGCCTCGCCTCGATTAGGCGCTTCGCCTCGATTCTCCTCTGCGGGTTCCTGGAGGCGCTCGAGAATGGCCATAGCAACGCCATACGCCTCATCACCGGCGGTTTGTGGACGGATCTGGGCGTGCCTCGCGCGGAAGGTGGTGCGGCATGACCCGTAGCTCCAAGTGATTGGGTAGGAGAGGCAGACGGCGACGTAGCCCATGGCGGCGGCTCTTTGGAAACGGCATGGCAGAGGGAACGGTGGCGGAGGAGAGGAATTGGAACCCTAATCGGGTTGGGAGGAAAAGAGAAGGCTGAGGAGGCGTCGGGGTGTACTTTTTGTTGTTGTTCTGCGGGACGTGAAAAAAACCCTGTGGGAGAGGACGAGAGGTGGTGGGAGGTGGGACGAGATAAAATTGGATAAAAATAAATCATGATTGATCGTGATTTAATATAAGGCTAATTAATTTAGATTTAAGGTAAGGATAATTAATTGAGATTTGATCTGGCCGAGCGATTTATGGTAAGGATAATTAATTTACATTTGATTTTTAGAGATTGATCGTAATTGATTCTTTCACATAAAGATATTACTAAATAACTTGTGCCAGCATGGAAATTTCTGATCCGTTTCGAGTTTTTTCGTTGTGTGAGAGGGTGACGCGAAACTAAACCGGTGGGGTGAGGGAGGGGACGAAAAAAAACTTGCGAAAATAAACCGTGGATACTATTCACCAACTCAGAGATTAGGAGTAGAGATTATTTCCCTACATACACATGATTGTTTCCTTCTGATTTGTTAACAGGTTGGATAGCACCATTATATATCGGGAGCAAGGAAATCGTCGGAGATATCGCTTCGTTTTATTGAATTGATTGTGTCTGGTTACCTTAAGTTAATTGATTGCGTTTGGAAAGAATTGATTGTCATGCATTATTGCGTTTTATTGAATTGATTGTGTCTGGTTACCTTAAGTTAATTGATTGCGTTTGGAAAGAATTGATTGTCATGCATTATTGTGTTTGGAAAGAATTGATTGTCATGCATGATTGCGTTTGGAAAGAATTGATTGTCATGCATGAATCGGGGACGTAAGGGGGGAAACGGAACCTGACTGCGTGCGGTGAGTGGGGTGGAGTTGGGGTGGGTTAATTGTAGCGAAAAAAACCGGTTGAAAAAAACCAGACGAGGTGGGACGAAAAAAACCAGACGAGGTGGGACGAAAAAAACCTGGAACAAAGACTACTAACTGCTCCATTAGGAGTAGAGATAAGAAAAAGAATGCCACAGGTCAGTGTCCACCGGCTCATACGGGAAAGCATGTGGGAGTGGTGCGCTTGGGCTAACTGGTCAGCCCACCCGCGTTAAGTCACAACTGCCAGGATAAGGGAGCGGACGTCATCTGCAATCCACATCGATCCCCTTTTTCTAGACGGCGCCGCCACCACCATTCCCTGCAACCGCCACCCAACGCCGTCGATGCCGTTCATCGGCGGACGGTTGGAGCCACGCCGTCTCCATCTTCGTCCGAGGAGGAGACATCCTGGACCGCGGCTGTGGGGCCGTGCTGCGTGACACCATTCGCGAGCCCCATGGCTATCGGGTGCCCATGCACCGGATCTTCGTCCGGGAGGACGGTCGAGCGCGGCGACAGCATGGCCGAAGAGGCGACGGGCGCTCTCCGCGCTGGCTCCAACGAAGGGACGGGGCGGATCCCCGCCAACCGCGCTTGGTCCCGCGCCATCTCTTGCGCGCGTCGCCGGTCCCGCGCTGAAGCTGGCGCCCCTTCGTCGGCAGGGGCAGGCGACGACAGCGCCATCAACGGCGCGCGGCGTGGGCACGAGCCGTAGCCTTGCATGGTCCGGTCTAGGCGCCGCGTCGCGGGGCCAAAGGATGTGGCTGCTGGTGCCGCCGCTCCACGAGCAGCCGCGCCCAGGGCCATGGGTACTGCCATGCCACGCTGATGTAAGCCGAGGGCGTCGGCTCACTTCCGCTTCCGGGAAGTTGCGAGAGGACGCTGAAACGTCTCGCTCCGGGCCAAGCGCCATAGCAGGTTGCTCGCCCTCTGCCATCTGCGCCGCCATTGTCGGATGCGCTCCGGAGGGCGCTGCCTCGCTGCTGGGTGGGAGGCGCCGTGTGGTGGGTGTCACATCCCTAGCTAGCACTTGCATAAGGACCTGACTAGAGTGTGCATCATGTCTTTTTCAAAGAAATTGAAATGGGATTAACAGAAACCCCAGCACCCCTCCCCTAACAACTAGGGTTTGCTAAAATATTTTCCAATGTACCCAAAATGCCCTTCAAAAATGTTCATCATTTCTGCCTTGGTCTTAAACCTCTGCCAAAAATGGTGCACAATTTTCTAGGACAATCTAGGGCTTTGGATTAAATCATATGGTATTTGAATTTGGGCATTTAAATGCTATAAAATATTTTAAATGCTCAAATAATCATGAACTATAATGTTTCATACTGTTCATATTATATACAGCAGGTATGACAAGTGTTATGAGTTATAAAAATGTTTAGGCATTTTTATTAAATGAACAAAGCAGCAAAAGAAATGAAACAGAAAAGAAAATAGAAAAAAGGGAGAGAGAGAGAACTTACCTGGCGCCCCACCCGGCCCACCTGCCGGCCCAGCCCAGCTGCCGCTCCAGCGAGCTGCTTGGCTCGGCCAGGCAGGCAGGCAGGTGCTCGACGGCGACCGCGCCGCGCGCCACGCAGCTGCCCGCCGCCTTGCTTCACCCCCTCGCCGTCCTGGAGGGATGGTTCGACCCTCCACGTCCTCCTCGACCCCGCAGACACCTCCACCTCCCCCCAGTTCCTCTCCTCTGCTCTCCCCGCGCCATGGCCGACGCCGCCGTGATCGCACCGTCGTAGAAGCCGCGTCCACCGTCGTCCCTGAGCTCCGCCTTGGTGTCCTTCGTCTCCGCCGTCCTCGACTGCTTCGAACAGGCCGAGCCCCGAGCGCTCGCCCGCCCTGGAGACGCCCCCGACCTCTTCTTCCCCAACTCCGGCCGCGGAGATCCCCCTCGCCGTTCTGCTCAGCTCCGACCACCCCCGAGCTCGCTCCGGTGCTTGCCGCAACCCCTGTGAGCCTAGCTACCTCCTCCCCCTCTCCGTTGGCTCCCTTTTGCCCTGTAACACACTGCACGAAGCTCGCCCGCACGCACCGCCGCCGTGCTCGCCGCCGGTGATGCTCCGGTGACCATTTGGTCACTGGCACCCGTCCAACGTACTCACCACAGCACGTAGATGCGAACGGTGCTACGCACGCATCGCCTAGGCCTCTGCAGCCGTTTCTCCACACACGCCCGACGCCGGTCGCCGCCGTCGAGCTCGTTGCCGTCGTCTCCGGCCACCCCAGGTCCGGCGACCACCTCCATCCGACGCGTAACAGCAAGGGCTATCCAACGCACCCAGCCGCAGCTCGAGCCGTGCACCGTAGGCGTTTTCCGAAGCACGCCGCCGCGTTTGGCCTCGCCGGCGGCTAAACGCCGGCGAGTTGGACCTGTTTTGACCACGGGTTTGACCCCCTGGGTCAATGACATGTGGGCCCTGCCCGCAAGTCAAACCTAGTTTAGGTGTTAATTTAATTTAATTAGTTAATTAGTTTAGTCATTGACACGTGGGCCCTGGCCCCACTGACAGCTAATTAGTTTTAGTTTAACACTAATTAACTCAGTTAATTAGCTGTGACACTGACATGAGGGACCCACTGGTCAGGTTTGACCTGGACTGGCCCTGTTGACTGGCTGACGTCAGCATGATGTCATGCTGACGCAGTAAAGGTTTTTCTGGGATTTTTAGATTTAATAATAATTCAGGAAATTCCAGAAAATACCCAAAACTTCTAAAAATCATATAAAATCAACCATAGCTCAGATGGAAAAGATTTGTATATGAAAAATGATCAGAAAAATCCAATCTTTCTAATGGCACTGGTTTCATGCATGTTTGAACAAGTTAACTTGCTGTATATATCAAAAACATGATAATGCACCTATTTAAATAATAGTTTGAACTTCAATTTGAATCCTTGATTCAAATAGGTTCAAACCCTTCTGGTTTTAGTTGCATTAGCCAACACACATGCATCTTGCCATGTCATAAACATGCATCATATTGTTGCATTTGTTTGTTAATGATTGTATCGTCGGTATTCCCTGTGTTAGGTCCTGCTCCCGAGGATACTGCTGCATATCCAGTTGAAGAGCAGTACCCGACAACTACCTTGTCAGGCAAGCAATCATTGATCATTCCGATACAAACCCAATCTTCTTGCTCCTGCTCTCTTTTACTGCATTAAGGCAACATCGCGTGAACTGCTACTTGCTGCGGTAGTTGAACCCTATTCCCTTGCATGACCTGTCATTGCCACAGTAAATAGTTGAAACCCACTAGCATGTGTAGGAGTTGATTGAGCCATGTGATGTGTGATCCACCATGCTATTTACTTATGTTGCCTGCTATGCTTAGAGTTGTGTCTGGTCTGGTTCATCTGGGTGATGGATCAGAGTGAAATAATCTTACCGATAATAAGAGGGAAGTGTGGAATACGCTTGGTAAAGGTATCGGTGAAAGGCCATGTAGGAGTACATGGTGGGTTGTTTCATTGGAATCGTCCATAGGACCCGAGATCTGTGTGTGTGATTCAAGTTACAGTTACTACCACACATTGGGCCCTGAAATATGACCCCGCTCGACTTATTGACTGCCCTTGTACTCTGTCCAGGAGTTGCAACTAGTTTCTGGTGTTTATAGTTTACTGGAGGTCGTGCGCAGCGCTGACCCTCGGGGTGGGCTGTGATGCGACAGGTACGTGGCACAGTGTACCGGTTGCCCGTTTGGTGACTCGGGAACCCTGTACACATCGTTTGGGGCCGTGAGCGACACCCCGGCCGGATCTCCCCACGGATGGAACCCAAATAGGCGATAAACCTGGACGAGAGACTTGAGTGGTTGGTTAGGTCGTGGTCTACACCCACGTCGGCTTTTGCTTGAAGTCTGCCGAGCACATGTCGTGTGCAGACGCTAAGTGGTGAAAACATGTGTGAAGAAGTACACCCCTGCAGGGTTATCAAACTATTCGAATAGCCGTTGTTCGCGGTACGAACTACTTGGTTACTCTTACAGTTCATAGACAAGTTGATGGATACTATTAAAAGCCTCAAGATAAGCGTGAGTGCCGTGGATGGCCCTTCCGTAGGATGACGGAAGAGGATCCTCGGTAGTGTATTGATGTGGTGAGTAGAGGACTCGTGTTCGTAACAATATCTTGCAATCCGTTGAGAGTTGTAGTATAGGTTAGCCAAGGTCAAAGCTGGCATTCTGCTATAAACTCCACTATCCCCCTTTGATAATGTTGCATGTATAATAGGTTCTGTGGTAAGACTTGCTGAGTACCTTTGTACTCATGTTTGCTTAATAACTGTTGCAGAGGAGAACCCTGCCCCTGCTGATGGGTTCTACATAGACGTTGACGTCGACGAGTAGCTTGACACCCAGACGGTGATCTGGAGCTTGTGGAGGGCCTTGTAGATAGTCAGGCTACACCAAGCCTGTTTTATTTTCTAAGTTGTCTGTACTCAGACATGTAGCTTTCGCTTGTGCTTGTATGACTGTATGACTTGAGTGTTGGGTCATGTGACCCCTACCTGTATGAATATGTTGTGTATGGCTCTTGGAGCCTTTTAAATAAAGTACTTTTAGTCATAGAGTTCTGTTGTGATGCAATGTTGTATATGCACATATTGAGCATATTGCGTGTATGATTGAAATGCTTGGTATGTGTGGGATCCGACACCTAGTTGTTTTCCTTTGGTAGCCTATCTTACAGGGAAATGCCTCCTAGTGATTCCAATGAGCCTTGGTAGCTTGCTACTGCTCGGAACACGTAGGCTGGCCGGCATGTGTCCTTCTTCGTTCCTGTGTCTGTCCCTTAGGGGAAATGTCACGCGTTGTTCCTTTAAGTCCATGTAGCTTGCTACGACTTGGGTTCATACGTTGATGACCGACACGTTCGTTGCTAGGTCATGGATGCCTGTCTCTGTAATTTAGTGCCACTTTTGGTTTATAACTAGCCATGTCGGCCCGGGTTCTCTGTCATATGGATGCTAGCGACACTGTCATATACGTGTGCCAAAATGCGCAAACGGTCCCGAGCCAGGTAAGGTGGCACCCGTGGGGTTACCGTGCGTGAGGCCGCAAAGTGATATGACGTGTTACAGCTAGATCGGTGTGACTTAGGATCGGGGTCCTGACAGCGTTGGCATCAGAGCTGGACTGCCTGTAGGTTTCTCAAGCCAAACTGGTCGATGTTGAGTCTAGAAAATTTTTTAGTTATATGTAGGGGAATTGATTGTGGAAGGGAACGTAAGGCTCTTTTTACTCCTTTACCTTATGCCCTTCTGATCTGAGTCAGTCTATTCTTTCTACGGGGATTTAGGACTAGGCCTCTTATCCTTACTAGGTTCACGTGTTACTAACCGTAGACTCTTAGGATTGTTGGTTTCAAGCCTCAGTTCAGTTTCTATCCTTTGAGTATGATGATTGTTGGACCGGAACCTTGATATGGAATTGTTGAGTGGCTATGCTATCATTTGTATGATGTCTCAAATCTTTGTTTGAGCATTTACAGTTGTTATGCTGCCCGATTTCTTCCAGAAACACTAATGCCTTTGCATTATTTCGTGTTTCAGATGTCTGGCCGCATCCCTCACCAAGTGGTTCGTTTGACTCGGTGCATTAATGTGCCTGGTCACACGGCCATGCTAGTCCGTGTGATGACTAAGACCGGTTATCGCTGGTATCTTGAATACACTGTGGAGGAACAGTATCGGGATTTCAATCAAAGTCAGTATTTCTGCACAGTCCGGATATACCCCTCATATCCCGGAGCTAATGATCCCATCCATTGGTCTTATGGACTCGGGATTACCATCGAGATGGCAGTGCAGGATGCCGCTTATTCGATGATGACCATTCTCCGTGCTAGGCATGCCCTGTTGCTGAACACTGAGTTCTGTTACATGCCAGCTTCACTCCCCGGAGAGGAAGGCTACTACATTGGTCTGTATACTGATGCTGCTCATGAAGAGCCACTGCTTCAGACTACTGTTCGGATGTTGGAGGATAGGGACCGTGAGGTCCGTGCCCTCCGAATGGAGCTGTATAACACCCGAGCCGCTCACTGGACTACTTTGACACGGCTTGCACCTGCTGTGCACGCCGGATATCTGGACATGCGGGATTTGTACCCCGTGCGGACTCGTCTGCCTGATCGCATGGATTGGCGTGACGTTGGGGGTATTACACCTCCACATGGGCGTCGGTTACCACCAGCATCGGGACCGAGACCACATCCATGCCCCTATGGTCCACAGCCTTCGAGTGCTCGCGAGTTCCAAGATCCGTCTGTACCACTTCCAGGCTACGGTGGTAATCTTTACGAGGATTACTACGCGAATGTCTGAGCTAGTCCGTGGTAGTAGTAGTATTGTAGTAGTTGTATTTCCACAGTCCTGCGCGTCTTGTTGAATATGACTTAGTGTGTACTGAATTCCGGAGGTGTAGTTAAATAATGTACAGGAGCTTGGAATGCCTCTGATGGGATGTATCGTCTTTCACCGCAGTTGTACTTTAGCCTTGGCTTGTACTAAACTTTGTATGGTGTGTATGACCACTGGTGTATATATAGCAGTTCCTATATTACCATGTCGTACGGATGAACATCTCTGCATTCTGTGTCATCCATTTCATTCTGCACTTCTATGTCAATTTTTTTGCCATCCTTGTCTAAACCGTTGTTTTGTTTTCCTAGGATGGTCAACACTCGCAACACTCCTGCTGCTTAGGAGCAGGGTGAGGCTAGTGGGGCTAGAGATGGGAATCTGCCCCAGCCACCCTCTTTGGCGGAAGTTATGCTTGAAGCAGAACGGAACAAGAGAGAGACCAACCGTCTGCTGGAACGCATAGAGCAAAACACTGGGTTCCGTCAGAGGAATGACGTGGTGTCAATCCACGATTTTATCAAGATGTGTCCACCAAAGTTCCATCATTCCACTGAACCTCTGGATGCTGATGACTGGCTACGTAGTATCACCCACAAGCTACACTCTGCCCATGTGGCCGAAGCCGACAAGGTTATCTATGCCGCCTACCATCTTGAGGGCCCTGCCAGTCTTTGGTGGGAAAACTTTGAAGCTATGCGTCCTGCTGGCCAAGTCACTACCTGGGTTGAGTTCAGTGAGGCATTCCGTGAACATCACATTCCAGAAGGTCTCATGGATCGTAAGCGGGAGGAATTCTGCAATTTCACCCAGGGCCGTTTAACTGTGGATGGCTATAGTCGTGAGTTTGGTAATCTGGCACGCTATGCACCTGAGGAAGTATCCACCGATGCCAAGAAACAGGCGAGGTTCCGCAAGGGACTCAGCCCTGAACTTCGTCGAGATCTACGTCTGCACGAGTGCACCTCCTTCCAGAAGTTGGTTAACAAGGCTATCAGTGCTGAGACAGGCCAGACCGACTTCGAGGCCACCCGCAAGCATACTCGAGACCTTGGTTCCTCATCCGGCTCTGGCTCTCACAAGCGCCGTGTGTGGGTTCCTAACACTGCTCTGCCACCCAAGTATACACCGAGGCCATCCTATGAGGCGCCTCGCCCAACTCAACAGTTTGCACCTGCTAAGACCTATGGAGGTCCACCGTCCAACTTTGCTCCACGCACCACCACTGTGACATGTTTCAAGTGTGGAGAACCGGGACACTACATGCGTGATTGTCCCCAGAATCAGCCAGGAAAACCCGTTGGCTGTGGCAAGCCAACCGGCAAGGTGAACTATGTTAAGCCAATCCCCACTGCACGTGGTCATGTCAACTATGTTTCTGCCGAAGAAGCTTATGAGGATCCTAACGTCGTCCTTGGTACGCTTCTCATAAACTGCCATCCGGCATCTGTTCTTTTTGATACTGGAGCATCCCATTCGTTCATATCTGAGAGCTATGCTCGATTGCACAACATGACTTTTTGTGACATGCCTACTTCCATGGTTATTCAAACTCCTGGTTCAAAATGGCAAACCTCTAGGGTAAGCCATGGAAATGAAATCCTTGTCGATAGACTTGTTTTCCTTGCATCTTTAATCGCTCTCAAGTCCTCGGACATAAATATCATTTTGGGTATGGATTGGATGACAACCCATTACGCCAAAATTGATTGCTTTACTAGGACCATTCAACTTACACATCCATCCGGCAAGATAGTCAATGTCTTGACTCGAATGGCTGAACGTCAGCTCTACTCTCTTAATGCCAGCCCTCTACCAGAACTCGAAGATATCCCGGTAGTCCGTGACTTCCCGGATGTTTTTCCTGAAGAACTGCCAGGAGTTCCACCTGACAGAGATGTCGAGTTTGTGATATATCTTATCCCTGGAACTGTCCCAATCTCTAGGACACCTTATAAGATGGCACCACTAGAATTAGCTGAGCTAAAGAAACAACTCGATGAGTCCTTGCAAAAGGGTTTCATCCGTCCTAGTTCTTCCCCTTGGGCTTGCCCCGTCCTCTTCGTCAAGAAGAAGGATGGAACGGAGCGGATGGTTGTAGATTACCGACCTGTCAATCTGGTCACCATAAAGAATAAGTATCCGCTTCCCAGGATCAACGACCTGTATGATCAGCTCGCTGGATCCTCAGTCTTCTCCAAGATGGATTTGAGGTTGGGCTACCATCAAATCAAAATCAAGAACGGGGACATTCCTAAAACGGCTTTCGTTACTCGTTATGGCCAATATGAGTACACCGTCATGTCCTTCGGATTAACCAATGCCCCAGCTACTTTTTCTCGGTTAATGAATTCTATATTCATGGAGTATTTGGATAAATTCGTCATGGTATACCTCGATGATATACTCATTTTCTCCAAGAACAAGGAAGATCATGCCGAGCATTTAAGGCTGGTATTGACGAAACTTCGAGAGCACCGCCTTTATGCCAAATTCTCTAAATGTGAATTTTGGTTGCCATAAGTAACCTATCTAGGTCATGTGATCTCTGGCAAGGGTATTGCTGTCAACCCCGAGCGAGTTCAAGCCGTCCTTGATTGGACTCCCCCTGAATCGGTCAAGCAAGTTAGGAGTTTTCTTGGCTTAGCGAGCTATTGCCAACGTTTCATCGAGAACTTCTCCAAAGTTGCTAAACCTCTAACCGAACTCCTCAAGAAAGATAAAAAGTTTGAGTGGACCCCGCAGTGCGAGTCCAGTTTTCAGGAACTGAAAAGACGCCTGACATCTGCACCTGTACTGGTACCACCAGACTTTTCCAAGGATTTTATAATCTATTGCGACGCCTCGCGACAAGGACTGGGTTGCATTCTCATGCAAGATCGTCAAGTGATTGCATACGCATCCCGACAGTTGCGCCCACATGAGGATAACTATCCTACTCATGATCTAGAGCTTGCAGCTGTAGTCCATGCACTCAAAACGTGGCGACATTACCTCCTTGGTAATCGCTGTGAAATCTTCACTGATCACCAAAGTTTGAAGTATATCTTCACCCAACCGGATCTAAATCTCAGGCAAAGACGTTGGGTTGAGTTGCTCACCGACTACGACTTAGGAATCACTTACACTCCTGGAAAGGCCAATGTCATGGCTGATGCACTAAGTCGTAAGTCATATTGTAACAATTTAATGTTACAACAAAGTCAACCACTTCTCCATGAGGAATTTCGTAAGCTTAACCTTCACATTGTTCCTCGAGGATTCCTTTCCACCTTGGTGGCGAAACCTACCCTTATGGATCAAATCATAGCTGCCCAGAAGCGTGATAAAGGTGTATCACGACTCCAAGAGAACATTGCTAGCGGACTCGCCAAAAGTTTCTCCATGGATGATCGAGGTGTTGTTTTCTTTGAGAACCGTGTAGTGGTTCCCAAGAACCACCATCTACGGCAATTAATCCTTAAGGAGGCTCATTAATCTCCTCTCACGATTCATCCCGGTAGTACTAAAATGTATCAGGATCTACGTCAGAGATTCTGGTGGACTAGGATGAAGAGAGAAATCGCTCAGTTCATTGCTAACTGCAACGTTTGTCGTCGAGTCAAAGCAGAGCATCAACGGCCTGCTGGCACCCTTCAACCTCTAGCTATTCCTGAATGGAAATGGGATAAAGTCGGTATGGACTTCATTACCGGGTTTCCCAGGTCCAGGAAAGGGAATAATGCTATCTTCGTTGTTATCGACCGCCTCTCTAAAGTAGCTCATTTCCTGCCTGTTCGGGAGAGTATTACCGCTAGCCAGCTAGCAGACTTATATATCTCTCGAATAGTATCACTTCATGGTGTACCGTTGGAGATTAACTCAGACCGTGGAAGTCTTTTCACTTCACGATTTTGGGAAAGTTTCCAGAATGCTATGGGAACTCATCTCTCTTTCAGTACTGCCTTCCATCCGCAGTCAAGTGGTCAAGTGGAACGAGTCAATCAAATTCTGGAAGACATGCTTCGAGCCTCTGTCATTTCTTTCGGTATGGAATGGGAAAAATGTCTTCCATTTGCCGAATTCGCTTATAACAATAGTTATCAAGCCAGCCTGGGTAAAGCTCCCTTCGAAGTTCTATATGGACGAAGGTGTCGAACACCTCTTAACTGGTCAGAGACCGGGGAAAGACAATTCTTTGGCCCGGATATGATCCAGGAAGCAGAGGAACAAGTTCGCATCGTTCGTGAGAGATTGAAAACAGCCCAGTCTCGTCAAAAGAGCCAATATGATAGTCATCATAAGGCTGTGACTTTTGAAGTCGGCGATAAGGCTTACCTTCGGGTTACTCCTCTTAAGGGAACCCATCGCTTCGGTATCAAAGGCAAATTGGCCCCTCGTTACATCGGTCCTTTTCGCATTCTTGCCAAACGAGGAGAAGTTGCCTACCAATTGGAACTACCTCCGCACCTCTCCAGAGTTCATGATGTTTTCCACGTTTCTCAACTCAGGCGTTGCTTCTCGGATCCTATCCGCGGAGTGGACCACGAAACGCTTGATCTATAAGACAATCTCACATATCGAGAATACCCCGTTCGTATTCTTGATCAAACTGAGCGCACCACTCGACGCCACAATATCAAGTTTCTCAAGGTTCAATGGTCACATCATTCCGAGAGTGAAGCTACTTGGGAAAGGGAGGATCGTCTTCGACTTGAGTACCCCACCCTCTTTCCGGAGGAACCCGAATCTCGGGACGCGATTCTTTTAAGTGGGGGTGAGTTGTCACATCCCTAGCTAGCACTTGCATAAGGACCTGACTAGAGTGTGCATCATGTCTTTTTCAAAGAAATTGAAATGGGATTAACAGAAACCCCAGCACCCCTCCCCTAACAACTAGGGTTTGCTAAAATATTTTCCAATGTACCCAAAATGCCCTTCAAAAATGTTCATCATTTCTGCCTTGGTCTTAAACCTCTGCCAAAAATGGTGCACAATTTTCTAGGACAATCTAGGGCTTTGGATTAAATCATATGGTATTTGAATTTGGGCATTTAAATGCTATAAAATATTTTAAATGCTCAAATAATCATGAACTATAATGTTTCCTACTGTTCATATTATATACAGCAGGTATGACAAGTGTTATGAGTTATAAAAATGTTTAGGCATTTTTATTAAATGAACAAAGCTGCAAAAGAAATGAAACAGAAAAGAAAATAGAAAAAAGGGAGAGAGAGAGAACTTACCTGGCGCCCCACCCGGCCCACCTGCCGGCCCAGCCCAGCTGCCGCTCCAGCGAGCTGCTTGGCTCGGCCAGGCAGGCAGGCAGGTGCTCGACGGCGACCGCGCCGCGCGCCACGCAGCTGCTTGCCGCCTTGCTTCACCCCCTCGCCGTCCTGGAGGGATGGTTCGACCCTCCACGTCCTCCTCGACCCCGCAGACACCTCCACCTCCCCCCAGTTCCTCTCCTCCGCTCTCCCCGCGCCATGGCCGACGCCGCCGTGATCGCACCGTCGTAGAAGCCGCGTCCACCGTCGTCCCTGAGCTCCGCCTTGGTGTACTTCGTCTCCGCCGTCCTCGACTGCTTCGAACAGGCCGAGCCCCGAGCGCTCGCCCGCCCTGGAGACGCCCCCGACCTCTTCTTCCCCAACTCCGGCCGTGGAGATCCCCCTCACCGTTTTGCTCAGCTCCGACCACCCCCGAGCTCGCTCCGGTGCTTGCCGCAACCCCTGTGAGCCTAGCTACCTCATCCCCCTCTCCGTTGGCTCCCTTTTGCCCTGTAACACACTGCACGAAGCTCGCCCGCACGCACCGCCGCCGTGCTCGCCGCCGGTGATGCTCCGGTGACCATTTGGTCACTGGCACCCGTCCAACGTACTCACCACAGCACGTAGATGCGAACGGTGCTACGCACGCATCACCTAGGCCTCTGCAGCCGTTTCTCCACACACGCCCGACGTCGGTCGCCGCCGTCGAGCTCGTTGCCGTCGTCTCTGGCCACCCCAGGTCCGGCGACCACCTCCATCCGACGCGCAACAGCAAGGGCTATCCAACGCACCCAGTCGCAGCTCGAGCCGTGCACCGTAGGCGTTTTCCGAAGCACGCCCCCGTGTTTGGCCTCGCCGGCGGCTAAACGCCGGCGAGTTGGACCTGTTTTGACCACGGGTTTGACCCCCTGGGTCAATGACATGTGGGCCCTGCCCGCAAGTCAAACCTAGTTTAGGTGTTAATTTAATTTAATTAGTTAATTAGTTTAGTCACTGACACGTGGGCCCTGGCCCCACTGACAGCTAATTAGTTTTAGTTTAACACTAATTAACTCAGTTAATTAGCTGTGACACTGACATGAGGGACCCACTGGTCAGGTTTGACCTGGACTGGCCCTGTTGACTGGCTGACGTCAGCATGATGTCATGCTGACGCAGTAAAGGTTTTTCTGGGATTTTTAGATTTAATAATAATTCAGGAAATTCCAGAAAATACCCAAAACTTCTAAAAATCATATAAAATCAACCATAGCTCAGATGGAAAAGATTTATATATGAAAAATGATCAGAAAAATCCAATCTTTCTAATGGCACTGGTTTCATGCATGTTTGAACAAGTTAACTTGCTGTATATATCAAAAACATGATAATGCACCTATTTAAATAATAGTTTGAACTTCAATTTGAATCCTTGATTCAAATAGGTTGAAACCCTTCTGGTTTTAATTGCATTAGCCAACACACATGCATCTTGCCATGTCATAAACATGCATCATATTGTTGCATTTGTTTGTTAATGATTGTATCGTCGGTATTCCCTGTGTTAGGTCCTGCTCCCGAGGATACTGCTGCATATCCAGTTGAAGAGCAGTACCCGACAACTACCTTGTCAGGCAAGCAATCATTGATCATTCCGATACAAACCCAATCTTCTCGCTCCTGCTCTCTTTTACTGCATTAAGGCAACAGCGCGTGAACTGCTACTTGCTGCGGTAGTTGAACCCTATTCCCTTGCATGACCTGTCATTGCCACAGTAAATAGTTGAAACCCACTAGCATGTGTAGGAGTTGATTGAGCCATGTGATGTGTGATCCACCATGCTATTTACTTATGTTGCCTGCTATGCTTAGAGTTGTGTCTGGTCTGGTTCATCTGGGTGATGGATCAGAGTGAAATAATCTTACCGATAAAGAGATGGAAGTGTGGAATACGCTTGGTAAAGGTATCGATGAAAGGCCATGTAGGAGTACATGGTGGGTTGTTTCATTGGAATCGTCCATAGGACCCGAGATCTGTGTGTGTGATTCAAGTTACAGTTACTACCACACATTGGGCCCTGAAATATGACCCCGCTCGAATTATTGACTGCCCTTGTACTCTGTCCAGGAGTTGCAACTAGTTTCTGGTGTTTATAGTTTACTGGAGGTCGTGCGCAGCGCTGACCCTCGGGGTGGGCTGTGATGCGACAGGTACATGGCACAGTGTACCGGTTGCCTGTTTGGTGACTCGGGAACCCTGTACACATCGTTTGGGGCCGTGAGCGACACCCCGGCCGGATCTCCCCACGGATGGAACCCAAATAGGCGATAAACCTGGACGAGAGACTTGAGTGGTTGGTTAGGTCGTGGTCTACACCCACGTCGGCTTTCGCTTGAAGTCTGCCGAGCACATGTCGTGTGCAGACGCTAAGTGGTGAAAACATGTGTGAAGAAGTACACCCCTGCAGGGTTATCAAACTATTCGAATAGCCGTTGTTCGCGGTACGAACTACTTGGTTACTCTTACAGTTCATAGACAAGTTGATGGATACTATTAAAAGCCTCAAGATAAGCGTGAGTGCCGTGGATGGCCCTTCCGTAGGATGACGGAAGAGGATCCTCGGTAGTGTATTGATGTGGTGAGTAGAGGACTCGTGTTCGTAACAATATCTTGCAATCCGTTGAGAGTTGTAGTATAGGTTAGCCAAGGTCAAAGCTGGCATTCTGCTATAAACTCCACTATCCCCCTTTGATAATGTTGCATGTATAATAGGTTCTGTGGTAAGACTTGCTGAGTACCTTTCTACTCATGTTTGCTTAATAACTGTTGCAGAGGAGAACCCTGCCCCTGCTGATGGGTTCTACATAGACGTTGACGTCGACGAGTAGCTTGACACCCAGACGGTGATCTGGAGCTTGTGGAGGGCCTTGTAGATAGTCAGGCTACACCAAGCCTGTTTTATTTTCTAAGTTGTCTGTACTCAGACATGTAGCTTCCGCTTGTGCTTGTATGACTGTATGACTTGAGTGTTGGGTCATGTGACCCCTACCTGTATGAATATGTTGTGTATGGCTCTTGGAGCCTTTTAAATAAAGTACTTTTAGTCATAGAGTTCTGTTGTGATGCAATGTTGTATTTGCACATATTGAGCATATTGCGTGTATGATTGAAATGCTTGGTATGTGTGGGATCCGACACCTAGTTGTTTTCCTTTGGTAGCCTATCTTACAGGGAAATGCCTCCTAGTGATTCCAATGAGCCTTGGTAGCTTGCTACTGCTCGGAACACGTAGGCTGGCCGGCATGTGTCCTTCTTTGTTCCTGTGTCTGTCCCTTAGGGGAAATGTCACGCGTTGTTCCTTTAAGTCCATGTAGCTTGCTACGACTTGGGTTCATACGTTGATGACCGACACGTTCGTTGCTGGGTCATGGATGCCTGTCTCTGTAATTTAGTGCCACTTTTGGTTTATAACTAGCCATGTCGGCCCGGGTTCTCTGTCATATGGATGCTAGCGACACTGTCATATACGTGTGCCAAAATGCGCAAACGGTCCCGAGCCAGGTAAGGTGGCACCCGTGGGGTTACCGTGCGTGAGGCCGCAAAGTGATATGACGTGTTACAGCTAGATCGGTGTGACTTAGGATCGGGGTCCTGACAGCGTTGGCATCAGAGCTGGACTGCCTGTAGGTTTCTCAAGCCAAACTGGTCGATGTTGAGTCTAGAAAAAATTTTAGTTATATGTAGGGGAATTGATTGTGGAAGGGAACGTAAGGCTCTTTTTACTCCTTTACCTTATGCCCTTCTGATCTGAGTCAGTCTATTCTTTCTACGGGGATTTAGGACTAGGCCTCTTATCCTTACTAGGTTCACGTGTTACTAACCGTAGACTCTTAGGATTGTTGGTTTCAAGCCTCAGTTCAGTTTCTATCCTTTGAGTATGATGATTGTTGGACCGGAACCTTGATATGGAATTGTTGAGTGGCTATGCTATCATTTGTATGATGTCTCAAATCTTTGTTTGAGCATTTACAGTTGTTATGCTGCCCGATTTCTTCCAGAAACACTAATGCCTTTGCATTATTTCGTGTTTCAGATGTCTGACCGCATCCCTCACCAAGTGGTTCGTTTGACTCGGTGCATTAATGTGCCTGGTCACACGGCCATGCTAGTCCGTGTGATGACTAAGACCGGTTATCGCTGGTATCCTGAATACACTGTGGAGGAACAGTATCGGGATTTCAATCAAAGTCAGTATTTCTGCACAGTCCGGATATACCCCTCATATCCCGGAGCTAATGATCCCATCCATTGGTCTTATGGACTCGGGATTACCATCGAGATGGCAGTGCAGGATGCCGCTTATTCGATGATGACCATTCTCCGTGCTAGGCATGCCCTGTTGCTGAACACTGAGTTCTGTTACATGCCAGCTTCACTCCCCGGAGAGGAAGGCTACTACATTGGTCTGTATACTGATGCTGCTCATGAAGAGCCACTGCTTCAGACTACTGTTCGGATGTTGGAGGATAGGGACCGTGAGGTCCGTGCCCTCCGAATGGAGCTGTATAACACCCGAGCCGCTCACTGGACTACTTTGACACGGCTTGCACTTGCTGTGCACGCCGGATATCTGGACATGCGGGATTTGTACCCCGTGCGGACTCGTCTGCCTGATCGCATGGATTGGCGTGACGTTGGGGGTATTACACCTCCACATGGGCGTCGGTTACCACCAGCATCGGGACCGAGACCACATCCATGCCCCTATGGTCCACAGCCTTCGAGTGCTCGCGAGTTCCAAGATCCGTCTGTACCACTTCCAGGCTACGGTGGTAATCTTTACGAGGATTACTACGCGAATGTCTGAGCTAGTCCGTGGTAGTAGTAGTATTGTAGTAGTTGTATTTCCACAGTCCTGCGCGTCTTGTTGAATATGACTTAGTGTGTACTGAATTCCGGAGGTGTAGTTAAATAATGTACAGGAGCTTGGAATGCCTCTGATGGGATGTATCGTCTTTCACCGCAGTTGTACTTTAGCCTTGGCTTGTACTAAACTTTGTATGGTGTGTATGACCACTGGTGTATATATAGCAGTTCCTATATTACCATGTCGTACGGATGAACATCTCTGCATTCTGTGTCATCCATTTCATTCTGCACTTCTATGTCAATTTTTTTGCCATCCTTGTCTAAACCGTTGTTTTGTTTTCCTAGGATGGTCAACACTCGCAACACTCCTGCTGCTTAGGAGCAGGGTGAGGCTAGTGGGGCTAGAGATGGGAATCTGCCCCAGCCACCCTCTTTGGCGGAAGTTATGCTTGAAGCAGAACGGAACAAGAGAGAGACCAACCGTCTGCTGGAACGCATAGAGCAAAACACTGGGTTCCGTCAGAGGAATGACGTGGTGTCAATCCACGATTTTATCAAGATGTGTCCACCAAAGTTCCATCATTCCACTGAACCTCTGGATGCTGATGACTGGCTACGTAGTATCACCCACAAGCTACACTCTGCCCATGTGGCCGAAGCCGACAAGGTTATCTACGCCGCCTACCATCTTGAGGGCCCTGCCAGTCTTTGGTGGGAAAACTTTGAAGCTATGCGTCCTGCTGGCCAAGTCACTACCTGGGTTGAGTTCAGTGAGGCATTCCGTGAACATCACATTCCAGAAGGTCTCATGGATCGTAAGCGGGAGGAATTCTGCAATTTCACCCAGGGCCGTTTAACTGTGGATGGCTATAGTCGTGAGTTTGGTAATCTGGCACGCTATGCACCTGAGGAAGTATCCACCGATGCCAAGAAACAGGCGAGGTTCCGCAAGGGACTCAGCCCTGAACTTCGTCGAGATCTACGTCTGCACGAGTGCACCTCCTTCCAGAAGTTGGTTAACAAGGCTATCAGTGCTGAGACAGGCCAGACCGACTTCGAGGCCACCCGCAAGCATACTCGAGACCTTGGTTCCTCATCCGGCTCTGGCTCTCACAAGCGCCGTGTGTGGGTTCCTAACACTGCTCTGCCACCCAAGTATACACCGAGGCCATCCTATGAGGCGCCTCGCCCAACTCAACAGTTTGCACCTGCTAAGACCTATGGAGGTCCACCCTCCAACTTTGCTCCACGCACCACCACTGTGACATGTTTCAAGTGTGGAGAACCGGGACACTACATGCGTGATTGTCCCCAGAATCAGCCAGGAAAACCCGTTGGCCGTGGCAAGCCAACCGGCAAGGTGAACTATGTTAAGCCAATCCCCACTGCACGTGGTCATGTCAACTATGTTTCTGCCGAAGAAGCTTATGAGGATCCTAACGTCGTCCTTGGTACGCTTCTCGTAAACTGCCATCCGGCATCTGTTCTTTTTGATACTGGAGCATCCCATTCGTTCATATCTGAGAGCTATGCTCGATTGCACAACATGACTTTTTGTGACATGCCTACTTCCATGGTTATTCAAACTCCTGGTTCAAAATGGCAAACCTCTAGGGTAAGCCATGGAAATGAAATCCTTGTCGATAGACTTGTTTTCCTTGCATCTTTAATCGCTCTCAAGTCCTCGGACATAAATATCATTTTGGGTATGGATTGGATGACAACCCATTACGCCAAAATTGATTGCTTTACTAGGACCATTCAACTTACACATCCATCCGGCAAGATAGTCAATGTCTTGACTCGAATGGCTGAACGTCAGCTCTACTCTCTTAATGCCAGCCCTCTACCAGAACTCGAAGATATCCCGGTAGTCCGTGACTTCCCGGATGTTTTTCCTGAAGAACTGCCAGGAGTTCCACCTGACAGAGATGTCGAGTTTGTGATAGATCTTATCCCTGGAACTGTCCCAATCTCTAGGAGACCTTATAAGATGGCACCACTAGAATTAGCTGAGCTAAAGAAACAACTCGATGAGTCCTTGCAAAAGGGTTTCATCCGTCCTAGTTCTTCCCCTTGGGCTTGCCCCGTCCTCTTCGTCAAGAAGAAGGATGGAACGGAGCGGATGGTTGTAGATTACCGACCTGTCAATCTGGTCACCATAAAGAATAAGTATCCGCTTCCCAGGATCAACGACCTGTATGATCAGCTCGCTGGATCCTCAGTCTTCTCCAAGATGGATTTGAGGTTGGGCTACCATCAAATCAAAATCAAGAACGGGGACATTCCTAAAACGGCTTTCGTTACTCGTTATGGCCAATATGAGTACACCGTCATGTCCTTCGGATTAACCAATGCCCCAGCTACTTTTTCTCGGTTAATGAATTCTATATTCATGGAGTATTTGGATAAATTCGTCGTGGTATACCTCGATGATATACTCATTTTCTCCAAGAACAAGGAAGATCATGCCGAGCATTTCTGGTATTGACGAAACTTCGAGAGCACCGCCTTTATGCCAAATTCTCTAAATGTGAATTTTGGTTGCCATAAGTAACCTATCTAGGTCATGTGATCTCTGGCAAGGGTATTGCTGTCAACCCCGAGCGAGTTCAAGCCGTCCTTGATTGGACTCCCCCTGAATCGGTCAAGCAAGTTAGGAGTTTTCTTGGCTTAGCGAGCTATTGCCTACGTTTCATCGAGAACTTCTCCAAAGTTGCTAAACCTCTAACCGAACTCCTCAAGAAAGATAAAAAGTTTGAGTGGACCCCGCAGTGCGAGTCCAGTTTTCAGGAACTGAAAAGACGCCTGACATCTGCACCTGTACTGGTACCACCAGACTTTTCCAAGGATTTTATAATCTATTGCGACGCCTCGCGACAAGGACTGGGTTGCATTCTCATGCAAGATCGTCAAGTGATTGCATACGCATCCCGACAGTTGCGCCCACATGAGGATAACTATCCTACTCATGATCTAGAGCTTGCAGCTGTAGTCCATGCACTCAAAACGTGGCGACATTACCTCCTTGGTAATCGCTGTGAAATCTTCACTGATCACCAAAGTTTGAAGTATATCTTCACCCAACCGGATCTAAATCTCAGGCAAAGACGTTGGGTTGAGTTGCTCACCGACTACGACTTAGGAATCACTTACACTCCTGGAAAGGCCAATGTCATGGCTGATGCACTAAGTCGTAAGTCATATTGTAACAATTTAATGTTACAACAAAGTCAACCACTTCTCCATGAGGAATTTCGTAAGCTTAACCTTCACATTGTTCCTCGAGGATTCCTTTCCACCTTGGTGGCGAAACCTACCCTTATGGATCAAATCATAGCTGCCCAGAAGCGTGATAAAGGTGTATCACGACTCCAAGAGAACATTGCTAGCGGACTCGCCAAAAGTTTCTCCATGGATGATCGAGGTGTTGTTTTCTTTGAGAACCGTGTAGTGGTTCCCAAGAACCACCATCTACGGCAATTAATCCTTAAGGAGGCTCATTAATCTCCTCTCACGATTCATCCCGGTAGTACTAAAATGTATCAGGATCTACGTCAGAGATTCTGGTGGACTAGGATGAAGAGAGAAATCGCTCAGTTCATTGCTAACTGCAACGTTTGTCGTCGAGTCAAAGCAGAGCATCAACGGCCTGCTGGCACCCTTCAACCTCTAGCTATTCCTGAATGGAAATGGGATAAAGTCAGTATGGACTTCATTACCGGGTTTCCCAGGTCCAGGAAAGGGAATAATGCTATCTTCGTCGTTATCGACCGCCTCTCTAAAGTAGCTCATTTCCTGCCTGTTCGGGAGAGTATTACCGCTAGCCAGCTAGCAGACTTATATATCTCTCGAATAGTATCACTTCATGGTGTACCGTTGGAGATTAACTCAGACCGTGGAAGTCTTTTCACTTCACGATTTTGGGAAAGTTTCCAGAATGCTATGGGAACTCATCTCTCTTTCAGTACTGCCTTCCATCCGCAGTCAAGTGGTCAAGTGGAACGAGTCAATCAAATTCTGGAAGACATGCTTCGAGCCTCTGTCATTTCTTTCGGTATGGAATGGGAAAAATGTCTTCCATTTGCCGAATTCGCTTATAACAATAGTTATCAAGCCAGCCTGGGTAAAGCTCCCTTCGAAGTTCTATATGGACGAAGGTGTCGAACACCTCTTAACTGGTCAGAGACCGGGGAAAGACAATTCTTTGGCCCGGATATGATCCAGGAAGCAGAGGAACAAGTTCGCATCGTTCGTGAGAGATTGAAAACAGCCCAGTCTCGCCAAAAGAGCCAATATGATAGTCATCATAAGGCTGTGACTTTTGAAGTCGGCGATAAGGCTTACCTTCGGGTTACTCCTCTTAAGGGAACCCATCGCTTCGGTATCAAAGGCAAATTGGCCCCTCGTTACATCGGTCCTTTTCGCATTCTTGCCAAACGAGGAGAAGTTGCCTACCAATTGGAACTACCTCCGCACCTCTCCAGAGTTCATGATGTTTTCCACGTTTCTCAACTCAGGCGTTGCTTCTCGGATCCTATCCGCGGAGTGGACCACGAAACGCTTGATCTACAAGACAATCTCACATATCGAGAATACCCCGTTCGTATTCTTGATCAAACTGAGCGCACCACTCGACGCCACAATATCAAGTTTCTCAAGGTTCAATGGTCACATCATTCCGAGAGTGAAGCTACTTGGGAAAGGGAGGATCGTCTTCGACTTGAGTACCCCACCCTCTTTCCGGAGGAACCCGAATCTCGGGACGCGATTCTTTTAAGTGGGGGTGAGTTGTCACATCCCTAGCTAGCACTTGCATAAGGACCTGACTAGAGTGTGCATCATGTCTTTTTCAAAGAAATTGAAATGGGATTAACAGAAACCCCAGCACCCCTCCCCTAACAACTAGGGTTTGCTAAAATATTTTCCAATATACCCAAAATGCCCTTCAAAAATGTTCATCATTTCTGCCTTGGTCTTAAACCTCTGCCAAAAATGGTGCACAATTTTCTAGGACAATCTAGGGCTTTGGATTAAATCATATGGTATTTGAATTTGGGCATTTAAATGCTATAAAATATTTTAAATGCTCAAATAATCATGAACTATAATGTTTCCTACTGTTCATATTATATACAGCAGGTATGACAAGTGTTATGAGTTATAAAAATGTTTAGGCATTTTTATTAAATGAACAAAGCTGCAAAAGAAATGAAACAGAAAAGAAAATAGAAAAAAGGGAGAGAGAGAGAACTTACCTGGCGCCCCACCCGGCCCACCTGCCGGCCCAGCCCAGCTGCCGCTCCAGCGAGCTGCTTGGCTCGGCCAAGCAGGCAGGCAGGTGCTCGACGGCGACCGCGCCGCGCGCCACGCAGCTGCTTGCCGCCTTGCTTCACCCCCTCGCCGTCCTGGAGGGATGGTTCGACCCTCCACGTCCTCCTCGACCCCGCAGACACCTCCACCTCCCCCCAGTTCCTCTCCTCCGCTCTCCCCGCGCCATGGCCGACGCCGCCGTGATCGCACCGTCGTAGAAGCCGCGTCCACCGTCGTCCCTGAGCTCCGCCTTGGTGTCCTTCGTCTCCGCCGTCCTCGACTGCTTCGAACAGGCCGAGCCCCGAGCGCTCGCCCGCCCTGGAGACGCCCCCGACCTCTTCTTCCCCAACTCCGGCCGTGGAGATCCCCCTCACCGTTCTGCTCAGCTCCGACCACCCCCGAGCTCGCTCTGGTGCTTGCCGCAACCCCTGTGAGCCTAGCTACCTCCTCCCCCTCTCCGTTGGCTCCCTTTTGCCCTGTAACACACTGCACGAAGCTCGCCCGCACGCACCGCCGCCGTGCTCGCCGCCGGTGATGCTCCGGTGACCATTTGGTCACTGGCACCCGTCCAACGTACTCACCACAGCACGTAGATGCGAACGGTGCTACGCACGCATCGCCTAGGCCTCTGCAGCCGTTTCTCCACACACGCCCGACGTCGGTCGCCGCCGTCGAGCTCGTTGCCGTCGTCTCTGGCCACCCCAGGTCCGGCGACCACCTCCATCCGACGCGCAACAGCAAGGGCTATCCAACGCACCTAGCCGCAGCTCGAGCCGTGCACCGTAGGCGTTTTCCGAAGCACGCCGCCGCGTTTGGCCTCGCCGGTGGCTAAACGTCGGCGAGTTGGACCTGTTTTGACCACGGGTTTGACCCCCTGGGTCAATGACATGTGGGCCCTGCCCGCAAGTCAAACCTAGTTTAGGTGTTAATTTAATAAAATTAGTTAATTAGTTTAGTCACTGACACGTGGGCCCTGGCCCCACTGACAGCTAATTAGTTTTAGTTTAACACTAATTAACTCAGTTAATTAGCTGTGACACTGACATGAGGGACCCACTGGTCAGGTTTGACCTGGACTGGCCCTGTTGACTGGCTGACGTCAGCATGATGTCATGCTGACGCAGTAAAGGTTTTTCTGGGATTTTTAGATTTAATAATAATTCAGGAAATTCCAGAAAATACCCAAAACTTCTAAAAATCATATAAAATCAACCATAGCTCAGATGGAAAAGATTTATATATGAAAAATGATCAGAAAAATCCAATCTTTCTAATGGCACCGGTTTCATGCATGTTTGAACAAGTTAACTTGCTGTGTATATCAAAAACATGATAATGCACCTATTTAAATAATAGTTTGAACTTCAATTTGAATCCTTGATTCAAATAGGTTGAAACCCTTCTGGTTTTAATTGCATTAGCCAACACACATGCATCTTGCCATGTCATAAACATGCATCATATTGTTGCATTTGTTTGTTAATGATTGTATCGTCGGTATTCCCTGTGTTAGGTCCTGCTCCCGAGGATACTGCTGCATATCCAGTTGAAGAGCAGTACCCGACAACTACCTTGTCAGGCAAGCAATCATTGATCATTCCGATACAAACCCAATCTTCTCGCTCCTGCTCTCTTTTACTGCATTAAGGCAACAGCGCGTGAACTGCTACTTGCTGCGGTAGTTGAACCCTATTCCCTTGCATGACCTGTCATTGCCACAGTAAATAGTTGAAACCCACTAGCATGTGTAGGAGTTGATTGAGCCATGTGATGTGTGATCCACCATGCTATTTACTTATGTTGCCTGCTATGCTTAGAGTTGTGTCTGGTCTGGTTCATTTGGGTGATGGATCAGAGTGAAATAATCTTACCGATAAAGAGATGGAAGTGTGGAATACGCTTGGTAAAGGTATCGATGAAAGGCCATGTAGGAGTACATGGTGGGTTGTTTCATTGGAATCGTCCATAGGACCCGAGATCTGTGTGTGTGATTCAAGTTACAGTTACTACCACACATTGGGCCCTGAAATATGACCCCGCTCGAATTATTGACTGCCCTTGTACTCTGTCCAGGAGTTGCAACTAGTTTCTGGTGTTTATAGTTTACTGGAGGTCGTGCGCAGCGCTGACCCTCGGGGTGGGCTGTGATGCGACAGGTACGTGGCACAGTGTACCGGTTGCCTGTTTGGTGACTCGGGAACCCTGTACACATCGTTTGGGGCCGTGAGCGACACCCCGGCCGGATCTCCCCACGGATGGAACCCAAATAGGCGATAAACCTGGACGAGAGACTTGAGTGGTTGGTTAGGTCGTGGTCTACACCCACGTCGGCTTTCGCTTGAAGTCTGCCGAGCACATGTCGTGTGCAGACGCTAAGTGGTGAAAACATGTGTGAAGAAGTACACCCCTGCAGGGTTATCAAACTATTCGAATAGCCGTTGTTCGCGGTACGAACTACTTGGTTACTCTTACAGTTCATAGACAAGTTGATGGATACTATTAAAAGCCTCAAGATAAGCGTGAGTGCCGTGGATGGCCCTTCCGTAGGATGACGGAAGAGGATCCTCGGTAGTGTATTGATGTGGTGAGTAGAGGACTCGTGTTCGTAACAATATCTTGCAATCCGTTGAGAGTTGTAGTATAGGTTAGCCAAGGTCAAAGCTGGCATTCTGCTATAAACTCCACTATCCCCCTTTGATAATGTTGCATGTATAATAGGTTCTGTGGTAAGACTTGCTGAGTACCTTTGTACTCATGTTTGCTTAATAACTGTTGCAGAGGAGAACCCTGCCCCTGCTGATGGGTTCTACATAGACGTTGACGTCGACGAGTAGCTTGACACCCAGACGGTGATCTGGAGCTTGTGGAGGGCCTTGTAGATAGTCAGGCTACACCAAGCCTGTTTTATTTTCTAAGTTGTCTGTACTCAGACATGTAGCTTCCGCTTGTGCTTGTATGACTGTATGACTTGAGTGTTGGGTCATGTGACCCCTACCTGTATGAATATGTTGTGTATGGCTCTTGGAGCCTTTTAAATAAAGTACTTTTAGTCATAGAGTTCTGTTGTGATGCAATGTTGTATTTGCACATATTGAGCATATTGCGTGTATGATTGAAATGCTTGGTATGTGTGGGATCCGACACCTAGTTGTTTTCCTTTGGTAGCCTATCTTACAGGGAAATGCCTCCTAGTGATTCCAATGAGCCTTGGTAGCTTGCTACTGCTCGGAACACGTAGGCTGGCCGGCATGTGTCCTTCTTCGTTCCTGTGTCTGTCCCTTAGGGGAAATGTCACGCGTTGTTCCTTTAAGTCCATGTAGCTTGCTACGACTTGGGTTCATACGTTGATGACCGACACGTTCGTTGCTGGGTCATGGATGCCTGTCTCTGTAATTTAGTGCCACTTTTGGTTTATAACTAGCCATGTCGGCCCGGTTCTCTGTCATATGGATGCTAGCGACACTGTCATATACGTGTGCCAAAATGCGCAAACGGTCCCGGGCCAGGTAAGGTGGCACCCGTGGGGTTACCGTGCGTGAGGCCGCAAATTGATATGACGTGTTACAGCTAGATCGGTGTGACTTAGGATCGGGGTCCTGACAGTGGGCGTCTTCACCACGCATCAGATCCTGGAGGACCTCGGCCGTTCCATGGCCTTGCACTTACCAATCCTATTTTTCTTCTTCTCTCCCGTGGCCTGCTTGCTGACGAATGTCGCTGTGAAATGCTCCGCTGGAGAGCGTGCTGATAACGTGTTTAGAATTGAGACCGAGAGAGGAATGAGAGATAAACACACTGACGTAAAAGTGAATCCTTGTTCTCATTGATGATGGGTTACACATATATATAGCCCTCGAATGGGTGTCTCCGAAGGGACACGAGACAACCGCCTCCTTTAGGAAAAATAGGGATTAATAGGATTAATTAAATCCTAACACACAAAAAGGGAAAAGGAAAGCTTTTTTTGTTTATCGTGTATGCCTACACAACTACTTTTTTTTAGAAATACACAACTACTCCCTCCGTCCGAAAATACTTGTCATCAAAATGAACAAAAAAAGATGTATCTAGAACTAAAATACATCTAGATACATCCCCTTTTATACATTTTGATGACAAGTATTTTCGAACGAAGGGAGTACTCTTTAAGTGAGAAGTTGGTGTTACGGTTTTAAGGGATCAAGCTCTGTGTGGTGTTACTCTGACCATAGTTCTTACATAAAGTGCATAAAACCCTACGGGAAGAAGCTCCTAAGATTGTTTGAGTTGTTACTCCCTTAGACCCATTCCATTTCATTAATGCATCTGATTTTATTTTTATTTTCTGCCCCGAGTGCTTGTGAGTTTACTGTGAATTCATAAGGTTGTTAATGATATTTCACGGTTGTTGTTGTCATACTTGCAAGCTCATGTTGCCTGACTTTTGATTGCTATTTCTAGAAGAAGAAAAAAGCTCTAGAAAGCTCATACTTTTTGAAAGCTCACTTTTTTGCAGGGTTACTTTGAAAGCTCATCAATTAGATTTGTTAATGAAACATACATGCACAACTAGGGATGAAAATGGAGTGGAAAGTTTCTGTTTTTCCGGAGGAAAAATGAAAACGAAGAGGAAATATGAAAACGGAAACGGAAATTTGCAAAACGAAAGTGGAAATGAATTTTTTTGTGCGGAAACGGAAACAAAAATGGAACGGTGTTTTCTGGTGGAACAGGCGTGGAAACGGAACTTTCCGTTTTCCGTGAATATGAAATTTCCGTTTTTACTATATACTTGTGGCTTCTTTGTAGTCCAATTGTCAAACAACACACAATGACACAATGAGTAGAATGGATCAATTGAGGCCCAACTTCTACAACCACACATGTACTCAACTTGATCTTATAGCCATCTTAAGAATTCATAAACTATTTCTTTTTGTGTGTTTTTCTTTATTATTCAAGGGGTTTTTAAGTTCCGGTGAACACCTATTTTTGTTCCGTGTCCGTTTTGTATTCGCTCCGTGTCCATTTCCGGCAGTATCTGTTTCCATATTCATTTCCGGGGTTTCCGTATTCGTTTCCACTTCTGCAAAAATATATGAAAACAAATATGGTAGCACTCAGTTCCGTCCGTTTCCGCTCCGTTTTCATCCCTATGCACAACATTCTTTTTCATGTTGTATGCTTATAGGATTTATTTATTTTACACAAGCAATTGCTTGCAGTGGCAAAGCCGAAGCAAAACTCGCATTCATCCGCTGTGGCTGCATCTAACGGTTTCTCGCCAGGCACTTTGGGGCTTTTTGGTGTAGGGCGGGTAGCCACTCCCGAGAGGTAAGGTTCGGAAGAGAAAACAATGGGTGCGGAAGGTGTAAAGAAAGAAAAATCATGTACTCCCTCTGTCAACTTTTTTAAGAGCGTTTAGAAAGTGCAGTTCAAATTGTGTAACGCTAAGTAAATTGTGTCATTTCCCATTTTGCCCCCGTGCTCACTCACTCATTGCTCACTCCTCTGCTGATTCCCCTCCCTCTCACCGCGGAGCACTCTCTCCCCGAATCCCTAGCTCCCTCTCGCCAGCGCCGCTCTCCCTCACGCCGGCGCCGCTCCCTAGCTTGCCCGCGTTGGCGTCGGCGTAGCCCCTTCTCCCTTTCGCATGCGCCGTCTTCTCCCTCTCGTCGGCGTCTCCTACGCCACCTTCTCCCGCTAGAGACAAAGTTGCCTTTTTTACCAAGGTCGAGGAGGAGCGGGAGGACAGCCTTGTCCTGCTCGACGACGGTGACGATTTTCTTCTGCTCAATGAAAGCCGGTGCTCCTCGTTGCCCTCGACCTGCAAGGAGGAACGCCTGCCCCATGTTGGGCTGGAGATCTGCTGGAGAAAATAGTGCGCGAAGATGCGCCTACAGCGACAGAAGCAGGGGCGGGGGAGCGAGTCGGACGCCGGGGTCGTCCACGGCGTCGTCGAAGCAGAGCAGCGGTGTGTCCTCGTTCAGGCTGCGGCAGCTCCTCCATGCGCGCCGCCATCTTCCTCTGTTGCGTCGACGGTGGATTGCGGCGAAGTCTGTGTGTGCAGGTACTCTTCTTGCTTCTGTGTGTGCGGCGTGTATGGATGATTCGAGGAGTACTATTGTCTAGAGAAGTGCATAGAAGAATTGCTCTGTTTTTCCTTAGTATTGTCTGTAGTTGGCTTGCTGCTTTTACCCCAGAAATAATCATACTACATCTAGGAGTAAAATGCCAAATAGGAATGCCAATGATGTTCTGCTGCTTCTTTTCATACTCAGTTTGTATCGCCAATTTTTGCAAGAACACATGTGCTATAGCAAATGCAGTGGAGCAGGTATCCAACCAATCAACTGTCATTTGCTACTGCTATAACAAATGCAGTCTTATCTACTGCTTCTTTGAATCTTCTGTGAATCTACTTATAACAAATGCAGTCTTAACAAATGATGAAATGTGGGCGTTTATTTTATAAGAAAATGCCAGTGCGGCAAGACTCTCAACAGTGTATGCTTTACATTGCTCTGCTTATGACCATGAGCAGCCAGACCATGATCTTTTAATTTTGTCCAATTAATCTACCACTAGAATGAGTACTCTTTCATTAGCTTATTTATCTACTTCCATTAGAGGTATGTTTGTGTTATTTTTTCTAAGAGATGCGGGAATAACAGAAGTCTGACGGCAGAGTAGCATCTTATTAGCACAAGATTATTTGGTGAATTATCAGCGAGTCCTAGTAGTTGGTGAATTATTAGCACAATGCTAGGAGCTCCTCGTTCATGTTGAATTTTTTTTTAGAGACGTTCATGTTGAATTGTTGTAGAAAGGACCAGGAGTAATTACCTCCTCTCCAACTCCAACAAACAAAAGGAAATTTAGAAACTCTCCTCTCCAACAAACAACATAAAATTCAGAAATTTGCATACTCCTCTGTCTCCTCTGAAATTCAGATATTCAGGAGTACTCCTACAAAGCCCTTTCTTCTCCTCTGTCTCCTCTCCAACAAATTCAAAACTTCATTTTTTTCTGAAATCATACATAGCCTTTCACAACTTCATATAAAATGCAGGTAATGTAATCATAGAAAGCCTTTCCACAAATTCAGAAATTTCATATAAAATTCTGGGATAAATACTGAAACTTCCTAAAATTCATATACAATTCCAAAAATTCAGAAATTCATATCCTCTCCTCTCCTTTCCACTACATACATCGTGTACAAGACTTTCCATTACAAACATCGAGTACAAGACTTTCCATTACAAACATCCTCCTCTCCTCTCCACACTAGTCAATGCCTTTCCACTAAAAACATGGAGTACAAGCCTTTCGCTACAAGCCAAACATGGAGTACGGTATCTCTCCCTTTCCAATCCAAGATCACTGGACATCTTGTTCTAGAATATCCATGGCATTTTCATAAACTTCACGGGGAAAGTGAATCCTAGGTGGTAGGATTCCTTGCTTTTCCAATCTATCCTTGCGCAAATGTGGAATTTTGTATGAATTTTCCCCTCCATGGTTCATCACTTCTACCATGACGGTCTGAAGTGTTAGAAATATTCTGTTGAGTTTTCCGGCATCATACTCATCAAATTCTTCCTGCACACCTTGAATCAGGTCTTTGATAGTTGTGGATGCTCTACAGTCGGTCAAAGACTCAAGGGATCTAAAATATCCAAGATCAAGTGTGTTTAGATCAGGAGAATTTGGAGGCTGGTTTACTATTTTAATGTCCAGACCAGTTGTAGCCACAACTTCTGCAAACTCTGCATCACCGGGAAGAATGTGCGTTCTTGCGTTATCTTGTTGGATCAATATTGGATTAGTATCATCTGTGGGCCAGACTTCCTTTATTCCAGGAACCACTTTTTCTATCATATACCTCCTCATTACCTGTCGGTTCACGTTGACTGACTTGATTTCAATGGTCCCTCTTGCTCTATACTCACTTCTTCTAGCAGCAGGAATCTCATGCACAAAGGGCCAGACACCAATTTTACCTGAGAATGTCATATTGCCTTCAGTGTCATATCTAGGTCGAGCAACAGCGGTCAGAAACATCACTTTCCCAATACAGTTTTTGTTCCGAACAGTTCTGACCGGGTCATCTTCCTCGGGGAGGAGGTACTAGCATTTGTTCATTTTTGTCATATAGAACCACTTTTCGTCAATATGCACAATGTTGTGCATACTGATGAATTTAGGTCTTGGAGCTGCTAAGGTGGTCTCGTCAAGCATTGACAAACAAAACTTGATCCTTTCTCTTTTATTCTTTCTTTCAAAGATGGCTTCAAACGATTGGAGTGCCTTCTAATCTTGCGAAGCTTGAGTTTCTTGTAGAGTGTAGTATGACTAACACCCAACTGGCGAGCAAGTGACCTGAGAGTCGACCTTCTATTCAAAGGAACTGTGGGGATTTGGGATAGAGTATCATCCTTTCCTTTCCTCCCGCATCTTCGTTTCCTTCCGCTGGATACATCCACCTCTTGATCAAGCGCTTTTTGTTGCTCTGCTATCGTCCAGACTTTTCGAATATGTTGAACACCAACTTGAAAAATTTGAGCAACATCCTTCCTGTCATTTCTTTTGAACTTGCCACCCCTAGCCAGATGCAAGGTATGTAGTGCCATGCAGGCAGCATATCTCTGCTCATCTGTCATTGACTTTCTTTGCCTACGCAATTGCTGACCACCTACAGTAGCAAAAGAAAAAGAAACTTAAGGAAATAATGGAGGCCTTGATGATCACAAGATAGACCACATGTTGCGGGTAGCTAGCTAGAGTGGCTAGCAGGAGTACCTGCTGCTTGACCATGCACTGCTTCTTCTTCTTCTTGGAGGTCCATGTCAACTTCTTCTTGGAGTTCCATGTCAATGTCTTCTTGGAGTTCCATGTCAACTTCTTCTTGGAGTTCCATATCAACTTCTTCTTGTGCAGGTGTAGTACTTGCTTGAGGTCCAGGTTCATCCTCTTCTGGTGGAGAACAATTCAGGTCAAGGTTCAACATCCTCGTGTTGCTGTTGGTGTTGCTATTGCTCTTGATATTGTTGATGTATGCTGCTAATTTACTGCTGATGTTGCTACTAATTTGCTGCTGCTGCTGTTGCTTGAGCTACGGCTGCTAATTTGTTGATGGAGTACTTGATTGAGCGACAGCTGCTGCCATTGTGTTGCTGCTTCTCTTGCTTATATATGCATGAACAAGTCCATCAAATGACACAATCTTCAGTTTATATGGTTCAGAACTGGTTAAGTTTATAAGCTAAAACATCAAATATGCAGATGTTTGAACTCTCTGTAATAAATATATATGGGGTATCATTAGATGCTGCTGCAAAGATTCTGCTCTCTGTAAATTCTGCTAACTGGTAATTTTAATACAGACAAGTGCTATATATGATGTTCCTGACCAACAATCAGTAGGAGTACAATGCTCTTACAAATGTTGCATACTGTAGAAATTAAACTTGTGAATGTTGTACTCATACTGTTGTAGAGATTCATGTTTGACAGTCATAGTTGATCCATTTAGACAAGGAGTATTGTGCAGTAGGAGTACAATAGTCTGTATTTTGACAGACAAGTGCAGTATCACATAGTGAATTCTCCTGTACAATAAATTATGTAAATAATGCATATACAGACAAGTGCAACATCTCATGTGTGACATGCATAACTGAATCTATGCTGAATCTAAATGATCCTTGTACTGATACTTGAGTCTGTTTGAAGAACTTACAGTAAAATTTACTCCCAGCTGCAGAGTTTAGATCATGTGATTAGAGTTTAGAGAAATTTCAAAATATTACTGCAGTTAGGTACTCCCAGATGTAGTTCATGATTTACTTTGGCAAGATCACATTACTGCAGACAAGTACTCCATGCTGTAGTTCATGTGATTACAGCATGAGAACAAGGAGTAAATTCTTCTGTAAATTCACAGAGTAATTTCTGTTGTTGTGCAAGGGGCGAGGCAAGGAGAACCTGCCTGGAGACAACGTGCTGCGTGCGGCAGCGACGAGCCAGGTGGGCTAGGCGCGGCCAGGACCAAGCTAAGGGGATGGCGACCAATCCCGCGCGGCGGCGACGAGGCCGTGCCGGCTGCGACCAAATTGGGCGCCTGGGCGCGGCGGCGACCAATCTGGCCGAAGGGGTTGAGCACCTGGAGACGGGTCCGAGTGCCTGGATAGTGGGGACGACTCGAGCTCGTGGTGGAAGATGAGGAGGCGAGCTCCTAGAGGAGGGGGACGATGCGAGCTCCTGGAGGAGGGGGCGGCCCGAGATTCTGGAGGAAGACGAAGACACGAACTCTTAGAGGACGGGGACGGCACGAGCTCCTGGAGGATAGGGACGGCGCGAGCTCCTGGGGGATGGGGACAGCGTGAGCTCCTGGAGGATGGGGATGGCGCGAGCTCCCAGGGGATGGGGATGGCGTGAGCTCCCGGAGGAGGAAGACGGCGTGAGCTCAGGAGGAGGAAGACGAAATTCAAATCAGGGGTAAACTAGTCTAATTCGCCACTTGTCGGTTGTGTCCTAAAATTCTAAACACTCTTATAAAAGTTTACAGAGGGAGTAACAGGGAATGATCACTATAATGATTCATGTTAGGAAGTTACGCACAATTACCTGACGTTTAAACTTACATGACAGACATGGCTGAATGAGAATAGAGGGTTCCAACTATTAGAGAATATATACTCCAAGACACTTGTAAGGTTAGTACATCAAAATAAGAGCCACAAATTGGCAAGCCTAAGGGAATCTTGCCACATTTTTTGTGTATATGCCATGTGGGGCTTAAGTGTGGCTTGCCTAAGGTGTGGCTTGAACCAAACACACATCTAAGTTGGTCAAACTTGCCTAAGCTTAGGTGTGGCAATCTTTGGCAAAGCTAGTCACAAACCAAACAACCCGTAAGTTTGCATCACATCATAGGTACTCCCTCTGTAAACTAATATAAGAGCGTTTAGATTACTATTTTAGTATTCTAAACACTCTTAATTAGTTTACGGAGGGAGTACTTGACAACAGAAACATAACAAGATACACATCATTTGTACTGGACACATTTACACCCAATAAGGCAATAACCAAGTTGAGGTAACTGCCCAACCACCTGCATAAACAAGCCCAAATTAGATGGTTGGAGAACAAATCCAATGTTCTTTGTGTTGGACGTGTTTCAGAGGCTTGAAATAGAAGAACAGAAGTCGTGACTTACATTTCTACTCATGCATTCCTTAACACCTTCAACATCGCCAATGCAACAGTACCAAATAGCCTGCTGGATTGATTCATACTTGAGGCTCGTGGAATTCTTCTTGCCAATGAACGTGTATTACCATTTGCAGCCGGCACAGACCGTTTACCAAATGACTTGCTCCCAGAGTTCTGTATTAGATCAAATTTAGGCAGCCGAAAAACATCAGCTTGTGCATGGCTTGGATACACCTTTACAGGAAACCGCGATGCTAACACTGATCTCCAATATGGGAAGTACTGATTCCATGTCGCCCGACGTCTCCAAAATTTAACTCTTGCAGCCTGTTTAATAGGCCAACAGACGGATTGAGCATCAGTGAGTTTTAAGAAGGATTCTAAACCACTTTTTCCACTCAACTGAAGAAAATTACAAATATACATATTCCAGGTTGAACAGCCAGCAGAACCAACTTAAGATCGAGTACCATGCATAAGCAACATGGTTAGTGACTTAGTTCCATTCCGGAAACATAGCAAGTGAAACATGATTTTTGCTCTTCCTATCAGCTTTCTCCCAGCACGAGTAGGGTAAATTGACCGGTGGGACTATTCACCAACACTAAGATCAAGCAAGTTGGTACACAACCTATGTCATTAATGCACAAGAATGGATGCTATTTTCCAATCTACAAAACTCAGTATTATCATTTTTGAGCCAGTTGTACCAATATGATCGTGATTATGACCTAAACAAATTTGACTATTTTTTGAAACGAGGCAAAAGACTTGCCATTTTCATTGATTAAGAAGAAGAGAATTGCCCGGTTAATTGACGGAAAACCGGGCTAAAACCGATACATCACAACCCACATGACATGGGCACCACCGGCCAACCTGGCCACCGACATGGAACAAGCCACGACGGCACATGCCAACGGATGGCCACACACGCAAGCAACCGACAGCTCCGACATAGACGACGAGCAACACAAGGGAAATATGCAGGACCTGCGCCGACCGTGCCCACCGCAAAAGCACGGAAGAGCACCTCGGACACGCCGGGAAGAACCGACTACCGAAGACCACGCCGCAACCCAAGCTCCTCTCAACGCCATCATCGTTGCCAAACAGAAACCAGCGCCCCGCCTCAGCCTCAGCAAACCACGCGGCGAAGATGCCGCCATCGACGGCGAAGATGCCATCATCCTCCAGACTCTCAGTCGTCGCCGACTCCGAGACGATGCCCCCAAGGAGGAGAAAGACGCGAAGACGCCTCCATCGCCCGATCCAACAGATCTGAGGTTTCCCTCCGGAGCCCAAGCCATGGGGAGAAGGTGGAGCACCTCCACGGCGACGCTTCCAAGAAAGACCGCGGCACCCGCGGGCGCCGCCGTCGCCGGCTCCGATGAAGACCGGAGCAAGGATTTCTCCCGGAGATGTGCCGACCACCTGCCACCACCGACCGCCGCCCACGAACCACCCCCCCCTGCCGAGGCCGACTCCAATCTAGCCACGGGACCCCTCGGTCCGCCGCGTCCAGAAGCGCACCGCCCCCTGGCCGAAGCCGCCACCGCCGAACCCGGGGCCGCCGCCCCGGCAACCATAGCCCACCACCGCCAACGACATCACCACCAAAAGGAGCCCGACCAGGCCCATCGGTCCGGAGCCCACATCACCAGATCCAGAGGCAAGGGAGGGCCTGACCAGATCGGAGACCACGCTCCGGGCCTCGCTGCGAGATGGCCGGCAGGCAGAGAAGCCGCCGGGAAGCCGCAGCCTCGCGCGACGCACAGCCCTCCGCCGTCAGATGTGGCCGGAGTCACATCGAAGGATGGGGAGGGGGGCGCCGCGGTCGCTGGGCCCCGACCACACCGCAAGGCACGGCAACGCCGACGCCGCCGCAGCAGCCGTACACCGCACCGCCAGATCGAGCCACCGCCAGGGGAAGCCGCCGTCGCAAGGGCTCCAGATCCGCCACCGCCTCCTACCGCCGTCGGGCGACCCTCTCCAACTGTGGCCGCCGCCACCGCGACGCCCGCAGCCCCAAGGGGACCAGAACAGCCGCCCGACCTTGCCCCCACCGCCACCACCACGGAGCCGCACCGCCGCCTCCCAGCACAACCACTACCGGAGCCGCACGCCCCCGCCGCCGGAGAACCCGCCGGATCCAGCTCCCCCACGGGCGGCCGACCCGCGCCGCCGAGATCCCGAGCAGGGGAGGGAGGCAAGAAGCCCCGCCGCCGCCAGCGCCGCACGGGCTTCGCCCGGCGGACGCCCTCCGGCAGCGGCGAGGAGGAGGAGGGGACGGGGAGGGACCCTCTGCCGCCGGCGGATCTGGGACTCCCGAGGCGCGCGCGCGGGGCGCGTCGCGGGAGCGCGGGGGGGGGGATATCGATTTTGTGAACCGTATAGCACGTCACAATGACAACAATACAAATTTGACTATTGGCAATCTAGTCCACCATACAACTTGATTGAAAATATTCCACTTAAGGTCAGCGTTTTTTTTTTATGTACGGAGTACCAAAGTATGCAACAGGGATAAACACCAGCAGAAGATGGCCAGGTAGAGATGGGAAGTTTAGGAGGATTGGTTCGTATAACCAGCTGGTTACAACTTACAAGTATGCAAATAACAAACTCACATAATTGATGGCTACCTAATACAGTATTTCCCAAGCTACTTCATGACCATTTATATGAAATTTCCAACAACTAACGACTAATGAGTACGTGTGCATGTTGCTATCCATGCAACTTTCGCTACGAGTGTATTAATTCAAACCTTGGCAGCTTGAGACAGTGATGAATCGTAATTAAAAAATAAGTTTCACGAAGGAATCGTAGTTGCAATGTAATGGCAGACTCAAACGTCCTAACGGAAACTTAAACAAAAGAAATGCAAAAGAAGCGAAAGAAGGAATACTAACTTCAGTTGTACAAAAAACACAGCAAAAGAAGAATTATTTTACCATTTTATCTGCAGGATACAGATTAGGAGTTTCTGCAGCTGCCTCCGTTTCAACTATCTTCCCTGTTTTCCATCACGAATTAAATGAGAATTCTTCTACAAAGTTTGAATCAATGACTTCGCTATCATACACCAACATCTACACTCACCATGTTCTTCAGGTAGCTCACCATCGGGCTCTGGCAGCCAGTCATAAGGCCAGCTTCAAGAACCAAGTAGAACATATAATTAGATGAACATCATACCAGCAATGTATTCACATGCAAGAGAACAATCATTGAAGCAATGCAAAAGGAGTGTAAAAATGTACAGGTTTGCAACGCAGATGGCCGCTTCAGTAGGAAAAAAACCATTATCATTGAGAATCTGTGTAACGCGTCTAAGAACATCGGTTTCAGGCACCTGGGTGACATTATCAAGTTGTTTAAGAAAGAGCAAAAGAAAAAAAGATTGAAACAAGACAGGAGACGATATAAATGCAATCTACTGAAAGTGTGCTACCTCTTCATGTGTCTGAATGTATGAATCAAGAGCTTCACCAGCTTTGAGAATTATTTGAACAAGCAACAATGTAGCTGACAAATGTTCACCCTGGGCCTCCAAATTCAGCTTTTCCTTTTCATCTCGACCCATCCCCAATTTTACTGCATTGATCTCTTCCATAATCAGGTGATAAAGCATAGTAATAAATCCATCAACCACACCATTACCATTTCTACGGTGGCAACATCCTGCACGGATATGTCCTTGAGCTGACAGGAGCAAAACTGCTGTTTGCAACAGTTTCCGATCCTTTATATAATTCCAGATCTCCCCAACTAGATTGTCTGTGTGTTCAGCAAGCAGTCTAGTTGTATCCAAGAAAATTTTCTGCAAAACAACGAAGAAAGTACAAAAATGAAGTACTATTAGCATTTATATGCAAGCAAGTCATAATAAACTTCCACATGAAACTAGCTATCACCTCCAAGCACAGCAAATTGAATGTTCATAGGAACTTAATCATGAGCTACTTTTATCTTTATTACACAAAAAGCTTGTCCCAACCAAGAGCACATAAAAAGTAACAGTGGGGAACTATTATGTGCATGGCAAGTGGAGAAGTATGTTCCTAGCAATTAAGTAATGTGGTGAAAGTAGTTTTACATATATGACGTGAGTACTCAAGCATAATACTCCCTCCGTCCGAAAATACTTGTCATCAAAATGGACAAAAAGAGATGTATCTAGAACTAAAATACATCTAGATACATCCCCTTTTATTCATTTTGATGACAAGTATTTCCGGACGGAGGGAGTAATTTGTGTAGGTAAGCATATCAGACGAACCATCTTAGGTAGGCACAGAAGATAAATAATATTGTAGACATAGTTGTCATCTTTCTTCGTTGGATAATTGGGCTCCATCTGGTTGGGAAGCAGATTCTCCTCTAGATACTTGTGCAAGCAAGTGTTCTCAACAGCAACATGGAGTGGGAGTAGGCCCTCAATGACTGAAGTGCCAGCAGTGCGTAGATTGGTCAACGTGCCATGCTTGAGGAGCAGCTTGATCATGTCAACAGAAAACCTTTCCGCAGCTTCATGGAGGGGAAAGTACCCATACTTATTCATACAGTTTGGATTGGCACGGACACCTTCGAGCTCAGGAGCCTTGCCCTCCAGGACAACTTCCGCACATTGCAGGGCATCTTCAATAATCATCCGGTTGAAGGCTTCGGGGATGATGATGAAACCCCAAGTAATGCAGTCCTTGTGCTTAACATATAAGCGAAGGAAGCACCGGACACTATCCTTCTTCAGAATGGGCAACAAGCTGGGATACATCTTGTAGAATGCAGAATTCACATCCTAGATAGATGACAATGGATTAACAATTGATAAAGGTGAAAGAAAATCAATTCAGATCATTAAAGCAAAACAAAACAAAGCCTTGCTGCAATCTTAGGCAGCAAAACACAAATGCTGCAATAGATAAGATGATAAAATGCACTGCAGGAGCTGGATAGAAATGAAATACAATATGACCAAATGATTATGTCAATTACAAGCAAAGTTAACAATCTTAGGCAGCAAAACACAAATGCTACAATAGATATGATGATAAAGATGTACTGCAGGAGCTGGATAGAAATGAAATACAATATGACAAAATGATAAAGTCAATTACGAGCAAAGTTAACAATGAACCTGTGGAGTACGATCCGGGATGATTATATTGCTTGCTCTGGAGATCTTAAGTAAAGCGTTTCTTTTCTTGCACCACTGATACAGAGAATATATCAAGAGTTGTAAAGAAGGAAACATAATAGAAGAGGAGAGGAATGCTAAAAAGGTAGTGTCAGTTACCATACCTCTAAGTAGGATTTGTGAGTAGAAGAATCATATGGAGGATAGGGAGGATACCATGGATCGCATTCAACAGCAGTTCCTTTATCTTCAGCTATACCATTATCCACATCTGAATCAGATTTCAATGCCGCATATCTATGTATCAGCTCCATTGTTGCACCATTAAGCTGGAATTTCATTTCCATTGTTTGTCTGGAATAGAGAGTTTAACAAAGAATTACTCAAGCTACCTAATAAACCTCAAATTATAATGTAAATTTGACATTTCTATTCGTTGGCAAAAAAATCAGCATTTCAAAGAAAATAATTTAGTATCAGAAAATGGTGGGAGTACTTTTTTCTATATATACAGCACCATCCTCTTCAGTCCTTATATATAGTAAGTATAAGGAAGTACGTATAAGATTAGCAGTTTTTTAGCCAAACAAGTCGATATCTTACACAATAGCATCAACAGCAAATTGGCCTCATTCCTAACATACTGACGCCTAACGAGTTCACAGATGCTGATATGCGCACAAGTATTATGCTTGTATTACAACGCAAAGGTCAAACACCAATCTTGCAGATCGAGGACAAAATAGTGCCTATGCAACATGAATACCAATATCAGCAATACAACACGTGCGCTGCAAACAAGGGAAAATTTTATGTTTTCTCAGTGCAAGTATCCTGCATATAGACCGACCATGACAGAAAGAGCCTTTCCGATCAGAGACAGAAAAGATTAACATTTTACAGATATTATCAGAGATCAATCGATCGCGATTCGCCGGCGGAGACAAAGGAAAGTAGAGGCTGACGAGGATGCACCGGCTGACCGAGGGAAGTGGGAGGGGAAGAGCCGAATCTCGACGAGTATGATAAGGTTGCGGGTGGGCGTGGTGGGGAGGGAGAGCCGCCGTCGGGAGGCGAAACCCTAGCCGCGGACGGGGCTTGCCTGCTCCCGTCGTGTGTTCCCATCCGTGCTCCCAAGGCACTTATTTTTAATCGGATGGCTGCATGATTTATCTCCATCACGTCCCTTTTCTACCAAAGAAAAAACACAAAAATCTCGTATTCTCTTCCCGTTCTCCTTCCGTTATACTTCAATACTCGCGCTGCATTAAATCTGGAGGGAAAAGGGACGCAAATCTCATTTGTTTTACCGCCAACATTAAGACGAAACAGGTTTGGACGTAGACAAGTGTTGATCGAGACGGAAAACACACGAATCCCTGCAAATCGATACAGGAAACCCACAAATCTCACCACAATATCAATCAGGAATCTCACCACCAGATTACCCAGATCAATCAGGAACAAAATCCTTCGCAGAAGCACATCAAACATGTTCAATCTCAGGCAGGAGAAAATTTACAATCTGGAGGCTAAAGTGCATCAATCGGGCGGAAGCAGGGCGACCTAGTGGCTGAAGGAAAGGGTCATCTTGTTCTCCATGGCTTCTTCAAGCATCGACCCTGGGATCCATGAGAGCGGTCATGAATCTCAGGGACCAAAAGTATAGTGTTCGTGATCTCTTTTCATTGTTTTCTTTCTTGTAGAACCGATTGATTAATTTTCCCTGATGAGAAAGATAAAAAATGCCTATCATGATTGTAAAACATTAATTCTCACTAATGGATTTTTTTCTTTCAAAAATGCTGACCATGATCGTAAAACATGTATACTGTTTCGTACATGATGATAGAGATTATGAATAGGTTCCAGCTATACTAACCTTATGCTTGGTACATATCAAAACAGAGCTCTTTATATCAGCCACTGACATGCTCCTTTTCATTGTGCTCACCTGAACCTGCAATTTGTAGATAAGTATTTCATTCAGTAATTGTAGATGCTTACAAAAGAATCCGGAACAAACTATAGCTTGTCCTGTAGGTGCTCACTAGTGTTTGTAAGCTACTCAGAGCTGCAAGGATTATCATGCAGTATTTGTTTTGATTTCTTTTGTCAGGGCGGGTGCAGATGAGCTCGGGAGCAGAAACGCTGCACTCCTATTTTGTTCACTTCATTGAATGTCTTCTGGCCTCATCCTCTATGTAAATGTCAACAACAACAGCTAATTAAATTTCAGTTTATTCAACCAGTAGCCAGCATCATCAGCATCTTGTGCAATGCAACATATTCCCAAGTCTGAGTCCTCTGCATTTAGAAAAAAATCTGTTGCATCCTAAAATTAAACATCTTTTTAGAAAGGAACAATCAAAATGAGCACCTTCAGTACAGAGGACGATGCTAGTAGAAATTAATTATCAACAAGAATTCAGTTAGCTAGGTATTCAGGACATTTAGAAATCAGGCTTCAATTTTGCACTACAAAATTTGAGCTTTTAACGAATCACTGTATGGACCAAACTACGCAATGCCCTCTTGTACATGTGCTCTCAAGTACTAGTAGCTACTACGTACATATGACCAGCTGGGATAGAACTGAATGGTGAAGAAACCAGATGAGACAATTAAATTGTGCAGAAAACAGGGGAGCAAGGGGCGACCTCGGAAGACCCGCTGGATGGTGGTCGCCCCCGTCGCTCGCCGCGGCCTCCGCCCTGCCGCCGTGGCCACGGTCTTCAGTGGCGGCACAGCCTCCACCACCACCTCCAGTATCCCCGCCCCGAGCTCCACCATGGCTGTACTCATCGCAGGCAACTCCATGACCAGGCCTTTGGAGCGAGAACGAATCAGGAGGCGAAGACGATCTTGCGGCGGGAGAGGGCCGCAATCTGGGATGGGGGCAGCGCCACCGCAGCGGACAGAAGCTCCAACGCTTGACGCGCTCCTCCTTCATGCCGACGGACCTCCCGCTCGAGGCCGCGGCGGCGCGGCGACGGCATGCAGCGGTAGCTGATCCTCTGTGCCTCCGCTCCCCATGGTCGGCTGTCGGCAGCGGCGAAATGGGAGGAGCGAATACGTATTGGGCAGGGGGGAATACGGAGCTACGTGGTTTTTTAATAGAGTAAAATGCGTCATAACTCCTAAAGCTTTTATAGGTGTGTCAGTTTAGTCCTATAACTTTGAAACTGCATTTTTGTCCTAAAACTATTGGAAGTGTCAGTTTAGTCCTATAACTTCGAAAACTGCAGTTTTAGGTCCTAAAACAATTGCAGGTGTGTCAGTTTAGTCCTATAACTCCGAAACTATAGCCATCAATGGCATGATGACTTGAGCTCCAGTGAGGAAAGTTGACCGGCCATCTTAGCCTCAACCCGCAGTAGCAGAATGACATGTCGCACAACGTCCAATTGCTATCCATCTATGGCTGTTGCTGGGTTGCGTCGCTCTCGCCCACCTTTGCGTCAGCTTCGCAGTTTCCGCACACTCCTCCGCATCGTTCGACAACAGCGACAATTCCCACTTGTGGTCATGTTCGTGCCTAAACAACAAATTGCATGACGAGCTCTATGGGTAGAGTGTAGGGCAACGATGATGCCATGCGAGACAGAAAGAGGGGGGTGGTGGGATGGCGTCTTCCATCCCGATTGGCTCGGGATCTCGGGCGCGTCGAGGGAGAGGGATGTCGTCCTCCATGCAGACTGGATCAGGGTCTCCCCGTTGGTCGCGCCAAACCTCTCAGCAAGATTGCCCTATAGCTCATGACCATGCAGGTGGTGTCTGTGTGTGTGTGTGCAGGTTGCAACACACACAACACCATGGAAGTGTATGGACTAGTTTTGGAAAGTAAACACATATAAAGGAATCATTTGAAAAAAAAATGCACCATAAATGTTGGCCATGCAAGCTTAACAAACTTACTTAGTATTGGGATCCAAAATTGTAGTTTCGAAGTTATAGAACTAAACTGACATAACTCCAATAGTTTTGTGAACCAAAACTGCAGTTTTGAAGTTATAGGACTAAACTGACACACCTGCAATAGATTTAGGACCAAAAACTGCAGTTTCAAAGTTATAGGACTAAACTGACACGTCTCCAATAGTTTTAGGACCTATGATGCATTTTTTTCTTTTTAATACTTCAGAAAAAAGACACGGGAAAGGAAATAGCGCCGACCGTTGGATGAAGAATTGGTGGAGTGGAGCATGGATGGGAGCACCGGGTGGGAGCAGGCAAGCCCCGTCCCCTCTTGCGGTGGCGAGAAGCTTCTGACCGCTCAGGATCGACTATTTTTAGAGGGTGCTTTGATACGTTTTAGTCTCATGACTAAACGTAGTGGGACTAAAACTTGCTAGCTTCACCCATGTTTGAATCCAAATACTAAAGAAACTAAAATCAAATTAATAAGCATTTATTATTCTCCAAACCCTACAATCCAGAACTTGCATGTGTTAGAGGAGAGGAGTTAAATGAGGAGAAAGATGACTAATTCACATTTTAGTAGGGGTACCCTTAACTAAAAGATTTTAGTCTCAAGGCTAGTTTTAGCCCATCTTTAGTCAGGGTGCTTGGAATTTTAGCCTCTTAAAAAAATTATTTTTAGTCAGACTAGTTTTAATTATATATACTCACTCCGTCCGGAAAAGGTTGTCACCATGGCGTTTTGCAAAAAAAGAAACCTCCCCAAACTCCGACACAATCCGCGCTCCTCGTCGTCTCCAGTGGTCAGTCAGCCCGCGCTCCCGACACAGCCGCGAAGCTCACCTGTTCAGCTCCGCCGCGCAACTCCCCTGCTCTCCGCGCGTCCTCCGCCGCCGCCGCAGCTTCCTCCTCCACCGCTGCAGCTGCCTCCTCCGCCTCTCCACCCTGCCCCGCGAAGCTCCCCAACCCCGCTCCCCAACCCCGCTCGCCTGCCTCCCGCAGCACCCCCTTTCACCCTAAAAATCCGTTCTTCCATGGGCTTCTACGGCGTACTCCGGCTCCGGCAAGTCCCTCCACTCTTCCTTACCCCATCCTCTCTCCCTCCCAGAACCACCAGAGTGAAGAACAGCTCTGCAGCTCGCTCGCGCACCGGGACAGCCTGCTTCGCTTCGTGCCCCCGACACCATGGAGGACGCCGCTCCACCCCTGCTCCAGCCTGAAGGTATCATCTTTTACTCCACCCCTGCTCCGGAGTACTTTAAACTGAATGCTCCATCTCTTTAGTTGTGTTGATAAACTGAATGTGTGGAGTAACATCTCTGTAATTGTGCAACTCTGAATGTATGGAGTAACATCTTGAGTTGATAAACGGAATATTTGGAGTAACATCTTTTACATCTCCGTAATTGTTTTGATAAACTGAATGTATGGAGTAATATTCTTGTATAGCAACTGAATGTTTTGGTCACTGTGAATGTTGAATTACCGACATGGACAGAGTTCTAGTAATCAGAGATTTACTGACAAGTTAAATGTTTTAGCTTTGGTCAAAACTGAATGTTGAATGCTCCTGCTGCATCATCTGTACAAAACTGAATTTTGGTGAAAACATTCGAGACTAAATGTTCCTGCTGCATCATCTATACAAACTGAATTTTGTATAGATTCAATATTGTCAACTTCAGCATCTATAGACTTGCTTCAAGAGCTTGCTCCCTGGTTTCAATTCATGAGCGTAAACTTGCACCCTTCCTTGTTTAAATCGAAAACTGGCATTGTTTGGAGCAATTCTAATCTGCTTATTATTATGTCCGGACAGTCCAGTGGTTCATCACTCATTAGATGTCGCAAGTTGATGACATTTTTCATATCTTTAACAGAGGATAAATTGAAATGTCCAGAATGACCTAAATGAATAGGAGTAATCTTGGTAAAATGTTGGGAGTAGGCTGTTCTTTTAGTTTGTCAGCAGTACACAGTCGTCGTTCGGAGTAGGCACTGTATTTTGAAGCTATCTTGTTGAAATTATTTTCATTTAGCGTTAGCATTCCATTGACACTGATTTTCTTTGCTGTTACTGTCATTCTTTGCTGCCGTCAAAGAAACTCTTTGCTGTGAGCACAGTTAGAAATCGGTGTTAACTCATACAGATTCAGATAAAAAACTAGTCCTAGTAACAAAATGAGAAAATGCCAGAATTAAGAAGCAAGTACTCCTAGTATGGCCAATCTGTAGATGAATTAAGCAAGTACTCCTAGTCTAACACAATCAAAAACATGCTGAAAACTACAGTAGAAACTACTGTTTTCAGTTTGTACAGAATACTGAAAACTACAGTTTCGTGCTACTCTAGTTCTGAAACTACACTAGAAACAATGACTAAATAAGACATTCTACTCATCAGCTATTTGCATACCAAAGGAAAACATTTCAATTTCAGCAAGTTTTCAAGCAGAATAAAGCATCAGGATTATCTTTGCCACCATTTTGTTGCTGTTTGGATTGGTCAATAATACACAAGATTTTGGCTACTGTCAATATGTCACGCCCAAGATGCGATTCTATCCCGATCACATGATGAACTCGTGATTGGGGCACAACCGCATTTCGGGCGCTTAGCAAGATGTATATCATTACATCGTACCATTACATACATAGATGGGGATACATACAAGTCATATAATTTCCACATGAATACAATACATCATTCACAAGACATCCGACTACGGATGAAAAACATGAAAAGCACAACGACATCCATCCTGCTATCTCAGGCTGCCGACCAGGAACCTATCCCAAGACTGACGAAGAAGAAGAAGAACTCCAACACATGTAAACAACGTGCTCACGTCAAGTCATCGGAAACCTGCACCTACAACTGTTGTTGTAGTATCTGTGAGCCACGAGGACTCAGCAATCCCATAACCATGGGTATCAAGACTAGCAAAGCTTAATGGGTATGGAGAGGGTAAGTGGTGAGGTTGCAGCAGCGGCTAAGCATATGTATGGTGGCTAACTTACGAGTACAAGAATAAGATGAGAATCTACGCAAGCGGTCGCAAACTAGTAATGATCGCTAAGTGATCCTGAATTACCTACGAGTCAAACATAACCCCACCGTGTTCTCTTCTCAAATTGAAAAGAGACGGTAACGGTTACTCACGCGGTTTGTGCATTTTATTTCGGATCCTCTGTCAAGTTTTATACAATCGGATATTAACAAATTCCAATCTGCCATATAACCGCGGGCACAACTTTCGAAAGATCATAACCCTACAGGGGTGTCCCAACTTAGCCCATCACAAGCTCTCACGACTAGCAGAGGTAAAAACCCCTTATCTTAGGGAAGACCCGATCAGACTCGGAATCCCGGTGCACAAGACATTTCGACAATGGTAAAACAAGTCCAGCAAGACCTCCCGGCGTGCCGACACCCTGATAGTAGCCGCGCGTATCTCGTCTCAGGCCACGTCAGGATTGTCCAAACTTCCGGTAGGCCAAACCAAAGTTTCCCCTGGTGGTCACCGGTGGTTGACAGGTTTGGACCAACACTCATGAGGAGCACTGGCCCGAGTTGTAAATTAAGTCCTCGGGGTCCGGAAAGTCCCTATGCAAGTTTTTAGTTATTAGGCAAATGGTAAAACCAATGTTGGGCCTTGCTGGAGGAATTTTATTCAAAGCGAACTGTCAATGGGGTCCCATAACCCCCAACCGTGTTAGGAACGCAAACTCAAGGAACATAACACCGGTTTATCGGTTCTTAAGGCGGCATGAGTGGAATAAAACACCGAGCAAAAGGCCAAGCCTTCCACCCATTGCCAAGTATATATGTGCATTAATTTAATTAATAGATATTATGATATTCCAAAACCAAGATCCGACATGGAGTAATCTTCATATTTACATGCAACTAACAACGGTATAAGATGGGCTGAGTGTAATGCCTAGTATGCGACTATGTCTCCCACGTGTCGAGGCACGACTTAAAGACATAAGCGCATACTAGAATGATCTCAAGTATGGTATCTTTGCACATCTCATGTAAAATTTAGGGATGAAATTCTAAATTGATAGTTGGCTTACACTAGCCAGTCACACAATGAATACAATAGCATACATCATCCAAAGAACATCAGGGTCCGACTACGGACGAAAATCCAAATGAGAAAGATACCAAAAACACAAGCCCGGATCCTCCTAGTAAGAACCACTACTGATCGTCGGGATACGAAACATAGTAATGATCACGCTCTTCATCGAACTCCAAGTGAAGTTCCGAACCATCTCCTACATTGGTCTCAGCGGTACCTGCATCTGGTGTGTGTTGAATCTGTGAGCCACAGAGGACTCAGCAATCCCGTTCCCGGGTATCAAAACTACCAAAGCCTTAGGTGTGGAAGGTTATTAAAGAGGTTGCAGCAAGCACTAAGCACTAGCTTACGAGTTTAGAGCGAGAAGAGAACAAGTGCCAACGATCGCCAAGTTGATCAAGAAGTGATCCTAACTACTCACGATTAAACATATCCCCACCGTGTTCACTTCCCGAAGCCCTTCGGAAAGAGACCATCACATTTACTCACACAGGTAGTGTATTCATGAATAAGCTGTCAAGTTATCTACAACCGGATATTAAAAAATTCCCATCTGCCACATAACCACGGGCACGGCTTTCGAAAGATCAAACCCTGCAGGGGTGTCCCAACTTAGCCCATCACAAGCTCACGATCCGCGGAGTCGTAACTCCAAAGTGGGAAGACCCGAGTATTCTCGGAATCCCGTGCTCAAGATATTTCGACAAAGATAAAACTAATCCAGCAAGACCTCCCGGCGTGCCGACCCCCTGATAGTAGCCGTGCATATCTCGTCTCAGGCCACGACCGGATGGGACATCCTACAGGTGTATACCAGACCTCGGGTTTCCCCGTGGTGGCCCCGCAGTCTTCCCAGTTTGGACCAACACTCATGAGGAGCATTGGCCCGGGTTGTTAATTAAGAACTTGGGTTTGCAACGTCCTATGCAAGTTTTAGTTATTAGGCAAATGTAAAACCAATGTTGGGCCTTGCTGAAAAAGCTTTAAACAGAGCGAATTATCAAGGGGGGGCCATAAATCCCAACCGTGTTAGGAATGCAAAATCAAGGAACATAACACCGGTTTATCGGTCCTAAGGTGGCATGAGTGGAACAAAACACCAAGCAAAAGGCTTAGCCTTCCATCCATTACCAATATATAGGTGCATTAGTTTAACAGGTAATATATTGTGTTACCCCAAACAAGTTCATCATGGAGCAAATCTTCAAAACTTCACCTGCAACTAACAACGCTATAAGAGGGGCTGGGCGATGTGTACTTAGCCAAACAACGGTTTGCTAGGAAGGCGGTTAGAGTGTTTCATGGCAACAATAGGGGGGCTGACATACAGGAATAGGCATCGAAGCAATATCTAAAGAACGAGACAACTAGCATAGGCAAAGATAGAAGTGACATTTGGGAATGGTCCTCTTGCCTGTTGATTCTACGGAGGAATCGTAACTGTAATGCCCAGTATGCGGCTGATACGTCTCCAACGTATCTATAATTTTTTTATTGTTCCATGCTATTATTTATGAAGTCTTGGATGTTTAATGGGCTTATTCATACACTTTTATATCTTTTTGGGACTAACCTATTAACCCAAAGGCCCAGTCCAGATTGCTGTTTTTTGCCTGTTTCAGGGTTTTGCAGAAAAACAATATCAAACGGAGTCCAAACGAAATGAAACCTTCGCGAGAGATATTTTTGGAGAAAATCACGCACGAAGAACTTGAGAACCTAGTCAGAAGAGCCACGAGGGGCCCACGAGGGTGGGGGGCGCGCCCCCCTTTCTAGGGCGCGCCCCCTGCCTCGTGGAGCCCCCGTGACCCCCCTGGTGCCCTCCTTCTTCCTATATAAGTCTACGTACCCCAGAAACTCCGTGGACGAAGAGAAAACCCTAATTCCACCGCCGCAACCTTCTGTTCCCGTGAGATATCATCTTGGAGCCTGTTCCGGAGCTCTACCAGAGGGGGATCCATCATGGAGGTCTTCATCATCATCATCATCGCCCTCACCATGAGTTATGAGTAGTTTACCACAGACCTTCGGATCCATAGCTAGTATCTAGATGGCTTCTTCTCTCTCTCTCTCTCTCTCTGGATCTCAATACAAAGTTTTCCTCGGTCTTCGAGGAGATCTATTCGATGTAATCTCTTTTTGCGGTGTGTTTGTCGAGATCCGATGAATTGTGAGTTTATGATCAAGGTTGTCTATGAAAGATATTTGGTTCTTCTCTGAACTTTTTATGTGTGCTCATAATATCCTTACAAGTCTCTTCGAATTATTGGTTTGGTTTGGCCTACTAGATCTATAGTTCTTGCAATGGGAGAAGTGCTTGGCTTTGGGTTCAATCTTGCGGTGTCCTTTTCCAGTGACAGTAAGGGCAGCAAGGCACGTATTGTATTGTTGCCATCGAGGATAAAAAGATGGGGTTTATATCATATTGCTTGAGTTTATCCCTCTACATCATGTCATCTTGCTTAAGGCGTTACTCTGTTCTTATGAACTCAATACACTATATGCATGCTGGATAGCGGTCGATGTGTGGAGTAATAGTAGTAGATGCAGGCAGGAGTCGGTCTACTGGTCTCGGGCGTGATGCCTATATACAATGATCATGCCTAGATAATCTCATAATTATTCGCTTTTCTATCAATTGCTCGACAGTAATTTGTTTACCCGTCGTAGATTATCGCTATCATGAGAGAAGCCACTAGAGAAAACTATGGTCCCCGGGTCTATTCTCAACATATCAATCTACATCTACTTTACTTTTATTACTTTTATTTGATGTTCTTATAAACCAAAAATACCAAAAATATAAACTATCATCTCTATCAGATTTCACTTTCGTAAGTGACCGTAAAGGGATTGACAACCCCTTATCACGTTGGCTGCGAAGTTTTTATTTGTTTGTGCAGGTGCGAGGGACTCGCGCGTGGTCTCCTACTGGATTGATACCTTGGTTCTCAAAAACTGAGGGAAATACTTACGCTATTGTGCTGCATCTCCCTTTCCTCTTCGGGGGAATACAACGCAAGCTCAAGAGGTAGCAAGAAGAATTTCTGGCGCCATTGCCGAGGAGGCTTACGCTAAAGTCATATACCAAGTACCTATCACAAACCCTTATCCTTCGCATTACATTTATTTGCCTCTCGTTTTCCTCTCCCCCACTTCACCCTCGCCGTTTTATTTTCCCTTCTTTTGCCGTGTGTTTATCGTTCGCTTGTTTCTTGCTTGCTTGTGTGCTGCTTGCTTGCTTGTCATCATGTCTAGCACACCTATCATTATCAACACCCCCGAGAGTGAGGTCCTCAACTTTAAACAAAGGGAGGAAGAAAACATAAAAGATGCCTGGTATAGAATTTGCAATGCTCAAAATAGATCTATTAGGAAGCTTTCCACTTCCGTGCTTCTTCGCAATTTTTATGTTGGCATAACTCCGTGGAATAGATTTATCTTAGATACCATTACCGGAGGGAATTTCTTGGGTAGCCATACCTGTGATTCTTATAATGCTATGACTGAATTATTTGGCTCACCACCTCTTATGGTTAATGGGACCGTTTTAATTTTGGAGCATGTTATGCAAAGGTTAGAAATCATTGAGAAAAAAGTTGCTACGATAGAATTGGTAGAGAACTTGGATAGAAAAATCCATAATGAAGTCACCCAATATGGATCTAAGGTAGGAGTTGTTCTGAAAAATCTTAAGGAAAAGGAACCCATAGTTAAAGAAAAGCTAGATCAGGATTCTACTAAAATCAATAAGCTTGAGGATGTTATCACTAATGTGGGTTCCGCTTTTTCCGCTATAAAAACCACTCCAAATACCTCTACTACTAAATTATCTAAGTTCGTGTATGTCCCTAAAGACAAGGGTGAAACATCTAGAATTGCGGATCTCAAATCCATAAGTGTTCACCCTAATTTTCTTACTTTTCCAAGAGACCCTTTTTACACTTTAGAATCTCTTTATTTCTTGCCCAAGAGTTTGATTATTGTTAGGGACAAAGAAGTGCCTAATAATCGTAAGTGATTAATCAAAGAATTGCCTTCCAAAGATGGCAATACCTAGATCTATCTTGTATCGTGCCTAGCTAGGGGCGTAAAATGATAGCGCTTGTTGGGAGGCAACCCAACTTTATATTTTATGTTTTTGTTGCTGTTAGGGAATAAATATTGCATTAGCCTCTGATTAGATGTGGTTTCATGTTTTGTTTAGTGTTTGTGTCAAGTAGAACCTTTGGGAAGACTTGTGTAAAGTTTATATGATCTTGCTGTGAAAAACAGAATCGTTAGCGCTCCCTAAAGTAGTCGTCAGATTTTACTGGAGCGTGCTATTTAGTTGATTCTTTTTGCAGATGATAGGTAGACAAATTCCGCAAATTTACCAATTTAGTTTGAATTTTTTGGAGTTCCAGAAGTATGCGAAACCTGCAGATTTCTACAGACTGTTCTGTTTTTGACAGATTCTGTTTTTCGTTTGTTGTTTGCTTATTTCAATGCATCTATGAGTAGTATTGGAGGATATGAACCATAGAGAAGTTGTAATACAGTAGGTTTAACACCAAAATAAACAAAGAATGATTCATTGCTGCACCTTTGAGTAGTGGTTTGCTTTCTTATACTAACGGAGCTCATGAGAATTTTTGTCTAAATTTTGTGTTGTGAAGTTTTCAAGTTTTGAGTATTGCTTTGATGGACTATGGAATAAGGAGCAGCAAATGCATAAGCTTGGGGATTCCCATGGCACCCCAAGTAATTCAAGGATAATCAAAAGCCTAAGCTTGGGGATGCCCCGGGAAGGCATCCCCTCTTTCGTCTTCATCCATCGGTAACTATACTTGGAGCTATATTTTTATTCGCAACATGTTATGTGTTTTGCTTGGAGCGTCTTGTATAATTTGAGTCTTTGCTTGTTAGTTTGTCACAATCATCCTTGATGGACACACCTATTTGAGAGAGTTAAATATGGCCTAGAAATTGTTAGAACACTCTATGTGCTTCACTTATATCTTTTGAGTTGAATAGTTTTTGCTCTAGTGCTTCACTTATATCTTTTAGAGCACGGTGGTGGTTATATTTTCTACAAATTGTTGAACTCTCATGCTTCACTTATGTCTATTTGAGAGTCTATTAAAACAACATCGTTATGTGTTTAGGCTAAAGAAACTAGTCTTCACATGATAGACATCCAATGTCAATGTAGTAAAAAAAATCACACCGAGTGCATTGAATAGAATGAGATGTTGGATGCTTGATAATTGTTTTGAGATATGAGGATAGTGATATTAGAGTCATGCTAGTGGAGTTATTATGAAATTGAGAAATACTTGTGTTAAGGTTAGTGATTCCCGTAGCATGCACGTATGGTGAACCGCTATGTGACGAAGTTAGAGCATGAGGTATTTGTAAAGTGCCAACCATTGTGTGGAGGTTGGGGGCGCGTGATGGTTAACTCCTACCAACCTCCCCCCTAGGGGCTATGTTCCCCACTGTGACAGCCTGATTTTTGCCCTCTTTTATTTGTCAGAGCTTTATTTGAAATTATTTCAAACCTTGGGATTTTTGAATCATTTCATATGGACTTAACCACTTGGGTACCCTTGACTTTCACCCAAGTGCCCCCTATCCATCCCAAACTATCTTTTCCCTCTGGACCACTCTAATATACTTTATGGAATATTTTTCTTATTTGAAAAATATTCATTTTCCTCCCCAAAACCCTAACTAAATTCTTTGTGCTCCAAAGCAACCCCTATTTTTCTGGCTCGCAAAATTCTGAGGAAATTCCTAAATATTCTGTGGACCCTAAGACACAGTCCTGAGCAAAAATATTGCACTACTTTTTGAAATATTTTTGCTATAGAAAATCTTTTCTATTCTGTGGAGAAATGGTAGTTTCTACAACAACTACCATTTTACTTGCTCCACTTCTTCTGAAACTCCTTGTGCATCTTCAACTTAGTAACTCTTGACTAGCCTCCAAAGCACAGCCTCCAACTATTAACCATTTTACCTCAGTAAGCTCTCAAAGTTTCTGTCCAGAAACTTACCAGGCGTGTTACTTTCTTTCTACTGCGTCTGGGAATGAACCAACCACGGGTAACTCTCCTATCTACCACGAACAACATGACAGACATGGTTTTTGGCACCAAGTCAGCCAGTAGGCATAGTTCGCGCGGTGACCACGCGTGTACACCATGCCATGGCAGTCAGTCGGCGCGCTCTGGATGCCGCCGAGCGCTCTGTAGAGCGCGTGCTCGCTTCCGCGCCTGCCCAAGCGCGCCAAACCGTGCCACCATCATCGTATTCACCTCCACAGTCCCCCTCTGGCGCTCGCCGACGCCGGAGCTCGCCACAGCGAGCACGGGCGCTGTTCGGCCAAGGCCACAGTGCGGTGCACACTGTGCTCATCGCCACCTCGGCTCCCCTGTGCTCGTCCCCGTCCGGCCATAGCTCCCGCGTGACTCCATCACCTTCCCCCCCTCTCACTGACGTCAATTCGTCGCCGGGCACAGCCAGGTGTCGCCGGCGGAGCCCCGTTCCTCCCCCTCACGCTCGCCTATATATAGACCCTCTCCCAGCCGCTCCAAGCACCCAACTCCACTCCCACACAACCACAGATCGAGTAGAACCCCGTGGCCCGGCCGGGCAGGACTCAGGCCACCATTCCCGAGCTCGAGCTCACCGGTGACTCCCCTCGGGTCGTCGAGGTAGCTCCAAGCCCTCTCTGTCCAAGGCGACCTCACCAGAACCTCTGCCACTTTCTGGTTGAGCCTCTTCACCTAGCTGGAGCTGCTGGAGGCGCCGTTGCTCGCCGTCTTCTTCAACTCTGGCGAACCCCCTGTTCTGCCTCCGCCTCCGAGCTCCATTCCGACGCCGTCCGTCCACCTCTAGCTACCCTACGGGTACGGGAAGGTGTGATGGGCCTCGAACCCCTCGTTGGTTACCCCAAGTGGAAGGTGTAAGATGCAGTAAGTAGAAGTGTTTTCCCCTAGCAAAGATGCCAAGGATCGAATCCCCAGAGACTCCTAGGTTCAACAGGTAGGTGTCAACTGCTAACGGCGCAATTAGCAATCAACGTGGACCTGCACACAGATACAAATAACTTTGCTCCCAACGAGTACAGAGAGGTTGTCAATCTCTTCGGCCTTGTAGTTCACAAAGGGTTAAAAGCAATATGATAGTAGTGATAGATAGTGTTTTGCAATAGTAAGTAAATAGCGGAAAAGTAAATAGTGTATGTGATCAATGATGGTAATATGGACCGGAGTCACATGATGTTCACTAGTGATGTCTCTCTCCCAAAAGACGATAAAACAGCTATGCGAGGTAAACAAATTACAGCTGGGCAATTGACAGGACCACGAACGCAAACCAATGCTGACTACATTGCAAGAAAGGTTGAGGTTCAAAGCATGGGCGGTACGCCAAAGTAAGTAGACCGAAATCCATCTGCATCTACTACTAATCATCCACCTTGAGATATCTATCCAGAACATCTCGCTGGTATTAAGTTGCGAGTCCCACCCATAGTGTAAACTCAATGCAACAGACAACTGCATTAAAAGAACTTTGCGTAAAGTAAACAATCCTTGCACCCGCGGGCACAAGCACCGTTGTTTTCCCCCTTGTGGCAACAACACATCCCCTAGACTCATGTTTCTGTCACTCAAGCTAGTCATCGAGGGGCATGAACCCACAATCGAGCATAATGTTCCCTCTTGGAGTCACTACCTACTACTTGGCCAAAGCAATAAATAACAACGGAGAACATGCAAGAATTACTTATGAACTAAAATATAAAAGAGGTGAATCAAATATATTACTCAAGATCAATCTGAACATAATCTCATAATCCATCGGATCCCAGCAAACTCAACATAGCAACAGCATAAGGATTACATAGGTGCCTCGATCATGTAGGGCAGCTCACGAGGACTAATTAGTGAAGCACAAGAACGGGATGAGAACATCACATAGCTACTGGTCATGGACTCATGGTCCAAGGGAGACTACTCACGACTCATCCGGGAGGCGTCCATGGTGGTGGAGAAGCTCCCGGTGGTGATCCTCCCCTCCGGCAGGGTGCCGGGAAGGGTTCTCCTGGTGCTCCCGATCTTGGAAGCGGCGGCAGCGGCGGAACAGAGATGGGATCACGAAAAGAAGTCCTGTTTCAAGGGTTACGGGGAACCCTTTAAATATCTGCCAAAGTAGGGCACCGGGGGGCTCTCGGGGGGCCAAGGTGCCCCCCCGACGCGGCCCAGGGGGGGGGGGCGCCCACAGGACGCCTGGAGCCCCCTGTGCCCCCCCAGGCTGCCCTTCGGACACAGTGTTGTTTCCTATACGCTGATTTTTTATATAATTTTTCTGGATTTTTCTGGGCAGTTCTCGAAACGTGAAAACCTGAAATACAAAAACAGCCGAAAACAGAAACTGGCACTGGGGTGCACTGGATTAGTAAGTTAGTCCAAATATGATCAAAAGTGTATGGAAGTGTATGAATATCATAACAATATCACCCAAAAGTGGCATGGAGCAAGCAGAAATTATAGATACGTTTTGGACGTATCAACATCCCCAAGCTTAATTCCTGCTCGTCCTCGAGTAGGTAAATGATAACAAGAATAATTTCTGTGGTGACATGCTATTAACCATATAAGACTTTCTCATAGTCATATGACAAAAGCTTACTGAGACAATGATTCTAAAGTAATTAAGTTGTCTCAAGAGAAAATCACAAATGACTGAAAGTTTTACAACATGAAATTGAAACATCAAAAAGATTTGCAATGAACATGATGTGCAAATATGATCAAGTGATATCTAGCTTGCCCCCTTTAGTGATGCAAAACATAAGTGCAAGGGCACCTTCAAGGTTTAAGTGATGACTAGATACAATCATTTCAGAATAAACGATATCACAATCATGCAAAAGACAATGCTACTTTGGAACAATGCACATTACACTCAGAATGACAATCATGCTCTCAGTAGTTGGTGCTTGAAGTGCTAGAGCTTTTTATTTTGAAACATGAAGCAATTGTGTCAACGGTAGTAGTACTTCATATGTGTCATGCATAAAACATCCTATAAGTTGCAAGCCTCATGCATTGAATACTAATAGTGCTCGCTCCTTGTCCTAATTAGCTCGGATTCCCATGGGTTATCATTTCATTGCATATGTTTTAACCAAGTGTCACAAAGGGGTACCTCTATGCCACCTGTACAAAGGTCCAAGGAGATAGATCGCATTTGATTTCTCGTTTTTGATAAATCTCAACTTGAGGACATCCATACCGGGACAACATAGAAAATAGATGATGGACTCCTCTTTAATGCATAAGCATATTCTCATGAGAGATCGAGGATTAAGGTCTAAGCTAAAACTTCCACCATGATGCATGGCTTTGGTTGGCGGCCCAATGTTCTTCTCTAACAATATGCATATTAATTCAACCCACGGTAAATCACCCTTACTTCAGACAAGACGAACATGCATAGCAACTCACATGATTTTCAACAAAAGTGTGACAGTTGATGGCGTCCCCAGAAACATGGTTACCGCTCAGCAAGCAACTCATAAGAAATAAGATACATAAGCAACATATTCTTTACCACAATAGTTTTTAGGCTACTTTCCCATGAGCTATGTATTGCATGGTTAATTTGCTTAGTGCAGGTGTAGGTTAGCAAAAGACTGGGAGCGACCAACTAAGAGAGCAATGGCGGTCATAATCATGCAGAGCGACAAAGCAATATTGAATCAGGCATGGTAGTTATATCGCTACTTAGAAACAAAAGATCATCAAGGCTTGACAGACTTTCTTTACAGTCTTGAATATGCGTGAGCATACGCCAAGTCAATCAAAATAAATTCTCGAAGGAAGATATTACTAAACCATACCACATCATAGGCAAACAAACCAAGTTGGTACTCCAATAACACATTGGAAACCCCCCAGCTATTTGAGATTAACCATAAGAAAACCTGAACTACTAAGCACCATCATGAAAGTAGCATCTTTATCGTAGACACATTAACCCATACAACGGAAGCAAACTCTCTTAATAAGGTGATCATGGTAATTAAAGAGAGTTCAAGCAACCAACTAAATAAAAGCTCTTGAAAAGATAAGCATGAATACTAAGAGCAGAGCACAATAGTAGCTAGTTAAAAGACAAAGAACACACACAGCATAGATAGACATGAAAATTCTATGTAATGTTCTAGGTAGAGGTGGAGCGTGTTTCTCTCCCACATAAAGGAATGCTGAGTTCCGACTCGTTATGAAAAACTAAAAAGAAAACTAAAAGCAAGACGCTCCAAGCATAGCACATAACACATGAAGTGATAAAAATATAGCGGAACGAAAGACGAACTGATAATGTTGATGGAGAAGGGGATGCACGGGGGGCATCCCCAAGCTTAGACGCTTGAGTCTCCTTGAATATTTCTTGGGGGTGCACGGGGGCATCCCCAAGCTTGAGCGCTTGACACTCCTGAATCTTTTTATCATCTTCCCTCGCACACTTGAAAACTCCCTTCATACATAACTCATCATAATCTGATTAGCGAGGTTAGTACCTTTAATAAAATAATTATACCTTGCTGGAAATAAGGATATTCTTGAAGTTCTACTGTTTCTCAAGATTGCCAAAAGGTTTTTGCAAAGAAAAAGCAAGTTCTTAATTTGCAAAGTGAAGGTAGGGCAAAACATGACAGAATCTGTGAAAAACAGAACAGCAGGCAGTAATTGACCTGTTCGGGATACTTCTGCAACTCAAATCAAAAAACTCAGAACTGACGCACGAAAGACAATTATATAGAGAACGCTGTCGAAAAAATTCAGACCAAAAAGATGATCTGGTGATTTTATACGAATTTTTCTATCCAAGGACAGAATCTGTTTCCTGGACAGCACCTCACAACTTTTGAACTTTCTAGCAATCAGAGGCTATACTTGGCACAAATATGAAAAGTAAAGATACAATGATGATGCTACAGCAGTAAACAACATCAACACACAACAAAAGCAAAAAATTTATTCATGTGGGCTGCCTCCCACGAGCGCTTTCTTTTATGCCTTTAAGCTAGGCATAATGCATAGATCAAGTTTTATCAAGAGTAAAAGAATAGCTAGCCCGTACAACGGACTCAAAAGGTAACTTGACCTTCTTACGAGGGAAGTGTTCCATCCCTTTCTTGAGAGGAAACTGAAATTTTATATTACCCTCTTTCATGTCAATGACAGCACCAACGGTGCGCAAAAAGGGACGTCCCAAAATAATTGGACACGAAGGATCACATTCAATATCCATAATAGTGAAATCAACGGGCACATAATTATTATTGACAATAATAAGAACATCGTCGATCCTCCCCAAAGGTTTCTTTATGGAAGAATCAACGAGACGAACACCAAAAGAACAAGAATCATAAGGTTTCAATTTAAGCATATCATATATTCTTTTGGGCATAACAGAGGTACTAGCACCAACATCACATAATGCATAACAAGAGAAGTCATTCAAATAAATTTTTATCATAGGATCCCAACCATCCTCTAGCTTTCTAGGTATGGAGGCTTCTACTCTAAGTTTCTCCTCCCTAGCTTTGATGAGAGCATTAGTGATATGCTCTGTGAAGGCAAGGTTAAGCGTGCTAGTGCGGGGATCTCTAGACATCTTGTGAAGGAAATCAATAACTTCTGTAAGAGTGCAATTATCAAAATCAAGGTCACGAGCATCAAGTAAAGTAGTAGTGGTGTCCTTAAGGCATACCTGTTTGGTAGTTTCTATAGCATCACCATTAATAGGTCCATTGGGACCAGGAGTACATTGGGTGCTAAGAGTGTGAACATCCTCAATAACTTGGATAGTAGCATCAGTGTGGTGGGTAGGAAGGCTCTTAATTCTTTCCTCTTCCTCCCTTTCTCTAGCCCATCTCTCTTTAAGCTTAGCCATCATCCTAATATTTTCATTAATTTGCACTTGAGTAGCATTAATAGGGATGACTTCCCTCTCCTTAGGAGAAGAAGTTTCAATTTTTAGCAATTTTACCTCATTTGCTAAGTGGTCTACCTTGAAAGAAAGATCATCTAGTTTATGTAGTTTCTCTTCTACATTCTTATTAAAGGCTTTTTGGGTAGTGATGAAATCTCTAAGCATGGTCTCTAGTTCAGTATTGGAGTTCTTGGTACTAGGATAAGCATTGTTGTTCCCATAAGAGTTAGAGGGGAACGGTCTGGAATTGTTACCAAAGTTACTCCTATAAGCATTGTTGTTGAAATTGTTTCTAGAGATAAAGTTAACATCTACTTGTTCTTGAGCAATCAAAGAATTTAAAGGAACATCACGAGGATCAACAATAGATTGCTTCGAAAGTAGAGACATGATTAAGTCAACTTTTTCATTGAGGGAGGAAATCTCCTCGACAGAGTTTACCTTCCTACCTGTTGGAGCGCGTTCGGTGTGCCATTGGGAATAGTTGGTCATCATCTCATCGAGAAGCTTTGTGGCAGCACCAAGTGTAGTTGACATACAAGTTCCTCCCGCGGCCGAATCTAACAAGTTCCGCGAGGTAAAGTTCAAGCCTGCATAAAAAGTTTGGATAACCATCCAAGTAGTCAAACCGTGAGTAGGGCAGTTTTTGATAAGAGACTTCATACGTTCCCAAGCTTGGGCAACGTGTTCATTATCCAATTGTTTAAAATTCATGATGTTACTTCTAAGTTGGATAATTTTAGCAGGTGGATAGTATTTTCCGATAAAAGCATCTTTGCACTTGTCCCATGAATCTATGCTATTTCTAGGCAAAGACTGAAACCAGATTTTAGCTCCTCCTCTCAAAGAGAAAGGAAAAAGCTTAAGCTTAACAATATTACCATCTAATTCTTGGTACTTTTGCATATCACAAAGTTCTACAAAGTTGTTCAAGTGTAAAGCAGCATCATCTCCAGCACCGGAGAATTGTTCTCTCATGACTAAGTTAAGTAAAGCAGGTTTAATTTCATATGAAGGTACTGAAGTGGCAGGTGTAGTGATAGGTGTGCTGATAAAGTCATCGTTGTTGTGACTAGTGAAGTCACACAACTTGGTGTTCTCGGTGGAACCCATAGTAGCAAGCAAGCAAGATAACTATTTTTGTGATTTTCGATAAAAAGGTACTAAAGCAAATATGAAAGGTAAACTAACAAGACTAAAAAGCAAAGGTAAAAGATAGCATGCAACTCCCCTATCCTGAAGAGTGGAGTCCCCGGCAACGGCGCCAGAAAATACTCCTTGATGGGCCTCGAACCCCTCGTTGGTTACCCCAAGTGGAAGGTGTAAGATGCAGTAAGTAGAAGTGTTTTCCCCTAGCAAAGATGCCAATGATCGAATCCCCAGAGACTCCTAGGTTCAACAGGTAGGTGTCAACTGCTAACGGCGCAATTAGCAATCAACGTGGACCTGCACACAGATACAAATAACTTTGCTCCCAACGAGTACAGAGAGGTTGTCAATCTCTCCGGCCTTGTAGTTCACAAAGGGTTAAAAGCAATATGATAGTAGTGATAGATAGTGTTTTGCAATAGTAAGTAAATAGCGGAAAAGTAAATAGTGTATGTGATCAATGATGATAATATGGACCGGAGTCACATGATGTTCACTAGTGATGTCTCTCTCCCAAAAGACGATAAAACAGCTATGCGAGGTAAACAAATTACAGCTGGGCAATTGACAGGACCACGAACGCAAACCAATGCTGACTACATTGCAGGAAAGGTTGAGGTTCAAAGTATGGGCGGTACGCCAAAGTAAGTAGACCGAAATCCATCTGCATCTACTAGTAATCATCCACCTTGAGATATCTATCCAGAACATCTCGCTGGTATTAAGTTGCGAGTCCCACCCATAGTGTAAACTCAATGCAACAGACAACTGCATTAAAAGAACTTTGCGTAAAGTAAACAATCCTTGCACCCGCGGGCACAAGCACCGTTGTTTTCCCCCTTGTGGCAACAGCACATCCCCTAGACTCATGTTTCTGTCACTCAAGCTAGTCATCGAGGGGCATGAACCCACAATCGAGCATAACGTTCCCTCTTGGAGTCACTACCTACTACTTGGCCAAAGCAATAGATAACAACGGAGAACATGCAAGAATTACTTATGAACTAAAATATAAAAGAGGTGAATCAAATATATTACTCAAGATCAATCTGAACATAATCTCATAATCCATCGGATCCCAGCAAACTCAACATAGCAACAGCATAAGGATTACATAGGTGCCTCGATCATGTAGGGCAGCTCACGAGGAGTAATTAGTGAAGCACAAGAACGGGAGGAGAACATCACATAGCTACTGGTCATGGACTCATGGTCCAAGGGAGACTACTCACGAGTCATCCGGGAGGCGTCCATGGTGGTGGAGAAGCTCCCGGTGGTGATCCTCCCCTCCGGCAGGGTGCCGGGAAGGGTTCTCCTGGTGCTCCCGATCTTGGAAGCGGCGGCGGTGGCGGAACAGAGATGGGATCGCGAAAAGAAGTCCTGTTTCAAGGGTTACGGGGAACCCTTTAAATATCTGCCAAAGTAGGGCACCGGGGGGCTCTCGGGGGGCCGAGGCGCCCCCCCGGCGCGGCCCAGGGGGGGCGCCCACAGGGCGCCTGGAGCCCCTGTGCCCCCCCAGGCTGCCCTTCGGACGCAGTGTTGTTTCCGATACGCTGATTTTTTATATAATTTTTCTGGATTTTTCTGGGCAGTTCTCGAAACGTGAAAACCTGAAATACAAAAACAGCCGAAAACAGAAACTGGCACTAGGGTGCACTGGATTAGTAAGTTAGTCCAAATATGATCAAAAGTGTATGGAAGTGTATGAATATCATAGCAATATCACCCAAAAGTGGCATGGAGCAAGCAGAAATTATAGATACGTTTTGGACGTATCAAGGTGCGCCTCGACCCCCTCCATCAATCTATCCTTTCCATTTGGGCCAAGGAGCAGCATCGCCGGCGTGCGCTCCGGCGAAGCAGCTGCCGCATCTGCCCTTTCCCCTCTCTCCTTCTCACATGACTAGCGGGGCCCGCTAGTCAGCCTCTCCGTATCCGCGCGAAGCGGTACGAGTGGTGGCGCCCTGGGCTTTTACGCCTTCGACGTCACCCCCTGTTCTGTTTATTTAAATTTCTAAATTTAAATATATTCCAGAGAACTTCAAACTGCAATAACTTTTTAACCATAAGTCCAAATGAATTGATTCTTTTTGCATTGTGTTCCTTGTAAGGAAATCTTGCAGCACACAAAAAAATGAGACTATTTGGTGCTGTGTAGATTTTCTGGTGAATTTTTGAATGATTCTTGATAGTTTCTTTTTGAACTTTTATTTATTTTCAGAAGAAGAAACTTGTCTTGAGGATCACCAGGAGGCTTGTGAGCCTCATTTAAACTAAGGCAAGCCACAACAACATTTTCATGGTGCCATTTCAATATTTGTGATTTTTTCCAACTTGAACAAATGATTGATATTATACATGTTAATTATTTTGTTAAATACTTTTCTTTTGGTTGCTGTAGTTATTGGTTTCTTTCATATCACAACAAGTTGGAGTTTGGTTTAAGTCATTAAGATAGTTAAAATAAAGTTGGGATATTGAAAATGATTATGGACATGCATATGTGAAGTTACTTTCTTTTACATAAGTACTTATGATAAAATTTTGCTAAGATAAAATTTTGTTTTGAATTAAAAGTATAGCATAACCAGAATAATAGTGAAGTTAGGATGATAAAAGTAAAGTTGACCCAGTTATATTTTTGTATGGCATTTTACTTGTTTATGTGCTGCACTTTGGTATATTGCATGGCATTGTATGACATCGGTTATTTATTCTTCTTTAAGTTGAAACAGTTAATAACTTAACTTGAATAAATTGTTGACCGGGTCATGGTGCCACTGAATCGAGTCTTTCCCAGTGCAACAACATTTACCTTTATGTGAAGGTCTTTATTCTGTCCATTGACATGCCTCATGTCGGTACCTCCATATAGTGAAGGTTATGGGCATGCAGTACCCTGGCCCGGTAAGCAGACATAACCTTGTGTGCCCGTTGTTAATTTTATGGTACCGAGTCCTCGTTTGGGACAATTTCTGTATGGCCACGACGGTGGTTGGTGTGCCTTTGGTGCACAGGGCCACCCAGGACTGTTCTAGTGGGAAGTAAGTCGGAGTGGCCGGGGGAGTGTCTTGGCAATGGACAGGTTTCGTCGGAACGCCGTTGGTCCACCCGAATGGGAGAACGAGGCCATGGCTTCCGTGGTGTGGGTTGATACGTCTCCAACGTATCTATAATTTTTGATTGTTCCATGCTATTATTTATGAAGTCTTAGATGTTTAATGGGCTTTATCATTCACTTTTATATCGTTTTTGGGACTAACCTACAAACCCAAAGGCCCAGTCCAGATTGCTGTTTTTTGCCTATTTCAGGGTTTTGCAGAAAAGGAATATCAAACGGAGTCCAAACAGAATGAAACCTTCGCAGGAGATATTTTTGGAGGAAATCATCGTTGCAGGCATGACTGCTCGTTTATGAGCTCGTCACCGTGCTCAGCACGCCGTCAGGAGCCTAAAACAACCACCAGCTGCTCCTGTCGTGTGCTAGAACGCCGTTCCCGTGGGCGCCCGAACTCCGGCCGCCGCGGATGTGCTCGCCGCCGGCGATTCCGACCACCCCAGCACACACCACCTACTCGCACTTATTTAATGCATATCATTTCATTCACCTCTCGCTTTGATAAAACTTTAGTGTTGGAATTTTATCTGGTAGAACACCGGAAGAGTATGACTTGTGAAAACTTTTGGGTTCTCACAGATTAGGGGAAGGCATAGGTTCAACCCATCGGGTATCTTAGTAACATTTACCACAAGTTTCAAAAGTAAATACCCAAGCTCGAAAGCAGAGCATGGTTGGCCAAGCAGAGGATACAATTTACCAAAGGCATTATGTATCAGGGGAAGAACTCACAAGGTGATTGAATATGATGGACACTGTCGGGTAACAATCCAACAATGGATTGGCCGATCCACGACGGAGCTGATGTGAGTATCGGTACTCACTCAGAGGAAGAAAGAATGCAGAGGCATCAGATTCAAGAATCACCTGATTAGTCTGATGCTTAAATAGAAAGAAACTATGGTTTCCAAAATGAAGGATCAGAAGCAGACGCTCTGATCAAGGATGGATAAGTTGAAAAAACTTAGTTGGACAACCAATAAAGGTTTGAATTGCCGAGAACTAACTCATGTCTGGAATGACGTCTCAGCCAAAAAGGTAATTTTAAAAAGGATACCCTCACGACTATGTGCATACGCACACATTGAATTAATAGGCTCAAAATGGCTAAGACAAGGGATGTTAGCGAAGTCTACTAGTCATATGGAATTAACCATAATGCAAGTAGGCAATAATTTCAAGAGTAACATGCTGGAGAGGATTTTCGAAAGATCGAAAAGTATTCCGAAGAATTTTGTGAGACACATGATCAATTGAGAAGAACGGATCCTCGATAAATGTGAGGAAATAACCGCAAGGGTTTTCATGTGAAATAAAACTGCAAGACAGTAAACTCAAAGGATTCTCGGGACAACGGAGAATATTTCGAGGCATCTTGTAACAACAAGAGCGATGAGGAATGATCATGAGAATGACAAGTGCATGCAGATATCCATAGGGATATATCGGTGGTAGTGAATTGGAAAGGCGATGAGCACAAGGGTCTCGAGAAAATATCGAGGGATATCCCTAGAATCTTCTGACGAAGCAGGTGATCTTCCGGAATGAGGGCTCTCTGGGAGAAATAGTTACGAGAACCTTGAGTCATATTTAGTAAAATCATTTAACCCGAATAGAAGAGAGATCAGATTCCCAGAGCATAGAAGAGGAATAAAAGATCCTAACACCACCCATTGGTGTTGTGGGCCCGTAAGCCACGCAACAAGTTAGTAAATTTGTTTTTCAAAGACTAGACACAAGTTCGGCCAAGGAGTTGGAAAGGGGGATTCCTACAGGCAGTCGGCTCTGATACCAACTTGTGACGCACCCGATTTGACCGTACACTAATCATGCACACAAATGTGTACGACCAAGATCAGGGACTCACTGGAAGATATCACAACACAACTCTAGACACAAATTAAAATAATACAAGCTTTATATTACAAGCCAGGGGCCTCGAGGGCTAGAATACATAGCTCGAAAACACAAGAGTCAGCGGAAGCAATAATATCTGAGTACAAACATAAGTTAAACAAGTTTGCCTTAAGAAGGCTAGCACAAAAGTAACAATGATCGAAAAGGCAAGGCCTCCTGCCTGGGACCTTCTAACTACTCCTCGAAGCCAAACTTCACGTAGAAACATCCTCGGGATCCTCTGGGTCCTAGACTCCATCATCTGGTTGCGTCATCCGAGAAGAAGGGACAAAAGGGAAAAAAGGGGGAGCAAAGAAACCGTGAGTACTCATCCAAAGTACTCGCAAGCAAGGATCTACACTACATATGCAATGATATCTGTGTAAAGGGGTAATATCTGTGGGCTAAACTGCAGAATGCCAGAATAAGAGGGGGATAGCTAATCCAATCGAAGACTACGCTTCTGGCAGCCTCCATCTTGCAGCAGTAGAAGAGAATAGATGGTAAGTTCACAAAGTAACACGTATATCATAATCCTACCCTGCGATCCTCCCCTTGTTGCCATGTGGGAAAGCGATCACCGGGTTGTATCTGGAACTTGTCTGGGTGTGTTTTATTAAGTATCCGGTTCTAGTTGTCATGAGGTCGAAATACAACTCCGGGTCGTCCTTTTAGCGAGGGACACGTCTATTCGAATAGATTAACTTCCCTGCAGGGGTGCACCACATAACCCAGCCCGCTTGATCCCATTTGGCCGGACACACTTTCCTGGGTCATGCCCGGCCTCGGAAGATCAACACGTCGCAGCACTACCTAAGCATAACAGAGAGGTCAGCACGCCGGTCTAAGTCCTAAGTGCACAGGGGTGTGGGCCCATCGCCCAATGCACACCTGCCCGTTGCGAGGGCGGCCGGTGAGCAGACCTAGCAACCTCCATTACTAAGGAAGTTACGTTACGCGGTCCAACCCGGCGCGCACCGCTTAGTCGCTGACGTCAAGAAGGCTTCAACTGATACCACGACGTCTAGAGCCCATAACTATTCCCACGCAGTTGGTTAGTGTGTATAGGCTAATGGCCAGACTCAGATCAAATATCCAAACTCATTAAGCGTGTTATTACGAAATCACCACAGACAACGACCAGGGCCAGGCCACCTCTCGACTGGGTGTCTCAACCTGCCATGTCGCTCCGCCACAAAGATCCACTCGGGGGCCGTTGGGAACTCAGGCCCACCACTACCTGGATGGAGCCACCTGTCCTTTCAGCCCCCACATCAGAATCACTTGCGGGTACTCATCGAGCCGACCCGACTTTAGTCACATCATGTGTCATGTAAAATGAATATAGTATATACTCGTGATCACCACCCGAGGTGATCACGGGCCGATAGTATAGCATGGCAGACGGACAAGGATGTGGGGCCACTGATGGAATACTAGCATCCTATACTAAGCATTTAGGATAGCATGTAAAGGTATCAACAGTAGTAGCAACATTGACAGGCTATGCAACAGAATAGGAGCTATCGAATTATCAACAGTAGCATATCTAATGCAAGAATAAGAGAGAAGAGAATGGGCGGTATCTGGTGATCAAGGGGGGTTGTCTTGCCTGGTTGCTCTGGCAAGAAGGAGGGGTCGTCGTGGACGCAGTCGATCACCGTGGCACTGTCAGCGGTCTCAGTCCCGATGTCTATCGGATAAAGAGGGGGAAGAAACCATAAATATAAAGCAAGCATCGCACCACAAAGCATAACATGGAAATACGCCGTGCTATGTGTGGCCTAACGCGGTATCGGGTTCTAGTGGCGAAGGGGGGAAACATCCGGGAAAGTATTCCCGGTGTTTGACGTTTTCGGACAGACGGGCCAGAGGGGGAAAGTTGCATGTTCGCTGTGCTAGGGACGTGTGGCTGACAAACGGACCGCGTATTCGGATTCGTCTCGTCGTTCTGAGCAACTTTCATATATAAATTATTTTCATCCGAGTTACAGATTATTTTATATTATTTTTTAAAAATATAAATCATTTCTAGAATTAACAGATTTATTTTAATTAGAAAATATAATTATGACGTCAGCATGATGTCAGCAGTCAACCGTCTGTTGACCGAGTCAAACTGATGTGTGGGTCCCGTTGTCATACACTGATATCTAATTAACCAAGTTAATTAGTTTAATTAACAGATTAATTAGGTTAATTAGTGATTAAGTTAATCTAATCAGTATTAATTAATTAATTGATAATTTAATTATTATTTATTTATTTATCTTTATCTTTTTTTTAATTACGTTCTAGGCCGTGGGGCCCATGCGTCATAGGGGCAGGGGGCAGGCCCAGCTGCCATTGGCCAAAAGGCCTTAATGGGCGAGCGGGAAAGCGGTAGCGAGCGAGGGCGCCCGAGCCCGAGGAGGGGATGACCTGGGCGCGGCGGGGCGTGGCGCCCGGGGCGAGGTCGCCGGCAATGGTGG
>LR738710.1:666945745-666979508 GCA_902687465.1 Secale cereale | reverse complement strand
GGGGAAGTGGGGTGTCGGTGGGGGGTTCGGGGTTTGGGGGGAGGCCTATGTAGGCCAGATGGTTGGGCCGGCCTGGTGGCCAGCTGGGCCATTTGGCCCAGTTGGCCAGGGGGGCTTTTTTTCTTTCTTTTGTTTTTGTTTAGTCGTTTTTATTTTCTTTTATTTATTTCCCTTTTCTATTTTATTTAGTTTAAAGCACTTAGGCACTTTGTAAAATTATATTTTCTTCACTATAATTACCATAGCAATATTTGTCACACACCGAACATTTTTGTTTTAATTTTTTGAAAACTTTGATTGTTTGCTATTAAATTTGAATTTAGAGTGTTTTGATCTAACACGCGAATACCAACAGTAAACGGGATGACATGGCATCATTAGCGGAGTTTTACTGTAGCATGATTACCCGGGCGTCACAACATTACTCATAAGAACACATATACTTATTGCAAAAATCTATGAGTCATCAAAACAAAGCAATCAACGCATACTCCTAGGGGGGAGGTTGGTAGGAATTAACCATCGCGCGCCCCCGACCTCCACACAAAGGTTGGCACTCTACAAATACCTCATGCTCTAACTTCGTCACATAGCGGTTCACCATACGTGCATGATACGGGAATCACTAACCTTAACACAAGTATTTCTTAATTTCATAATAACTCCACTAGCATGACTCTAATATCACTATCCTCATGTCTCAAAACAATTATCAAGCATCCAACATCTCATTCTATTCAATGCACTTGATGTGATTTTTTTAATACATTGACATTGGATGTTTATCATGTGAACACTAGTTTCTTTAGCCTAAACACTTTACCATGCTGTCTTAATAGACTCTCAAATAGATATAAGTGAAGCATGAGAGTTCAACAATTTCTACAAAATATTACCACCACCATGCTCTAAAGGATATAAGTGAAGCACTAGAGCGAAAACTATTCAATTCAAAAGATATAAATGAAGCACATAGAGTATTCTAATAATTTCTAGGCCATATTTAACTCTCTCAAATAGGTGTGTCCAGCAAGAATGATTGTGGCAAACTAACAAGCAAAGACTCAAATTATACAAGACGCTCCAAGCAAAACACATGTCATGTTGCGAATAAAAATATAGCTCCAAGTATAGTTACCGATGGATGAAGACGAAAGAGGGGATGCCTTCCCGGGGCATCCCCAAGCTTAGGCTTTTGATTATCTTGAATTTAATTGGGGTGCCATGGGCATCCCCAAGCTTAGGCCTTTGCTACTCCTTGTTCCATAGTCCATCAATGCAATACTCAAAACTTGAAAACTTCACAACACAAAACTTAGACAAAAATTCACGTGAGCTCCGTTAGTATGAGAAAGCAAACCACTACTCAAAGGTACAGCAATGAATTCATTCTTTGTTTACATTGGTGTTAAACCTACTGTACTCCAAGTTCTCTATGGTTCATATCCTCCAATATTAGTCATAGATGCATCGGAATAAGCAAACAACACACGAAAAACAGAATCTGTCAAAGACAGAACAGTCTGTAGTAATCTTCAGGGTTCGCCTACTTCTGGAACTCCAAAAAATTCAAAGTAAATTGTACAATTCGCGCAATTTGTCTACCAATCAGCAGCAAAAAGAATCAACTAAAAAGCATGCTCCAGTAAAATCCCACGAGTACTTTAACGAGCGCTAACGATTCTGTTTTTCACAGCAAGATCATATAAACTTCACACAAGTCTTACCAAAGGTTCTACTTGGCACAAACACTAAACAAAACATGAAACCACATCTAATCAGAGGTTAGATGCAATATTTATTCCCTAACAGCAACAAAACAAAAAACATAAAATTGGGTTGCCTCCCAACAAGCGCTATCGTTTTATGCCCCTAGCTAGGCAAGATTTTAGTGATGCTCTCATGAAAGACAAGAATTGAAGTATAAGGAAGGCATCATAAAGCACATGGCCAACACATCTAAATCTAACATACTTCCTATGCATAGGCATTTTATAGAAAAACAATTTAGCAATACAAGCAAGATCTACCATATGCAAGGAAGAAGAAAGAAACAATAGCAATCTCAACACGAAGAGAGGTAATTTGGTAACATGAAAATTCCTACAACCATATTTCCCTCTCTCATAATAATTGCATGTAGGATAATGATCAAATTCAACAAAATAGCTATCACATAACATATTCTCAACACGATTCACATGCATGCAAAGTTGACACTCTTCCAAAATAGTGGGATTAAAATTAACTAAAGTCATGACCTCTCCAAACCCACTTTTATCAAAAGTTTCATAAGATTGAACATTCTCCAAGTATGTGGGATCTAAAGTTAACACTCTTCCAAACCCACTTTCAATATTAATGCAAACATTATTAACAATATTATATTCATCATGGGGATTAAATAAATTTTCAAGATCATAAGAAGAATCACCCCAATCATGATCATAGCAACAAGTGGTGGACATAACAATACTAGCATCCCCAAGCTTAGGGTTTTGCATATCATTAACACAATTGACATCAAGAGAATTTATAATAGCATCATTGCAATCATGCTTTTTATTTAACAAGCTATCATGAATCACTTTTTCTTTTAACAATTCCTCACAATTTTCAGATTCATAAATTTCAAGCAAAACCCCATAAAGATAATCTAGTGCACGCAGCTCACTAGCAATAGGTTCAACATAATTGGATCTCTTATTGAGATTAGCAAGTGGATGAGGATCCATACTTTAGCAAGCGAAGATGCAAGCTAATTGAGGGCATATAGCAACACAAGCAAACAAGAGGCACGCGAATGGTAAACACACGACAGAAGAAGGGCAAATAAAACGGCAAGGGTGAAGTGGGGGAGAGGAAAACGAGAGGAAAAAATGTAATGCGAAGGATAAGGGTTTGTGATAGGTACTTGGTATATGACATTTGCGTAAGCCTCCCAGGCAACGGCGCCAGAAATTCTTCTTGCTACCTCTTGAGCTTGCGTTGTATTCCCTCGAAGAGGAAAGGGAGATGCAACACAGTAGCGTAAGTATTTCCCTTAGTTTTTGAGAACCAAGGTATCAATCCAGTAGGAGACCACGCGCGAGTCCCTCGCACCTGCACAAACAAATAAGAACTTCGCAGACAACGCGATAAGGGGTTGTCAATCCCTTTACGGTCACTGACAAGAGAGAGATCTAATAGAGATGATAGTTGATATTTTTGGTATTGTTGGTTTTATAAAACAACAAATAAAAGCGGTAAAAGTAAAGTAGATATAGATTGATATGTTGAGAATAGACTCGGGGGCCATAGTTTTCTCTAGTGCCTTCTCTCATGATAGCGATATTCTACGGCGGGTAAACAAATTACTGTCGAGCAATTGATAGAAAAGCGAATAATTATGAGACTATCTAGGCATTATCATTGTATATAGGCATCACGTCCGAGACAAGTAGACCGAAACGATTCTGCATCTACTACTATTACTCCGCACATCGATCGCTATCCAGCATGCATCTAGTGTATTGAGTTCATACAAACAGAGTAACGCTTTAAGCAAGATGACATGATGTAGAGGGATAAACTCAAGCAATATGATGAAAACCCCATCTTTTTATCCTCGATGGCAACAATACAATACGTGCCTTGCTGCCCCTACTGTCACTGGGAAAGGACACCGCAAGATTGAACCCAAAGCCAAGCACTTCTCCCATTGCAAGGACTATAGATCTAGTAGGCCAAACCAAACCAATAATTCGAAGAGACTTGCAAGTATATTATGAGCACACATAAAAAGTTTAGAGAAGAACCAAATATTTTTCATAGATAACCTTGATCATAAACTCACAATTCATCAGATCTTGACAAACACACCGCAAAAAGAGATTACCTCGAATAGATCTCCTCGAAGACCGAGGAGAACTTTGTATTGAGATCCAGAGAGAGAGAAGAAGCCATCTAGATACTAGCTATGGGGTTGCCGAGGGGGCGCAAGGAGTCCGGACCGTCCCTCGAGAGGGGCCGGAATCTGGCGCTCCCCCAACCTCCATATTTGTCGGATTACGGGCTCCGCAAACCCAAGAAGTTCAAACACAGGGGTGTGAACGGAGATCTCTCCCACTCACGTCTACCTAGCGTCTCGCCCTCATCCAAAGAAGAGATTCAAGCAAACAACAAGTGAAGCACGCAAGAGTTTACCAAGGTTCAGGCCACCTTGTGGTGTAAAACCATACTTCCTGCTTTGGTGGATTGGCCTCAAGAGGGTTAGAATATGAACTAGTACAGTGGTTCCTGAGCTCAGGAGGAGAGCTCAGGAGGGTCGGGAGGCAAGAGTTCTTGCTCCTTTGCGTGGAGGCTAAGTTTGTGGATCTGCTTGACTTGTCCCTCATAGTGGGGATCCTAGCTACTTATATAGGCGGCCAGGGTCCTCTTCCCCCGAAATGTTTAGGCGGGAAGGGATCCCACAATGGCCATTTTTTAGCGGGAACACAAGGACGTTCCTACACTGACAAAAGCAATCTTCGCCTACAAAAGGATCAGGCGGTGACGAGGTGGTGGGCTCGGTGGTGACATCCTCCCTATCGTCCTTGCGGTCATTGGTCTTGTTGCACCAAAGGGGAAACCTTTGTTCCTGCTCCTCGGGAACCTGCGCCAGCGCTGCCTCCTTTGCACCAAGAAGGCAACTGCGCCGTTGGCGGGCGCTGGCACCCACTGGCGCGGTGCATCACTGCTTACGTCACTGCCTCCTCCTGAGGCAGGCTTGGCCTTGGAGTTTCCGCCCCTCCGGAGCACCTTGCCGAGGACGCTCCTGAGGGGGTCTTGACGTTGTTCTCCTCGCGAGGGTCTTGGGCAGCTGGTCGATCAGCTGGGCCGTAGCAGGCCGTGGCAGGAGCACGCTGTGGCCCGCAGACAGGCAAGTATGGGTACCGTGGTTCCCAGGACACTGACAGTAGCCCCCGGGCCCAAGGCACGCGCGGAGTTGGCTTCGGGGCGAAGCCTTGGTTGAGGACGTAGCGTCGCAGGCCCCAAAAGGCTGCGGGCTAGGCTGGCGCGTGATGGTTGGATGGGACGTGGGTGACCCCGCTCCCCACGCAGTCTCGACAACCGTGAAGTTTGACAAAAAGGGGCCGTCTCCGCTGCAGGGGAGTTATCGCTTTCCTTCCTTCCTGCTCAGATCTCCTCCTCCTACGCCTCCCGCCTTCCTAAATCGCATGTATCCTCCGGCACCTTGAGCAATGGCGAAGAAGAGCAAGGGTACCGCGCCGGCGTCCGGATCCGCTTCTTCCCTTGAGGCGGCGCTCGAGGAGTCATCCAGCACCAAGGAGGAGGACTACTCAGAGGTCCAGCCTTTCTTGTCGAGCGTCCATAACGAGCATGGCCCGACGGGGATTTGGGCCGGATCCACCGCGACGCGGATCTTGCCGAAGTCCTGCTACCCCTTCTTCCTTCACAGCATCTCCGTCACGCTCATGCCGCCCTTCTTAGAGTTCTTCTATGCCATGTTGGAAGATTACCAGGTGCATGCTCTCCACATCCAACCTCGCTCCATCTTCGTCATGTCGCTCTTCGCCTTTTACTGCGAGGCGCTCATGGGGGTGAGGCCGACTGTCGCCCTCTTCGGCCACTTCTTCTCCATGCGTCGGTACGACGAGGGTCCGTGCTCGGGCTGTGTCTCCTTCATCTTCCAGCGCCAGGGCTGCCGGCTGATGATAGCCGGGAAGAAGATAGACTCCCACCGGAAGAGGTGGATCTACCTGGACACCCAGCGCGTTCATCCACTGCTGGCGTTGCCTACCGCCCGTCCGGCAAAACGCACCGGCTGGAGCTACGTGAAGCTCACCGACCCCCTTGCCAGGCCTGTTCTGGCAAGGATTGAAGCCGGCCTAGGCTCGAGGCTTGAAGGGGCACAGATCGTGAAGGTGTTCTTGAAGCAGCGTCTGGCGCCGTTGCAGGCACACTCACGCCCCATGTGGAAGCTGATGGGTGATGACGACAGGCTCTGGCTACGCTCGGGGGCGCTGGCCGTGGACGATCTGGACTTCGCCTCAGTTACTCTCTTAGGGATGGTCCGTGAGGACCTCTCAAGGGCCCACCTGCCGCTGTACAGCCGCCCTGACAAGGTCGAGCTATTGAAGGCCGTGTCAATTTCCGGGGTGCCCATGGATGCTTCGCGCCGGCGTTGATGATGGGAGCGACGAGGGGAACTCGGAGGAGACCCTGGACGACAAGGATCGGGTTGACGAGGGGGACTCCTCCGAGGCATCTGCTGGAGCAGTGGCGTCAGGCGCAGGTGCCGCCGGACGGCCCCAGGTGACCACTCCGGACGCGCTGCATCCGGGGGAAGCAACGTGGCGACCCCACCGAGGAGTGTTGTGCCAGCGAAACTGGTGACCACGGCTGTGCCCAGGACCGTGGCCTCGCGCCTTGCCTAGATCCGGGCTACCGGCACGCCCATAGCGCCAGCGGCTACAGCCGACCTGTTGGTGAAGAGGAGGTCGCGCCTCGTCTCCGATGAGTAAGTGTGCAATCTCGTGTTATCCTAAGTTGATGTGTCCCTGATGCGCTTCTCCTGATGCAGCAGCCTGGGTGGCGTGATGAAGAAGGTGAAGGGGGAGGTCACATCGCGGTGCCCTGCTCCTGTTGTTGCTGATGTGGCCACAAAGAAGGGTGCCACGGCTCTGGGCGTCTCGGCTAACTGGGCCACCGGGCACGCGGCGGCGGCATCGCTTGAGGGCGTCCTCGCTATTTGCGAGGCCATGGCAGCTCTTGCTCCAGCTGCTTCAGCGAGGGGGACCGGAGCCCCTGAGCCCCTGGTCGAGCAGCCGGTCTTGTCGGTGCCCGTGCGCCAGCCGGCGCTGCCTGGCCCTGAGACCTTGGAGGCTGCCTCCGCCGCGCTGGGTCAGCTTCTACTGAACTTCAAGGTGGTGATGGCCGTGCGATGGAAGGACGCCTGGGGCTGATCTCTGGGTGGCTCCTGGCAGACGAGTCCGCGCGGGCCTCCTGGAGCCAGGCCTCAGCGATTGCTGCCAAGGGTCAAGAGGAAGCTGCGGCAGCCGATGTTGCGTCCTACGAGAAGCGCTACCTCAAGGTGAAGAGCGTGCTGGAGGCCCTTCACGAGGAAGGCACTGGGCGCGCCCTGGAGCTCGAGAGGTTGGGGAAGGAGCTCGAGGTGCAGAAGGCTGAGACGTCCAGGCTGCAACGGGAGCAGCTTGCTGATCACGCGAGCCTGGAGAAGATGAAGGCCGAGGCTGAGCAGGCCAAGGCGGCCCAAGCTGCGCGCAACAAGGAAGACGCCCTTGCGGCCTCGGTAGCAGTGAGTCGCGAGGCCCTCGCCGCCTTTGATCTCGAGGCCCATATGGCCCTGCAGGCCACCTACGGGGAAGGGTTCAAGAAGCCGCTGGCATCCCCGGAGGAAGGCCCCGCCGGGCTCCTTGTCGCACTTGTGAAGTCCCTGCGCGAGGTTGCAGCCGCAATTGGCCAGTTAGCCGACGTCGAGAGCCGCACGCTCCTTACCTTGGTCCTGACGCAGGTGTGCAGCCACCTAAGTCTTCGTGACACCGCTCTTAACCTGGCCTCGCTATCCAAGCCCGTGAGTACAAGCATAGAGGGCGCGGCTGCTGAGGCCCCGGGGGCGAAGGTCACGGAGCTGGTGGAAGCGTTCCTCCAGGCTACCGCTACCGCAGCCGAAGAGGCGGAGACCGGTGATGATGCGCTTGGTGATGTCTGATTTGCTCCTGTCCAGAGAGAGAGAAGTGCGAGTGCCTCGGGGAGGCGTAAGAACTTGTTCGAATTTGAAAAACTTGGTATTATTTTAATAACTTGATGATTTCCATGCTTGCTTCCATTCATGTTTGCTTAGGTGCTCTGTGTCGGTAGGGCCCAACCCCGCGCATACCTTGATCGCCATTGAGCCCTCCGGGTGATCGGGGTTATCGTAATAACTAGACTCAAGGGATGAGGGCTACGTGGCTAGTGAGGCCCCTGGGTCGCGATGCCCAGGGGTCCCCCTTGATGTTCAAGCGATCCTGTTTGCGTTCTGCATCGGCAGGGCCCAGCCCCGCGCATACCTCGACCACCGTTGAGCGTCGAGCTCAAGGAGTGAGGGGCTATGTGACTAGTGAGGCCCCTGGGTCGCGATGCCCAGGGGCCCCCCTTGACGTACGAACGGCTCTCATGAGGGAGAACGAGCACCATACCTTGCTCACGAGCCTTCGCCTGGGATGGGGGCGCGAGAAGGCCAGGTGTGTGGGCACCTGGTAGGGTGGCGTCTACCAGGCGTGACCTGAGCATAGCCCCCGTGCCTAGCCCCACTCGGGACACCCATCCATGGAGAAGTTGTGAGCGTCGTGAGCTGAAAAGCTCCCTGAGGTTGGTGCGACCACTGGGGGCTGCCCTCAGTTGTTTATAAATAGCACAGAGCATAGAGCTAACAAACTTGCGCGGAGTGTGGGCATAACCGCGCCTCGGTCGTAGCGGCCAGCGTGGAGCTTGGTGCTTCCACTAGTTCGTGGGCATAACCGCTCCTCGGTTGGTTCTGCCAGCGCGGATCATGGCACTTCCACTGGACCATGGGAGGGAGCCTCCCACCGGGAGAGACTCCGGGGCGTGTACAACCCCGTCCTAACACATGGCTTGCATGGCAGGACAACCAAGGTGTATATGGGCCCTCCTCAGGATGAGCTGAACGACTCTGAGGAAGTTCTTGTGAGCTTACGCATCACTCACGAGACCCTACCCTGAGGAGGGTTGCGCCTGAGTCTTCTTCTGCAAAATGTGAAAAGAGAGGTGTTGTGTGGACCTGCGCCGAGTGCATCTCTAGACGGTATCGTATGAGAAGGCCGTAGCACCAGCGACCCCAGGAGGTGACGTCACGGGAATGGCTCGCGAGACAGAGCTCAGCTGCTGGGTTTGTCGACGCTGCAGGGACGGACCCGAGCACAGACACCGTGCCCAGTCTTCTCATGCAACGATCCAAAAGAAAAACAACCGGCGTGCAGTTCGTGCGTGAGCGAGGCACCTGCCACGGGCCCCTACTTACCCATCCACGATTAGCCCATGCGAGAACAAGTCACCAAGGACCACGGGAGGTGACGTCATGGGAATGGCTCGCGAGACAGAGCTCAGCCCTTGGGTTTAGCGACGCTGCAGGGACGGACCCGAGCACAGACGCCGTGCCAGTCCTTAATCATGGGGCGGTCGCGAGTGGGCTCGCAAGGGCTCATGACCTTAGTGGCGGTGAGAACGCCAAGCATGCAGATAATGCGGATAGGAAGGAGCTACTAGCCTTGATCATGCACAAAAAGGAGACAACTGCGGGGGAATAGCCCCCAGCAGCCCGAGGATGATGCCGCCCGGGGGGCGCCCTCTATTGGATACCTGAAGCGTCACCTGATACTTGTCGAAGAAGAGTTGGGGCAGCTGTAGACGCGACCCATGCGGGTCGCTCCTGAAGATCGTCGGGCTTCTGAGGCCCAGGGGCTCCGGAGGCTCTCAGCGGTCGTGTGGGTCCGGTTCTCGCTCTGTCCGGACCGCCTGCCACTGAGCCTCCCGAGCCCCCAAGGTCTGCCACGCGAGGTGCTGGAATGTGGCAGCTGCATTGCGGAAGCCGAAGAGTGTGCAGGCATAGCTGCAGGGGAGGGCCCTCCTCCGGCCGACCGCCGTCGGCCAGAAGGGCTCCAAAGAGGCGGCTTGGTTGAGACCCGCGACGTCAATGCAGACGCAGAAGCGGTCGCTCGGGCTGCGGGCAGGTGAGCTCGGGATTGTGCGGTTACACCCACCGCAGATGAGCCTTGCGTACTGAAGTTCTGTGGTAACCTGGTCGATGAAGTCCTAAGCCCCCAGCGCTGTGCGTTCCACGCTGGGCTCACAAAAACGCGCGTCAAGACACGCCTGCAGGTGGTGCCCGAACACCTCCCTCGAGACGGTGGTCAGGCCGGAGAAGCTCCAGAGGAGAGCCCCTGAGCCCGTCCTGAGAGGGGCATCGGGCGTGCTTCCCTATGCGAGGGTGGTGGGCGCCTCATCGGCAGGCGCAAGGTCTGAGATAGAACCGTCAGGAGCCCCCGTGTCCTGAGGTCCGTTGACAGGCAGGTTCTTCTTCTTCTTGGGGGCGGCCTGCAGTGCGAGGATGGCTCCATCCTCATCGGAGTATTCGACCGCCACAGTCTGGTAGGCGCGCTCCAGGGAACGCACCGCTTCCTTCTTGTCGGAGGCGATCGTGATGACTCCGCCACTCCCGGGCATCTTGAGGACGTTGTAGCCGTGATGGGTCGCCACCATGAACTTAGCGAGGGCAGGATACCCAAGGATGGTGTTGTACGGGAGGTGGATGTTGGCGACGTCGAAGTCGATGAGCTCGGTGTGATAGTTGTCACGGTTACCAAAGGTGACGGGAAGGCGGACCTCCCCCATCGGGAATGTGGAGCCATCCGTGACTCCATAGAATGGCTTGGTTGGGTGGAGCTGATCGTAGGGGACCTGGAGTGTCTCGAAAGTCTGGATGGAGAGGACATTGAGTCCTGCTCTGCCGTCGATGAGGGTCTTGGTCACGAGGACGTTGATGATGGTCGGGGTGCAGAGCATCGGGAGAGCGCCTGGGGCTGCGGTGCACTTGAGCTGGTCCTTAGGGTCGAAGGTGATGACCTGCTTGGTCCACCTAAAGTTGCACGTGGCATCAGGCTTGGGAAGCGCCGCGTTCACCTCGCGGGCGAACTGCTTGAAGATGCGATGGGAAGCTGGAGCATGGGCTCCTCCCAAGATGCATGCAACTGCGCGTGGCTCCTAGAAGCCCCCTGCTCCATCTCCCTGGCGGTCGTCGTCGTTCCTTCTTGGCGGTGGTGGCAGCGGAGGCAGGCCCCTGTTGCCCTAAAGGCGACCCTCACGAGGCTGGTCATGCCAGCGGGCATCACGAGGCTGCTCCTGCCAGTGGTCTTCACGAGGCTATTCATGCCACCCTTGGCTCGAGTTCCTGTCGTCCCAACGTCCTCCACCTCGGCCTCCTCCACGGCCGTAGCCGCGGTTGTCGCGCTCAGGGCGCTGCCCGCCGCGCCCGCCGCGCATCGCCTGAGCTCGTGGCAGTCGTTAGTGTTGTGGCTGTGGACATTGTGGAAGACGCAGTATGGACGGTTGTCTCTGGGGAGGGTCGTCGTAGCCGCAGCCACACTTCAGTTCTGGCTCCGCAGCCAGCACGGCGGGCCCCCTTGCGCTTTGCTTCTTTGGCCTTGGTCTTCTTGTCATCCGCCTCCGCCTCAGGCAGCTCCTGGAGGGAGAGGTGTCCTTCCTCCGCCCTGGCGCACTTTGCCGCGAACTTTAACATCTCGAGGGTTGTGCACAGGTCCTCGTAGATGGCGAGCTCCTCCCTCATCCTGACGCCGCGGACGCCGTCAGAGAACGCTGAGATGATGGCCTCGTCCGAGACCCTAGGGATCCGGAGGCGCATGGTGTTGAAGCGTTGGATGTACTTTTGCAGGGTCTCTCCAGGCTGCTGTCTCACGCGGCGTAGATCCGCAGCCGGCGGGGCTCGGTCGAGGGTGCCTTAGAAGTTGGCGACAAAACGCTCACAAAGGTCCCCCCAGGAGGAGATGGATCCCACGGGGAGATTCAGGAGCCAGGAGCATGCACCATCCTTGAGAGCCATGGGGAACCTGTTCGCCATGACCTGCTCAGTGCCGTTGGATGCCTCGATGCTCAGCCCGTAGAGCTGGAGGAACTCCATGGGGTCGGTGGTGCCGTTGTAACACGGAGGCAGGTCCGGCATGAACTTGCCGGGACATACGAGGCGCCGTAGCTCAGGAGCTAAGGCACGACATCCAGCCACGCTCATGATCGCAGGCGCCCCCTGCGCCTGCGGTGCTGGTTCTTGGGGCACGGCGCCACCACCTCCTGCGGCGCGCGGTCCTGGCGCTACGGGCCAGGGGGGCCGCGAGTCCCTGCCTGGGGATGCGGAATCACCTGGCAGCTCTCCACGTCGCGCGCGTGGGCTTTGCGGGGCGGCTCATGCGGCGAAGCCTCGCGCCGGACTTCCTGGCCGGCGCTGTAGAGTGGAGGCGGAGCCAGGACTCCGTGGCCTCCGTTCCCCGCCAGGGGCGATGGGGGATGGGAGGAGTGCGTTGGTGCAGGTGCTTCCCCGGCGGCGTTGACGAGCTCGGTGATGCGGTGGAGCCACTCGTCGTAGAGGTCATCTGCCGGGCGGTAGCGCAAGAGCTCCCGTGCCATCAACAGCGCAGGCTGCTGGTAGACCGGTCCACGGCGGACCAGCGAGGATGACGCCGCGGCTGGTGAGGGTGAAGGCGTCACCGTGCGGCCATCGCGCCGCACGGACAGCGGCAACGACGAGTCCTGCTGCTCGTGGACGGCCGGGTCGGTGGCAGCGTTGGCGACCGACGAGTTAGGGCGGGGCGGCGCTCCGTTGCCCACGGGCGCCGTCCGAGCAACGTTCGTGGCGCGGTGGGCGGCGCAAGCTCGGCGTGTGTCCACCATGGCTGTGGAGCTAAGCCGACGACGAGAACGGGACGAGGTCGTCGGAGAGGCGAGATCTTGACACACCCCCTACCTGGCGCGCCAAATGTCGGATTACGGGCTCCTCAAACCCAAGAAGTTCGAACACAGGGGCGTGAACGAAGATCTCTCCCACTCACGTCTACCTAGCGTCTCGCCCTCGTCCAGAGAAGAGATTCAAGCAAACAACAACTGAAGCACGCAAGAGTTTACCCAGGTTTAGGCCACCTTGTGGTGTAAAACCCTACTTCCTTCTTTGGTGGATTGGCCTCAGGAGGGCTAGAATATGAACTAGTACAGTGGTTCTTGAGCTCAGGAGGAGAGCTCAAGAGGTTCGAGAGGCAAGAGTTCCCGCTCCTTTGCATGGAGGCCGAGTTTTTGGATCTGCTTGACATGTCCCTCATACTGGGGATCCTAGCTACTTATATAGGCAGCCAGGGTCCTCTTCCCCCGAAATGTTTAGGCGGGAAGGGTTCCCACAATGGCCGTTTTTGAGCGGGAACACAAGGATGTTCCTACCCTGAAAAAAGCAGTCTTCGCCTGCAAAAGGATCAGGCGGTGACGCGGTGGTGGGCTCGGTGGTGAAATCCTCCCTATCGTCCTTGCGGTCTTCGGTCTTGTTGCACCAAAGGGGAAACCTTTGTTCCCGCTCCTCGGGAACCTGCGCCTACGCTGCCTCCTTTGCACCGAAATGGCAACTACGCCGTTGGTGGGCGCTGGCACACGCTGGCGCGGTGCGTCACTGCTTACGTCACTGCCTCCTCCTGAGGCAGGCTTGGCCTTAGATTCTCTGCCCCTCCGGAGCACCTTGCCGAGGCCGCTCCTGAGGGGGTCTTGACGTTGTTCTCCTCGCGAGGTCTAGCCCCCTCGCGAGGGTCTTGGGCAGCTGGTCGATCAGCTGGGCCGTACCAGGCCGTGGCAGGAGCATGCTATGGCCCGCAGACAGGCAAGTCTAGGTATCCTGGTTCCCAGGACGCCGACAATATTGGCCTTCATGGACGGATTGGGTGGCGCAACCCCAGCACTCGAAGACGGACCTGGAGCCAAGGAAGCCCAACCGCTCGCATGGGTGAACGGGAAAGTCCTCGGCACACCCTTGAAGGAAATATGCCCTAGAGGCAATAATAAAGTTGTTATTTATATTTCCTTATATCATGATAAATGTTTATTATTCATGCTAGAAGTGTATTAACCGGAAACTTAGTACATGTGTGAATACATAGACAAAACAGAGTGTCCCTAGTATGCCTCTACTAGACTAGCTCATTGATCAAAGATGGCTATGTTTCCTAGCCATAGACATGAGTTGTCATTTGATCAACGAGATCACATCATTAGGAGAATGATGTGATGGACTAGACCCATCCGTTAGCATAGCACTATGATCGTTTAGTTTTACTGCTATTGCTTTCTTCATGACTTATACATGTTCCTATGACTATGAGATTATGCAACTCCCGAATACCGTAGGAACACCTTGTGTGCTATCAAACGTCACAACGTAACTGGGTGATCATAAAGATGCTCTACAGGTGTCTCCGAAAGTATTCGTGGTGTTGGCATAGATCAAGATTAGGATTTGTCACTCCGAATGTCGGAGAGGTATCTCTGGGCCCTCTCGGTAACACACATCACAATAAGCCTTGCAAGCAAAAAAGACTAATGAGTTAGTCACGAGATGATGTGTTACGGAACGATTAAAGAGACTTGCCGGTAACGAGATTGAACTAGGTATGGAGATACCGACGATCGAATCTCGGGCAAGTAACATACCGATGACAAAAGGAACAACGTATGTTGTTATGCGGTTTGACCGATAAAGATCTTCGTAGAATATGTAGGAGCCAATATGAACATCCAGGTTCCGCTATTGGTTATTGACCGGAGGTGAGTCTCGGTCATGTCTACATAGTTCTCAAACCCGTAGGGTCCGCACGCTTAACGTTTGATGACGATCGGTATTATGAGTTTATGAGTTTTGATGTACCGAAGGTAGTTCGGAGTCCCGGATGAGATCAAGGACATGACGAGGATTCTCGGAATGTCCGAGACATAAAGGTTGATATATTGGACGACTATATTCGGACACCGGAAGTGTTCCGGAAAAGTTTCGGATTTAACTGGATTGCCGGAAGGGGGTTACCGGAACCCCTTACGAGGGGGATGGTCCATAGTGGGCCTTGAGGAAAGGAGAGATGCAGCCCATAGAGGCTGGCCGGCGCCCCACCTAGGGATCCTAGTTGGACTAGGATTGGGGGGGCGCCACCTCTCCCTCTTTTCTTTTCCCTCTCTTCCTTCTTGGTGGACTCCTACTAGGAATAGGATTGCAATCCTATTCCTAGTAGGATTGCCCTAGCCGCACCATAGGAGGCCGGCCGGCCCTTCCCTCTTGCTCCTTTATATACGGGGGCAGGGGGGCACCCAAAGACACACAAGTTGAATTGTTCCAGCCGTGTGCAGTGCCCCCCTCCACAGAAACACACCTCGGTCATACCATCGCAGTACTTAGGAGAAGCCCTACGCCGGTAGATATATCATATCCGTCACCACGCCGTCGTGCTGGCGAAACTCTCCCGTGAAGCTCAACTGGATCAAGAGCTCGTGGGACGTCATCAAGCTGAACGTGTGCTGAACGCGGAGGTGCCGTACGTTCGGTGCTTGATCGGTTGAATCGCGAAGAAGTTCGACTACATCAACTGCGTCACTTGACGCTTCCGCTTCCGGTCTACGAGGGTACGTAGGCACACTCTTCCCTCTCGTTGCTATGCATCTGGTAGATAGATCTTGCATGATCGTAGGAAAATTTTAAAATACTACGTTCCCCAACAGTGGCATCAGAGCCAGGTCTATCCGTAGATGATATGCACGAGTAGAACACAATGAGTTGTGGGCGATACTAGTCATACTGCTTACCAGCATGTCATATTTTGCTTTGGCGGTATTGTGAGATGAAGCGGCCCGGACCGACATTACGCGTACGCTTACGCGAGACTGGTTTCACCGTTAGGAGCACTCGTTGCTTAAAGGTGACTGGCGGGTGTCTGTCTCTCTCACTTAAGCTGAAACAAGTGTGGCTACGCCCGGTCCTTGTGAAGGTTAAAACAGCACATACTTGACGAAACATCGTTGTGGTTTTGTATGCGTAGGTAAGAACGGTTCTTGCTAAGCCCGTAGCAGCCACGTAAAACTTGCAACAACAAAGTAGAGGACGTCTAACTTGTTTTTGCAGGGCATGTTGTGATGTGATATGGTCAAGACATGATGAGTTATACGGTTTTGTATGAGATGATCATGTTTTGTAATGTTATCGGCAACTGGCAGGAGCCATATGGTTGTCGCTTTATTGTATGAAATGCAATCGCCATGTAATTGCTTTACTTTATCACTAAGCGGTAGCGATAGTCGTAGAAGCAATAGTTGGCGAGACGACAACGATACTACGATGGAGACCAAGGTGTCGCGCCGGTGACGAAGGTGATCATGACGGTGCTTTGGAGATGGAGATCAAAAGCACAAGATGATGATGGCCATATCATGTCACATATTTTGATTGCATGTGATGTTTATCTTATTATGCTTCTTATTTTGCTTAGAACGACGGTAGCATTATAAGATGATCCCTTACTAAATTTCAAGGTATAAGTGTTCTCCCTGAGTATGCACCATTGCGAAAGTTCGTCGTGCTGAGACACCACGTGATGATCGGGTGTGATAAGCTCTACGTTCAAATACAACGGGTGTAAGCCAGTTTTGCACACGCAAAATACTCAGGTTAAACTTGACGAGCCTAGCATATGCAGATATGGCCTCGGAACACTGGAGACCGGAAGGTCGAGCGTGAATCATATAGTAGATATGATCAACATAAATATGTTCACCATTGAAACTACTCCATCTCACATGATGATCGGACATGGTTTAGTTGATTTGGATCACGTGATCATTTAGATGACTGGAGGGATGTCTATCTAAGTGGGAGTTCTTTAATTAATATGATTAAATTGAACTTTAATTTATCATGAACTTAGTCCTGGTAGTATTAGCATATCTATGTTGTAGATCAATAGCTCGCGATGTTGCTCCCCGTTTATTTTTTGATATGTTCCTAGAGAAAACTAAGTTGAAAGATGTTAGTAGCAATGATGCGGAATTGTTCCGTGATCTGAGGATTATCCTCATTGCTGCACAGAAGTATTATGTCCTTGATGCACCGCTAGGTGACAGACCTATTGCAGGAGCAGATGTAGAAGTTATGAACGTTTTGACAAAAACTCGGTATGATGACTACTTGATAGTTTAAGTGCACCATGCTTTACGGCTTAGAACCGGGACTTCAAAAACGTTTTGAATGCCACGGAGCATATAAGATGTTCCAAGAGTTGAAATTAGTATTTCATACTCATGCCCGTGTCGAGAGGTATGAGACCTCTGACAGTACTTTGCCTACAAGATGGAGGAGAATAGCTCAATCAGTGAGCATGTGCTCAGATTGTCTGGGTACTGCAATTGCTTGAATCAAGTGGGAGTTAATCTTCCAGATAAGATAGTAATTGACAAAGTTATCTAGTCACTATCACCAAGTTAGTAGAACTTCGTGATGAACTATAATATGCAAGGGATGACGAAAGTAATTCCCGAGCTCTGCGCGATGCTGAAATCGGCGAAGGTAGAAATCAAGAAAGAGTATCAAGTGTTGATGGTTAATAAGACCACTTGTTTCAAGTAAAGGGCAAAGGGATAGAAGGGGAACTTCAAGAAGAATGACAAGCAAGTTGTCACTCCCATGAAGAAACCCAAAGCTAAACTCAAGCCTGAAACTAAGTGCTTCTACTTCAAAGGAAATGGTCACTGGAAGTGGAACTGCCCTAGATACTTGGCGGATAAGAAGGATGGCAAAGTGAACAAAGATATATTTTGATATACAGATTATTGATGTGTACTTTACTAGTGTTCATAGCAACCCCTAGGTATTTGATACCGGTTCAGTTGCTAAAATTAGTAACTCGAAACGAGAATTGCAGAATGAACAGAGACTAGTTAAAGGTGAAGTGACGATGTGTGTTGGAAGTAGGTTCCAAGATTGATATGATCATCATCGCACACTCCCTATACTTTCGGGATTAGTGTAATACCTAAATAAATGTTATTTGGCATTTGCGTTGAGCATGAATATGATTTGATTATATTTGTTGCAATACGGTTATTCATTTAAAGTCATAGAATAATTGTTATTCTGTTTACATGAATAAAACCTTCGATGGTCATACACCCAATGAAAATAGTTTGTTGGATCTCGATCGTGGTGATACACATATTCATAATATTGAAGCCAAAAGATGCAAGGTTAATAATGATAGTGCAACTTATTTGTGGCACTGCCGTTTAGGTCATAATGGTCTAAAGCGCATGAAGAAACTCCATAGTGATGGACTTTTGGAATCACTTGATTATGAATCACTTGGTGCTTGCGAACCATGCCTCATGGGCAAGATGACTAAAACTCCGTTCTCCGGAACAATGGAGCGAGCAACAGATTTGTTGGAGATCATACATACAGATGTATGTGGTCCAATGAGTGTTGAAGCTCTCGGCGGGTATCGTTATTTTCTGACCTTTACTGATGATTTGAGCAGATATGGGTATATCTACTTAATGAAGCACAAGTCTGAAACATTTGAAAAGTTCAAAGAATTTCAGAGTGAAGTGGAGAATCATCGTAACAAGAAAATAAGAATTTCTACGATATGATCGTAGAGGTAAAATATTTGAGTTAGCGAGCTTGGCCTTTAGTAAAAACAATGTGAAATAGTTTCACTACTCACGCCACCTGGAACACCATAGTGTAATGGTGTGTCCGAACATCATAACCGTACTTTATTAAATATGGTGCGATCAATGATGTCTCTTACCAATCTACCACTATCACTTTTGGGGTTATGCATTAGAGACAGCTACATTCACGTTAAATAGGGCACCATCTAAATCCGTGGAGATGACACCATATGAACTGTGGTTTGACGAGAAACCTAAACTGTCATTTTTTAAATTTGGGACTGCGATGCTTATGTGAAAAAGTTTCAACATGATAAGCTCGAACCCAAATCGGAGAAGTAAATCTTCATAGGATACCCAGAAAGAAACTGTTGGGTACACCTTCTATCACAGATCCGAAGGCAAGGTCTTTGTTGCTAAGAGTGGATCCTTTCTAGAGAAGGAGTTTCTCTCGAAAGAAGTGAGTGGGAGGAAAGTAGAACTTGATGAGGTAATTGTACCTTCTCCCGAATTGGAAAGTGGAACGTCACAGAAACTAGTTCCAGTGATTCCTACACCAATTAGTGAGGAAGCTAATGATGATGATCATGAAACTTCAGATCAAGTTTCTGCTGAACTTCGTAGATCAACCAGAGTTCGTTCCGCATTAGAGTGGTACGGCAACCCGGTTATGGAAGTCATGTTACTGGACCATGATGAACCTACGAACTATGAGGAAGCGATGATGAGCCCAGATTCCGCAAAATGGCTTGAGGCCATGAAATCTGAGATGGGATCCATGTATGAGAACAAAGTATGGACTTTGGTTGACTTGCCCGATGGTCTGCAAGCCATTGAAAATAAATGGATCTTCAAGAGGAAGACTGACGCTGACGGTAATATTACTGTTTACAAAGCTCGACTTGTTGCGAAAGTTTTTCAACAAAGTTCAAGGAGTTGACTGCGATGAGACTTTCTCACCCGTAGCGATGCTTAAGTCTGTCCGAATCATGTTAGCAATTGCCGCATTTTATGAAATCTGGCAAATGGATAACAAAACTACATTCTTTAATGGATTTATTAAAGAAGACTTGTATATGATGCAACCAGAAGGTTTTGTCAATCCTAAAGGTGCTAACAAAATGTGCAAGCTCCAGCGATCCATCTATGGACTGGTACAAGCATCTCGGAGTTGGAATATATGCTTTGATAAGTTGATCAAAGCATATAGATTTATACAGACTTGTGGTGAAGCCTGTATTTACAAGAAGTGAGTGGGAGCACTACAACCTTTCTGATAAGTATATGTGAATGACATATTGTCGATCGGAAATGATGTAGAATTTTCTGGAAAGCATAAAGGAGTGTTTGAAAGGAGTTTTTCAAAGAAAGACCTTGGTGAAGCTGCTTACATATTGGGCATCAAGATCTATAGAGATAGATCAAGACGCTTGATAAGACTTTCGATGAGTACATACCTTGATAAGATTTTGAAGTAGTTCAAAATGGATCAGTCAAAGAAGGAGTTCTTGCCTGACTTGTAAGGTGTGAAGTTGAGTAAGACTCAAAGCCAGACCACGGCAGAAAAATATAGAGAGAATGAAAGTCATTCCCTGTGCCTCAGCCATAGGTTCTATAAAATATGCCATGCTGTGTACCAAACATGTTGTGTACCTTGCCATGAGTTTGTCAAGGGGGTACAATAGTGATCCAGGAGTAGATCACTGTACAGCGGTCAAGATTATCCTTAGTAACTGGATGACTAAGGAAATGTTTCTCGATTATGGAGGTGATAAAGAGTTCGTCGTAAAGGGTTACGCCGATGCAAGCTTTGACACTAAATCCAGATGACTCTAAGTATCAATCTGGATGCATATTCAAAGTGGGAGCAATTAGCTAGAGTAGCTCCATGCAGAGCATTCTAGACATAGAAATTTGCGAAATACATACGGATCTAAATGTGACAGACCCGTTGACTAAACTACTCTCACAAGCAAAACATGATCACACCTTATTACTCTTGGGTATTAATCACATAGCGATGTGAACTAGATTATTGACTCTAGTAAACCCTTTGGGTGTTGGTCACATGGCGATATGAACTATCGGTATTAAATCACATGGCGATGTGAGCTAGATTATTGACTCTAGTGCAAGTGGGAGACTGAAGGAAATATGCCCTAGAGTCAATAATAAAGTTGTTATTTATATTTCCTTATATCATGATAAATGTTTATTATTCATGCTAGAATTATATTAACCGGAAACTTAGTACATGTGTGAATACATAGACAAAACAGAGTGTCCCTAGTATGCCTCTACTAGACTAGCTCATTGATTAAAGATGGCTATGTTTCCTAGCCATAGACATGAGTTGTCATTTGATCAACGAGATCACATCATTAGGAGAATGATGTGATGGACTAGACCCATCCGTTAGCATAGCACTATGATCGTTTAGTTTTACTGCTATTGCTTTCTTCATGACTTATACATGTTCCTATGACTATGAGATTATGCAACTCCCGAATACCGTAGGAACACCTTGTGTGCTATCAAACGTCACAACGTAACTGGGTGATCATAAAGATGCTCTACAGGTGTCTCCGAAAGTATTCGTGGTGTTGGCATAGATCAAGATTAGGATTTGTCACTCCGAATGTCGGAGAGGTATCTCTGGGCCCTCTCGGTAACACACATCACAATAAGCCTTGCAAGCAAAAAAGACTAATGAGTTAGTCATGAGATGATGTGTTACGGAACGAGTAAAGAGACTTGCCGGTAACGATATTGAACTAGGTATGGAGATACCGACGATCGAATCTCGGGCAAGTAACATACCGATGACAAAAGGAACAACGTATGTTGTTATGCGATTTGACCGATAAAGATCTTCGTAGAATATGTAGGAGCCAATATGAACATCCAGGTTCCGCTATTGGTTATTGACCGGAGATGAGTCTCGGTCATGTCTACATAGTTCTCGAACCCGTAGGGTCCGCACGCTTAACGTTTGATGACGATCGGTATTATGAGTTTATGAGTTTTGATGTACCGAAGGTAGTTCGGAGTCTCGGATGAGATCACGGACATGACGAGGATTCTCGGAATGTCCGAGACATAAAGATTGATATATTGGACGACTATATTCGGACACCGGAAGTGTTCCGGAAAAGTTTCGGATTTAACTGGATTGCCGAAAGGGGGTTACCGGAACCCCCTACGAGGGGGATGGTCCATAGTGGGCCTTGAGGAAAGGAGAGATGCAGCCCATAGAGGCTGGCCGGCGCCCCACCTAGGGATCCTAGTTGGACTAGGATTGGGGGGGCGCCACCTCTCCCTCTTTTCTTTTCCCTCTCTTTCTTCTTGGTAGACTCCTACTAGGAATAGGATTGCAATCCTATTCCAAGTAGGATTGCCCTAGCCGCACCATAGGAGGCCGGCCGGCCCTCCCCTCTTGCTCCTTTATATACGGGGGCAGGGGGGCACCCAAAGACACACAAGTTGAATTGTTCCAGCCGTGTGCGGTGCACCCCTCCACAGAAACACACCTCGGTCATACCATCGCAGTACTTAGGAGAAGCCCTGCGCCGGTAGATACATCATATCCGTCACCACGCCGTCGTGCTGACGAAACTCTCCCGTGAAGCTCAACTGGATCAAGAGCTCGTGGGACGTCATCAAGCTGAACGTGTGCTGAACGCGGAGGTGCCGTACGTTCGGTGCTTGATCGGTTGAATCGCGAAGAAGTTCGACTACATCAACTGCGTCACTTGACGCTTCCGCTTCCGGTCTAGGAGGGTACGTAGACACACTCTTCCCTCTCGTTGCTATGCATCTGGTAGATAGATCTTGCGTGATCATAGGAAAATTTTAAAATACTACGTTCCCCAACAACCCTTGGCACCTCAGAAGCAGCTCCAAGCCAAGGACGCAGGAGGCCATTGACCCTCCGGAGGCGCGCTAACCTCGCGAGACGTCGCCACGTCTCGTGCGAGCGCTAGGAGCGAGGAGCCTGAAGTCGGCGGCAGGTCATGAGCCCCTGATCGGTAGACTTCATGAGCCTTTGTCGCCACAACCGGAGGAGACCTAGAGAGGCAAGATCAGGAAGGGGCGCTATACATAGAGAACCACAAAGATAAGGTACTTACCCTTTCACTGCTATGTATTTCCTCTGTTTTAGGGGCCGAAAACCACCGCTGTCGTGGCGCCGCAGCTTTCTTCTTTTGCGAAGTACCTCCAGGTTCGGGCGAAGCAGGCTGAAAGTTGGGGCGTGATCCTCTGCAGCTCAAGGACATGGCGTCGCTTCGGCGGTGCGCGCCGGGCTCGCGGGCGAGGCCTCGCCAGCGGCTACGGGGCGCGCCTGCTGGCGACGGGTGACCTCGAGAACGCACACAGGGGCTTCGGGAGCAGTCACTTCAGGAACACAATGTGAACTCTCCTCCTCGCCAGCCGCTTCAGGAGCACCCGACAGCGCCCGCCCTTCTACGCTCGCATTGGGGGCATGCACCATGGAATCAACAAGTACTGGGGTCACCAAGACGAGGTTCTCACGGGGCCTTCCAAGGCCCTCCGAACTTAGCCCCCACTCGTGGTAGAGGGGCATCTGCTTCACGAAGCTCTTCTTGTTCGAGCAGTTGTACAGGAGGCAGCCATTCTTCGGGAGCTTAGCAGGGGCTGGGTCGCCAGTGAGGAGCTCAAGCACTACGCACAACGTTTCAAGGGGAGCGAAGGCACCTGGAGCCTTATCTGGTCTTCGGGGCCAGAAAAGGTCCACATCGGGCAAGAATGGCACTAGAGTGGGGCAATGCATAGCCCGACAAAATCCCTCACCACCATTGGAGTGGTCACACCGGCCTTCCTCAACCCGGCCTGCCTGGTCCAAACAAAGGCGACCGCTAGTCGACAAGCTTCTCATGGCACCAGTTAGAACTAGGCTCCGCTGGTCTTCGCGGGAGTAGAAGCAAAGGGCTGAGAGTGATGGCATCCACAAATAGCCATTGCTTCTGGAACCCCTTCATAGATATATGGAGCGCGAGGTCGATGCCCGAGCCCGTCGTCGCCGCTTCATCTTGGAAGGCCACGCACCCGGAGCACTGGTGGCTGTTGATCAAGTGGAGCGAGAAGAAGTGATGAAACAAGGCGACAGACGGAGCAATGCCTACCATGGCCTCACACAGGAAGTCAAAGGCGGCAAGAAGGACGATGGACACGGGATCCAGATGCAGTGCCTGGATCTGGTAATGCGTAAGTACAACATTGAAGAAATTGGAGAAAGGTGGAACCAATCCAGCCAGAAGAGCATGGAGGTGGATAGGGATTTCAGTGGCCTCCATGTCCTCCATGTGCCTGGAAGTGAGCCAGACCATCGTCGCTTTCCACTCATTGGATCCAGCAGCGATGGCCGGCCGGACCTTGGCTAGCCCTCCGAGTTAATCACCATCAACCGGTCAAGCGCAGGCTCCCAAACGGGCTGAGATTTGGCGGGGGCTCTATTTCTCCCCTTCTTCTTCTTCAACCTGGGGCCATCGAGGCGAATGGAAGATTGGTGAGGCGCCGAGTCAACGAAAAGGGCCACTGGGTCGCAAGATGGAGAGACGAAGGGAAGGACAAGTCTGGGCACGGTGTGCAAATCTGGCAAGGTTATGCAAGCAGCAGGCGGCTATCAAGTCATGCGTTTGCGAGGCGACATGGGGAAGTTGAGATGCCCACGTCTAATCCGGGCGCCATGCGTCGACCAAGACTGCAGGCGATTGGGGCCCGCGACACTTCTCCCTTGCCCTTTGGCTTCGCCATGAAGCCTAGTCCGAGCACGCCTTGGGCCCCGGGGCTACTGTCGGCGTACTGGGAACCAGGGTACCCAGACTTGCCTGCTTGCGGCCCATGGCGTGGCTCCTTTTCAGGCCTGGTATGTCCCATCTTCAGCACCGACACTCAAGACCCTCGCGAGGGACCAAGCCTCACGGGGCGGACGACACCAAGACCTTCGGAAGGGGCAGCCTCGTCTGGTTGGGACCCGAGGAGCGGAGAACTCTATGCAAGCCCCACCCCACATGGTTTGCATGACGCAAGCCATTATGACCAAGTCCAGGCGGGCTCAAGCGGGCGCAGTACATCAGTTTCCTCTTTGGTGCTAAGTAAGCGGGCTCAGACGTAGAGTCCCGAGGAATTAGCCAAAGATTTCCATTCCAGTGCAACAAGACCAAGACCGCCAGGACGGCAGGACGGAGGTCATCACCGAGCCCACCATGGCGTCAGGATCAGAGGCTTTGCAGGCAAAGACCACCTTTAGTAAGGATAACATGTACTAGTTGTCCCCCTTCAAAATTGGCCGTTGTGGCATCCCTTCAAGCCAAACATTCCGGGGAAGAGGACCAAGGCCACTATATAAGTAGGATAGCTACCACCCAGCAAGGGGATCAGATCCATTCCACCCTAACAAGCTCACCGGCTTGTCCGAGCCCAAAAACACCTCTCCTCCGGAGGTTGTTCACTCATTGTTCTAATTCATCCATAGCCCATCTCGAGGCTAATCCACCATACTGCTAGAGTAGGGCCACACACCGCTAGGTGGCCTGAACTAGGATAAACTGCCTCGTGTCTCTTTTACATTCTTACTCATCGTGCTAGTTCGTGAGATGGCGAGTAGATAGATAGGCGAGGTTGAGATCTTCGCACGCACCCCAGAGTTCAAACCTAGTAGGGTTTTGCGGAGCCTAGAATCGGACAATCACTATTGAAATCAAGATATTCGGGGTGTGATACCTTAGGGCCTTTAGCCATGAAGCATCTTCCAATTCCTTCATTTGGTGAGTCAAATATGTCGTAGGAGTTGGATGACACATGAGCAATTCTGGCAACACCTTCATCTAGAGTATCTTCGGAGTCGGAGTAATAGCTTCTCTCGGAGTGGTCATCGGAGTCGGAACCGGATACCCATTCACCACCATGAGCTTGATGTCTTCGTCTTGTATAGCTCCTTGATGATTTGTCCTTCCTTTCTGAATCCTTGCTTCTACGAGAGGGGCCTCATTCATAACGATCATCTTTACTCCTTCTCTCTCTTGGTGGTGTGTTGTGGTGGGCACACGACAAATGCCAAGGGATGGCTAAAGATAGGAGGCGGCTCGAGGGCACTGGTGGGCTCCAGAAGCGGGGTTGGTATGAGCGAGCGTGGGACGCAAGACTCCCAGGTTCGGGGCTCTCTAGTGAGATAACACCCCTAATCCTGCCGAGCGTGGTTGATGTTTTACCAGTACATAGTTGCTCCTTGAGCTGTATGGAGGAAGGAGGAAGACATGCCAGGGCTTAGGCTACTTCTCCCGAGGTGTGTTTATCCTGTTCTCTACTAGGGTTCGCCCGTATGCATGAGGGCTCTGGGGGGTTTTATAGGTCAGCCCCCAGGGATACAATGGTAATGTTACACAGCCGTGGGGCCGGATAGTCATTGTCAGGGAAGCAGGCGCTGGGACCCGTCGGGTACAGGGCTCGCCGGGTTCTTCGGATGCGGGGTTCGCTGGGTACGGGGGCACTGTGTGCCGTCTTGTCATTCGTCAGGGAGTGGCCGGTTTGAGTCGGGTACAGTGTGTTCTGTCATGTCACCGTCTGCCGACGTCATGGGTGGTGACGATTACACTATTGCCACGCCCCGGCTGACTAGGGGCATGGGCGAGGCACTATTGCCTCGGTCATCAGCAGGTGGCATCTCATCCCATCGTACGGCCGGGATGGGACGGGAGCTATCCCGCGACCGGATTGGGGAACACGCCACGGGTCGGTCTGGTTTGTTGGAGAAGTCTTGGCGCATTGGGTCGGGATCCCTCGAGCCGGCCGTTGGGGCCGAATCATGGGAGCCGGCCGGACTGGAGAGTCTTGGCAGATCATGGGTCCTGGCCGGGTCGATCGACCCGGCCAAGTGAGAGCCGGATTGGGGGGTGATGCTGGCTCCATCATTTTTGAAATGGATCCGGCTTCCGTTGCCTTCCTGGGGTTCATCCCCCCGATAGTAGTCCCCGAAGCTCTGAAGGTCCACTGTCTTCGGGTAAAAGGGCCTTCACAGTTTCCTTTCCTTGGAGGCGAACTTGAGGGTCACTGGACCCGACAATACTTGCTGTGTGCCGGTTTCCAGAAGCCGGATTGCGGCGTTTCGACAACGGCGGGAAACCGAGGAGCCCGCCGAATCTTGAGCGATCGTTTGGGTTCCGCACGGGCGCCACGTGGAGCCTGGAAGCCGGAGAGGCATGACAGGCCACACGCACGACGTGCTAGGGCGACGTGCTGGGGCCCATGGTCGCGCGGTCGCGTGGCCTCGGCCCATGCGCGCGGATTTATTGCGGCGTCTCCGGACCGGTTGCCCATCTGGGGGCAGTTACTGCGCACGTACATGCACATTTATTGCGAAGAAGTGGGAGAGGTGGGCGCAATCGATCCCACTCCCCCATGTTCGAACCGTGGCTATAAATTGGGCTGAGGGGGCGGCAAAAATTGTTCCCGCTCGCGCCCTCCTGCCTTTCCTTGTCTCCTCTGCTTCTTGCGACTGCCACATACCGTGATTCTCGTTGTTCCAAGTAGAGGCCAACTTCTTCTTCTTTCTCTTCCATGCTTCTCGTCGATGGCAATGCTGTCGGGCTCATCGATGGGCCCGACCATCACCGAGGACGATATCTCCTATCTCCGCACCACCAAGCGCCTGCCGCCGGAGACGAAGGTCGCCGTGCCCTTGCCGGGGGACGAGCGGGAGCCATGCCCCGTGGGCGCGGAGCGTGTGGTTTCCCTCACGCACTTCAAGCGCGGGTTTGGGCTGCCTGCGAGCGACTTCTTCCGCGAATTCCTGGAGTTCTTCGGGCTCCAGCCCAATCATCTTGGAGCCGGTGCCATTGTGCAGCTCTCGTGCTTCGTCACGCTCTACGAGGCGTACCTCGGAGTCGAGCCCTCCCTCGACCTCTTCGCGCGCCTCTTCATCCTGAAGCAGCAGGGGCCAAAGGCCGGGGAGATGTAGGAGTGCGGGGCCGCCGTCATCTGCAGGCGGCCGGGGGACGAGCGGCCAAGGTGCCATTGGTGGATTACGCCAAGAAGTGGCAGCACTCCTTCTTCTACATCTGCAATCTAGGCGCGGACCGCATCAATCAGTCGCTGTTCATCAACTCGCCACCGCGGGCGAAGCAGAATTGGTCGTACTACCCCAAGCGGCCGCCACAGGCGGTTCTCAACCTGTGCGAGTGGGTGGTGGTGATGAAGGAGCGGGAAGGGCTTTCCGGCAACGACCTCGTCACGAATTTCATCGCTCGGCGGGTGTTGCCGCTGCAGCAGCGCGTCCATCTCATCGGCGAGATGACCGGCCTCGAGGACCCCGACCGCATGTCCAATCTGTGGCTGAGGGCGGACCAGGTCGCGCGCCAGGTCAATGACATTTCCAAGGCCAACCTGCCAAATGACTGGCAATACGGGAAGGCCCCGTATAGTCACGCGAACCCGGCACCCATGGTGAGTCCCTGGTCTCCATATTTTGTTGCCGCACATCTCCTTATCCGTCCAGACGCGACGCGGGAGGTGCTTTTAAATGCCATCCGGCATCCTTACGACCGGACAGGAACGCATGTGGTGCGCACCGTCTCAAAGGAGCCTGAGGACCACGGGGGAGGGGAGGGAGCGGCCGCCGAGGCGGGCGCGGGGCGCCGAGCAGGTGCGCCCATCTTTCTCTCTCGTGTTGTCAGTTATGGGACGGCTCCGGAGGTGCTGATGCGAGTTGTTGGTGTAGCTGCGCTGGGTGGACGAGGCGGCAGCACTGCCGGGGCCGGGTCGTCCCGGGCGGTGTAGACGGCGGCGGGAGGACGAGGCGACGGCGCGGCTGGAGCCGGGTCGTCTTGGGCGGTGTCGGCGGCGAGCCGGCCACACGGGAAGGGCAACGCCGCGCCGCCGGCTCTGCCCGTGAAGAGTGCGGCGGGCGCGGTTGGGGGCGTGAAGTTGGCCGCCAAGAGGAGGCGTGTCACTCAGCCGACAAGGCATGCCGTGTCGTTGCTACCAGGGTGAGTTTTTTCTCTAGCCTGAGCCGAGTGGCTCCATTAAGCCCTTGTTTGCTTACTTGTCTTGATTTTTCAGGTCGTCGATCTCGTTGGCATTGGCGGAGGCGGAGGCCGCGTCCCCTAATGGTGCTGGCTTCCGGAAGAGTCGGTCCAGCATTATCGACCCAGGCGAGGAGGAGGGGTGGGCGGATCCGGAACTTGGTCTAGATCCATCCGACGTGGAAGGCCGGGCCTGGAGGGACCAGGACCGGGCCGAGGCCGACCTTGAGGCGGCATCGACCCGGGCCTGAAGCAATGCTGCAGAGGCATGGGTGCGAGCTGGCGCGGCCGGAGATGCCGACCGGGACGATGGTGGCGGCGACAGCTTTCGTGCCGTCGTTGGAGGAGGAGCACGGCCAGGGCGGCCGTGCCAATGCGAAGGACCTCGACCGGGAGGTCGTGGTTATCGAGGACGGGACCCCGCCGCGGGCCGACGCGGCCGAGCGAGCGGAGGCCGATGGAGGCGGCGGTGACGCCGTCTTATGGGAGGCGGTGCAGACAGCGCTGCCATGAGCGCCGGTGGTAGTGGTGGCGGAGAGGACGCCGGCCGTAGGGCAGACTGCCAGCGGCGAGCACACCCTTGTGCTCCGATCCAAGGCCCGCCGTGCCGTTGGGCCGCAGCCACCGCGGCACGGATCTGGCGAGGTCTTCTTTGGGCCGCCGACCCAGGAGGAGGCGTCAATGGCCGCCATGACCCGGCGCCTGAGAGGGCGGAAGGACCAGGTCCAATCCTATGCCTGGGTCGAGCTGGAGCAGGCGCGGGAGCTGGAGGACGCCGTGCTCGTAAGTTCTTTCTTCACGATGCTTGTTTCTTCTTAGTGGGGGCGCGCCAGCGCACCCACAGGGTGTAGTCCCCAAGATTTGGGCCAACTGCGTAGCTGTTGGGTCGAGTCTTCAAATAGCTATCTTCTTTACTTGATTGTTGTTTCGTTTTGTAGCAACTGGACTCCTATCGGGTCGGCTTCTACAGCCGGCTTCTCGAGGCGCACGAGCGGCTCAAGGAGCAGCTGGCCGCCAAGGAGGAGGAGCTCCGCATCGTGACATGTAGTTTTCCATGTGTTTTTTCCTTTCTTTCTTGGGAGTCTTCGGGTGGTGCTTTGTCTCTGAGTCGTTCCTCTGCAGCCGCGGTGGAGTGGACGAGGCAGGAGGCGACGGGAGCCCGTCATGTGCTCGACGAAGCCGGCCAGCTGTAGAAGCAGCGGGCGGGCGACAAGAGCCGCCTCGAGGCCGAGGTGGAGCAGCTCCGGGCGGAAACCGCCAAGGTCGCGGAGACGCAACGGGCCCTTGCCGAGGCGGACCATCAGCGTGGCAAGCTGGCCGACGTCAAGGGCCAGCTTTAGGCCGAGGTGGAGCGCCCGAAGGGGCTGGTGGCCGCGGCGGAGGAGGCCAAGCAGGGGGAGACCCGGCGCCACGAGGAGGCCGAGAAGGTGGCCGCGGACAAGGACATCGAGCTGAAGGCGACCAAAGCCACGGTCACCCAACTGGAGGCGACGGTCAAGGATCGCGACCGCGCCCTCGACCAGGAATGGCGCGGTACGTCGCTTGAAGCGCAGCACCTGGAAGAATCCTTCTCCAGTAAGTGCTTTCATTGGGTCTTTTGACGGGCTGAGGTTTTGGCTTCTCTTTTCATAGCGACTCTCTTCTGATTCTCTTCTCGACACGGGTCTTCCCGGAGACGCAAGAGCTGGTGGAGGAGGCAGTCCGCTTCCAGCGTGATTCGGAGGGCGTGGTCGGCTCCGGGACTGACCCAAATGTGGCCTGGACCTTCCCGGAGCTTATGACCGCCGCCAAGGCTTGTCTACAAGCCTTGGGAGGGCAGATGGCGCGGCTCTCCAAGGCCGGCACAGCGATGACGACGACCCTTTGGCCGGGCTCCGCTGCGCCGACCAACTTCTCGCGTCTTGCGTGATGGCTTGAGGCGGGGCCGGGTCGGCTCCATGACTGACGCCTTTCCGCCGCCCGTGCTGGTGCAGAGATGGCGCTCAGGTTCGCGATATCTTGTCATCCGGACTTGTCGCTAGAGGCGCTGATGGGCCAGCAAGCCGGCTCGGAGAGCCAGCTGCAGGTGGAGGCGGGCCGGATTGCTGTCCGGGCCAGCTACATCGCCGGGTTCTCCTACCACGACGTGTTCCGACCGGAGCGGACGGAAGACGGCGGAGTCGTGCCTACTGATGACTTTGGCTTGCTCCTGGACGATCCGGACGGCAGCTCCGAGGAGACGGGTGTCTATCGCGACACGGGCGTCGACGACGGAGACACCGGCACCTTGGTGTAACACCCCAAATTTTTGAGTTGGTTTTTCTTCCAAAGTTTTGGCCTTTTGGAAGAGGGTTGTTTGATCTATTCTTTTAACCTTTCTAAAATCCCTTCTGGCCAAAGTTTGTGTGTATTCTCAAGCTTGGTTTTTGGCCTTGAAGTTTTTCTCTTGTGTTTAGCTCAAGCCCTAGTTGATTTTCAAAGAAGTTGTTTGAATTCTCCCCTTTTTGATTTTTTTTGCCTCTCAAGTTTGATCTTGGACTTATCTCCCCTCCAACCTTCATCTTGCCATGACCCCAACAGAAATATTTCTCTCCAATACTCTCTTCACACCTTAGGACAAGTCTCTCATGAATTCCAGCAAGTTTTGACCTTATTGGGATTTTTCCTCTATTTATTTCACTCCAAAAACTAATTCTGTCTTTTATAGTAGGCCTTGGTGATTTACAAAGGAACCACCATGCCTAGCTTGTTGTTTGATTCCAAACCAACTCTCCTAGATAGTCTTTAGTACCCACAACCTAGATCCATCTTGTTTCACTGGTCCATAGTTCAAAATTTTCAAATTTCACCTGCTGCAAGTTTGGACCAGATTTGCAAAATTTGGTGAAATTCATACTTATCTTCTTCCAAAAATTTTGTGAAAAATCAGGCAGCCTCTAGATACATCAAGAGGCCACTCTACCAAAAATCAGCCCCAGAAGCATTGCACACATACCAGAATCATTTCATCAAACACCTAGCATACACTGTACTGTCAGCTGTTAACTGAAACTGTCGACAGACAGTTCGTCAATTTTGTCAGTTTCGTCAGTTTCTTCAGGCGCAGCGACAAAACCTCACCAGTACCCCCTTGGCTCGATGCTGCACTGCAGCTTCTTCTTATCCAGTGCGCCGCACGCTCGCTTGGCCGCTTCTGGGCGTCGGTGGCGCTCTGGCCCGACCACGCCGGCGACTGCCACGACAACAGTGCCGCCCGTGGCGGCTGACAGAAGCAACCCCGCGGCTCGACGCCGTTTGGCGCCGCACAAACCACCCTAGCGCTCCGCGTGTCCATCTCCACTGCCAACGCACGCCTGCCGCACCGTCGCCGTGGCCTGGCGCGCGTAGAGCGCGTCTTCTGCCGCCGACGTGCCGCACGGCCGTTCCGTCGGGGACAGCCCGTTACTCCCCCTCCCCTGCTAAGTTAGGCGCAGGAATGGAACCACTACAGCTCCTAGATGATGCTCAAGCCCCTAACTCCGCCGTCCGACCACTGCAGCACCGTAATCGACTCGCCGGACTTATCCGTTCAGGGCAGCCACCTCGAGCCGGCTATATAAGGCACCCCGAGCTCGTTTTTGAGCCCGCACACCATCACTACCTCCCTAGATCACGCCCAGCCTCTGGAAGAGCCTCGAAGGGCCCTTCTTCCCCAACTCCGGCCAACCCCCTCCACCTCGGGCTACAGCTTCATCCACTCTAGTGAGAGCTTCTCCGCCGCCGTGGACTCGAGCGTAGCACCCTGGCACCCACCTAGACCTAACCCCCACTTCAATTTCATCCCAGGAACCCTCTCCGACGAGGTCCACGACCACGCGAGCCGCCGTCCGCCGGAGACAGTGTCGCCGTCGACGTGGGGCTCGCCGACACCCAACTCCACCACCGTTCGACGTGGAAGACCACCGAGAAGCCGTAGGTATCACTCCCCTCCCCTAACTCGCCGTGGATTGACGCCGGCGATCACCGCAGCACCGGCGCCGGTGCGACTCTGCTTCTGTTTTTCAAACTTGACGCGTGGGGCCCCTTGTCAGCCTCACCCCTCTCCCCTCCGAACCGTTTTCTGTAAGCGCATTCGGCAAAATACGTCTCCCCTCTACGGTTGACGTACTGCGTACTGGTTTGCTTTGCTGTTTTCTGTTCTAGCCCCTGGAACTTTTCTGTTTCATTACAGATGAGTCCCTGGACAGAAACTCTAATATCTTTCAATCTAAAAATGCTTTTGAGTTGATTCTTTTTCTGTCCACTTTAGTTTTCTGCCTAGTTTTTTGTCATATTTATGTGAAAATTTTTGGAGCAACTTTATTTGCACGCGCGGTATTTATGTGAGTATGTATTTATTTGAATACATAGATATCGGAGGCCGTGACGGAGACGCGAACCACACCGAGTTAGGCTCCGACTTTTCAGAACCAGGCAAGCATGTTTGAACCTTTGATATGATGAGTGTGTTGCATGTTTGCTCGAGTAGTTCCTCTCATAAGCATGGTCATATAAGCATTGTGTATGGTTATATTTCATGCAAGCAAGCTTCGGGCGAGTCCGGAATGAAAATGTTTGAACCACCTCGATCATATAGTGATATGATGGGTGGAATGCTGGTATTGTTGGAGCATGCCAGTAGTTGGTTATCTCAGTATCAACGGAGATCATGTCATGATTCCGTTCATCTCCTTTTCGGTACTATCATAGGCCGCCCGTTGGGATTACGGTCTAGTCGGTTGTAAACCACTTCCCGAGTACACACCAAGTAGAGGGGCCGGGATGAGGGTTCCATGGCCCTGGAATAAAGCCCGTCATTCGGTCAGGGGGCATGGATGTTTCCGGTTGGGACCGAGAGGGGGGCACCCCTTAGAGCGCGCATATATAAATTTGATCCCATGCTATTCGAGGTTGTAGCCTCCCCGTCTTAAAGTTTTCTGTGAATGTCGTCGCGGGTGATTCCGGATGACATGATGTTAAATGGGTGTGTACTGGTTAGTCGGGTTTCTACTAAAACACCGTAGACGGGACTAGCCCACGTGGCTAGTAGAACCGTTGGCTATGAGTTAATGGTACAAGCTCTAGAGAGTTAAATTCTTCCAGTAGCCATGTTTATGGCCTAGGGTCAATCTTCATGTCAACCCGGTGACCGTCTCTAGTATATTCTTGTTGGTAACCAGAATAGTGTTTTCGTCAAGTTCATTTGGTAGATGAACTCACCAACTATCTCTGTATTGATTTTACTTTCAGAAGTATTTCATCATTATACTACTGTCATTTATAAGCCCTTTATGTGATGTCGCTCAGACGTCCGACTGTGGCATTCTTGTTATTTATAAGCCCTTTATGTGATGTCGCTCAGACGTCCGACTGTGGCATTCTTTTTATTTATAAGCCCTTTATGTGATGTCGCTCAGACGTCCGACTGTGGCATTCTTTTTATAAGCCCTTTATGTGATGTCGCTCAGACGTCC
>LR738710.1:666798406-666935630 GCA_902687465.1 Secale cereale | reverse complement strand
GTCCGACTGTGGCATTCTTTTTATAAGCCCTTTATGTGATGTCGCCCAGACGTCCGACTGTGGCATTTCTTTTATTTATAAGCCCTTTATGTGATGTCGCTCAGACGTCCGACTGTGGCATTCTTTTATTTATCAGCCCTTTCTGCGATGTCGCTCAGACGTCCGACTGAGGCATTCTCGTTTTTTGTTTTTTGCTATAAGCCCTTTATGCGGTGTCGCTCAGACGCCCGACTGTGGCCTGCTATCATTTATTATTTTCTTACGAGGCGTCACTCAGACACTCGTTTGGTCTCCTTATATTTATCTTATGGATTTCGGGAGGATTTTCGCCCGACTTCTATCGTTGCATACAGGTCTTTAATATTTTATTCCGGTCGCATTTTTGCTGGAATACTCATATGCATCATGTTGGCATTTATTATATCTTAAGTCCGAACTGTCTTGCGAGTACATTCAAAGTACTCACCTGGCTTGTTGATTTGGCCAGATGTGGACGAAGGCGATCTCATGGATGAAGAATTCGATAGCGAGTCCGACGCTTAGTGGAGTCCCAGTCAGTCCCTTGCGATCCTGGAGTTGATCACTGTTTTATAACCGCTTCCGCCTACCACCAAATAAATTCATCGGGTTTCACTCCGATACCCGATGAGCTGTAATATTTTGGAGTCACATCACCCACTTCACTGTGACATATTCCACCACCTTTATTTACGAGTTAGTAGTATGCCACCCTGCCTTGTGTCATATCCGCCTCTATGTATCATATTGGCGCGCTTGTAATAAAATTGTTGAACAACCCCCAGCTCAACCTTGTATAATATTCAGTGTACTGGAATTCTGTGTCAAGGAATTGTCTGCCAGCAGGTAATAATATTCCTCGATGGTTTAATAAAAAGGTCGGTCTTCCGGTAATAATTTTACTGAAGGACCGGTCCTGACACTTGGCGGGCCCAGCGGGTGCGGAGGCGGACGCCTGAGGCCGCCTGTTTTTAAATCTTTGTAGATATTTCTATTAGGTAGTAGGTCCACCCCACCCACTGGCTGCATTGGGTGTAATGAATTCTGGCCTTGGGCCTTTTTGAATTAAACGTTGTGTATGAATGTCGTGAATGTTTGCGCTCTTTCTTTTCGTCTGTTGAGCCATTCTTCTGCGTTTCCCCCCCTCGGGCTTCCCCCACGTGATTTTGACGGCCGAGGCTCTGATCCGTGACAAGGGGTTTGGCTTTGAGAGAAAGCGCGTAGTAGTTAGGCGTTTGAAACGTTGAGCGCGAGTGAAAATTGTACTGGGCCGGCTCGCGGTGATCCGGCGGCCGGCCATGTGATGACTTATCTGGTCGTGGCATGGCCGGGTAGGTCGACCCATCAGTCATTTGCTTTGTTTTCGTGGCGCGCTGGTGCTATGGCCTTGTGCGCTTGTCGATCGACAGCCGAAGCCGGATCTGTGGCTTAAGGCGGAGCGGGAGATCGCGGCGATCCCAACACGTCAAGCAAAGTTAAGCGAGGTGACGGGTAGCGACCGAGCCGGCCAGCCCCCTAGTCCCCGGGTCGAACGGGTCGGACCGGTGATCGGGTTTGGACGAAGAGATAGGTAAAGCATGAAATGCGAGGGACACAAATAACTTGGTCGAAAAGGGCGCCCCCCGAGCATCGTTCGGGGACCCCATAGTTTTTAATTGAGCACCAAAGGCAGTGATACATACACGTACACGGCTAACTGCAAAACGGACGGAGGAATTCCATGTTCCAGGACCGAGTTGTTTCTTCTTCGGCCGTGTCCCTCTTGCGCTTGTTCGACTTGCGGGCGTCGATGAGGTAGTAAGCGTTGCGGTCGTACAAGGCCTTGTTGATGATGAAGGGGCCCTCCCGTGGGGAGGACTGCTTGTGCCGGCCGGCTTGCTACTGGACGAGTCGAAGTCGAGGTCTCCCTCGCGGAAAGTGAGGGGCTTGATCTTCTTGTTGTGGTAGTGCCTCAGGCTTTGCTGGTAGATGGCTGAGCGGCTGAGCGCTAGGAGACGCGCGTCCTCGAGTAGGTCGATGCCGTCCTCGTGGGCTTCTTTGGCTTCAGCCTCAGTGTACATCATGACACGTGGCGAGTCAGACTCGACGTCGGTCGGGATAACGGCTTCTGCTCCGTAGACGAGGAAGAATGGGGTAAACCCGATCGACCGGTTCGGCGTTGTTCGGAGGCTCCGGAGGACGGCCGGCAGTTCGTTGAGTCAGCTGCCGGGTGAGCGGATGAGCGGCTTGACGAGCCGTGGCTTGATGCCGGATAGGATGAGGCCGTTTGTCCACTCGACCTGGCCATTGGATCGCGGGTGTGCAACGGACGCCAGGTCGAGGCAGATGCCGGAGATGGAGTAGTGCTACGCGAGCGCGCCCTTGGCGAAGTTAGTACCGTTGTCCGTGATGATGATGTTCGTCATGTCGTAGCGCACCGCTATGTCCTTGATGAATCAGACGGTCGTTGGCCCATCCAGCTTCTTGATCGGCCTTGCCTCGATCGGCTTGGTGAATTTGTCAATTGCTACCAGCAAATGTGTCTTGCCGCCTCGGGCTGTTTTGAAAGGTCCCACCATGTCGACCCCCCAGACCGTGAAAGGCCAGACGACCGGTATGGTCCGGAGCGCCGACGTTGGTTGATGGGTGCGCTTGCTGAAGCGCTGGCATCCCTCGCACATGAGGACGAGCGACTCGGCGTCTTGGAGGGTCGTGGGCCAGTAGAAGCCATGGTGGAAAGCCTTGGCCACCAGGGATCGTGACGTAGCGTCATGCTCGCACTTGCCCTGGTGTATGTCGAGGAGGGTCTTCATGCCCTTGTCTTGCTCGACGCAGCGCTGGAATATGCCGGTGGGACTGCGCTTGACGAGCTCATTACTGATGATGTTGTAGGCGGACGCTCGGCACTGCACTTGCCGAGCTTCGATCTCGTCAATGGGGAGGATCTCGATATCCAGGAACTCCGAGATAGGCAGGGCCCAAGATGGCGCCGTCACCACGGAGAGAACGGCCACCATGGTTGGTTCAGGGGCGGCGGCCCCCGAGCCGTGTCCGGCAGTCCCCGGGCCAGGAGCGGGAGTGGCCGGACTGAGGTTGCAGTCACTGGGCCGAGTTCGGCAGTCCCCGGGCCGGACTCGGCAGTCCCCGGGTCGGGCTGAGCAGTCCCCGGTCCGGGTCCGGCAGTCCCTGGGCCGGATTGAGGCGCGGCCGGGTCGTCTGGGACGTGGATGTACTCTGAGTCCGGAGATGGCTTGACGGACGGCTTGCGCAGGTCCTCGGGAGAGACGCCGGACAGAATGGACTGTCGAGACGAGGCGATCTTGGCGAGCGCGTCGGCCGCCTCATTCTCCGCCCGCGGGACGTGGAGGAACTCGCAGCCCGCGATGAATCCGGACAGCTGATGTGTGAGGAAGCGGTAGCTTGCCATGTCGGGGTTGCAGGCATCCCACTCGCTGGAGCACTGCTGCACCACCAGGTCCGAATCGCCGTAGCATAGGATTTGCCGGATGTCGAGTTCCTTGGCTAGCCGGAGGCCATGCACAAGGGCCTCGTAATCGGCGACGTTGTTGGAGGCGGCGAAGTGGATCTGGAGCACGTACTTGAGTCGATCACCCTTTGGGGACGACAACACTATGCCGGCCCCAAGGCCAAGACCCATCTTTGAGCCATCGAAGTGCATGCGCCAGTGTGTCGAGTCCGGAGGCGGCGGCAAGTACTGGGTCTCTGTCCAGTCGACGAGGAAGTCGGCCGGAGCTTGGGACTTGATTGTGGTGCGGGGCTCGTAGAGGATGGTGTGGCCGGCTAGCTCGAGCGCCCACTTGGCGACCTGACCAGAGGCGTCGCGGCACCCGATGATCTCGCCGAGGGGGGGCCGTGCTGACCATGGTGATCTTGTGCTCTTAGAAGTACTGCTTCAGCTTCTTGGCGGTGAAGTACATACTGTAACACATCTTCTGGTAGTGTGGGTAGTTCTGCTTGGAGGTGGAGAGCACCTCGCTCAGGTAGTAGACGGGATGCTGGACGACTTAGATCTTGCCCTTCTCTGGTCGCTCGACCACCAGCACCGTGCTAACTGAGCGCCAAGTTGCGGCTATGTAGAGCAACAACGGCTCTTTCTCGGTTGGAGCGTCCAGGACGGGCGCGGTGGAGAGCATGCGCTTGAGGTCACGAAAAGCTTCGTCCGCTTGGTCGTTCCACTCGAACGGCGTCGTCTTCTTCATCAGCTGGTATAGGGGCATGGCCCTCTCGCCCAGCCGGTTGCAGAACCAGCTGATCGAGGCCAAGCAGCCGGTGAACTTCTGGACATCATGCCACCGAACCGGCTTGCACATGTGCTCGATGGCCTTGATTTTCAACGGGTTTGCCTCAATGCCGCGCTCCGAGACGAGGAAGCCGAGCAGCTTTCTGGCTGGGATGCCGAAAAAGCATTTATTTGGGTTGAGCTTGATCTTGTATTCACGCAGGTTGGCGAAGGTTTCCTTCAGGTCGTCGAGGAGCGTGAGGTGCTGCTTGGTCTTCACCATGATGTCGTCCACGTAGACGTGGATATTGCGGTCGAGTTGCTGCAGCAAGCATTTCTGCATGCACCGCTGGAAAGTGGCTCTGGCGTTCTTCAGGCCAAACGACATGGTGATGTAGCAATACGCCCCAAAGGGCGTGATGAAGGACGTCTTTAGGGCATCGGCTGGGTTCAGCTTGATCTGATGGTAGCCGGAGTAAGCGTCGAGGAAGGACAGGAGCTCGCACCCGGCGGTGGAGTCGATGACTTGGTCAATCCGCGGTAGGGCGAATGGATCCTTGGGGCAGGCCTTGTTCAGGCTAGTGTAGTCGATACACATGGCCCAGGTGTTGTTTTTCTTTAGGACGAGGACTGGGTTGGCCAGCCACTCGGGGTGAAACACTTCCATGATGAAGATCGGCTGCCAGAAGCTTGGCGATCTCTTCACCGATGGTCCTTCTCTTCTCTTCGCAGAAACGTCGTAGGGGTTGGCGTACAGGTTTGCCGTCCTTGCGGACGTGAAGTTTGTGCTCGGTGTACTCCCTCGGGATACCCGGCATGTCCTTTGGGGACCATGCAAAGATATCCCGATTCTCACGGAGGAAGTCGACGAGCTCGCCTTCCTATTTGTCATCGAGGCGGGTGCCCACAACGACGTACTTGCTGCAGATGGGGTCTTCTGGGTTGAGTTTCACCTTCTTGGTTTTCTTGGAGGGATTGAACAAAGCTTCGTTGGCCGGCTCCTCGGCTGGGACAGGCGCAACCGTCGCCTCGCTGGCCAGAGTGACGATCTGGTCGAGCTGGCGCCGCTCCTCGGCAATGACCAGTGACTCGGCCAGCTTGGACCCTTCTCGGGCGCACTCCAGAGACTTGTGGTAGTCGCCAATAATGGTGATGAGGCCCTTTGGACCCAGCAGCTTCATCTTCAGGTAGGCGTGGTGGGGGAGGCCCATGAACTTGGCGAGCGCGGGCCGGCCGAGCAGCGCATTGTACGCGCTGGACAGGTCCACCACCTCGAACCAGATCGGCTCGCGTCAGAAATGGCTGTTGTCGCCGAACAGGACGTTGAGCCGGATCAGGTCGATCGGAGAGCAGGAGTGGCCGGGTAAGATGCCATGGAAAACGGTCCTGGTCGACTCCAGGTCCTTGGCCTCGAGGCCGAGCTTGGTCATGGTGTCCCGGTAGAGGATGTTGATGCTGCTGCCGCCGTCGATGAGGACTCGTGAAAACATGCACGTGCGCCGAGGCGCGACGATGGTGGGGTTGAGGACGAGGGTGTAACCACCCGGGTTTGGCATGACGGCCGAGTGATCCTCCCGTGTCCATGTGATCGGGCGCTCTGACCAGTGCATATTTAACGGCCTGGCCGGGACGACAGTGTTTACCTCCTGCCGGATGAGGCGCTCACTACGCTTGTCGTCGCTGAGGCTGGTGAAGACGATGTAAGCCGTGTTAGGGTCCGGATAAGCGTCGTTGCACGTGGTGCCGCCAGCCGGAGGTGGTGGGGGAGGCGGAGGCTGCCGCCCCGCTCCTGGAGCCGGGGCTGGAGGCGGTAGGACATCGCTCCTCATGATGCGTTTGGTGATGGCACACTACCGGAGCGTGTGCGTGGACGACCTCGCGCCACTGTGGTGCTTGCAGGGAGCATCAAGCATCTCCTCGAAGCTCATGGCTGGTTTCCATGTCGTCTTACCGATCTGCCGGCGCTTGGCAGCTAGCTCGGTTGCAGGCGCCAGCTCGGCGGCCGCCACGAGCCGGTTGTCATGACGCTGGGCTTGTTGTTTGACCTTGCGCTTGTGCTGCTATTGGTTGTGCTGACGCTGCCGGCTTCCCTCACCAGCCGGCTTCGGAGGGGGAACCGGCTTTGTCTTGTCGGCTTCGTCTAGGGCCACCTGGATCTTCATGGCGGAGTCGGTGTTCACGTACTTGTCCGCCGTCCCTATGAGCGCGGACATGGTGGTCAGCTCGGAGCGCAACAACTTGTGCTTGAGGAGGGTACCGTCCCGACACCCGTTGACTAAGTACTGGATTGCCTGGACATCATGGACGCCCTCGCAGCTGTTCCAGAGCTTGGTCCAGCATGCTAGGTACTCCCGACCGGTTTCCGTCGGCCCCTGCACGCACATGGCGAGCTGGCTGGGATGGCCGGGTCGCCGGTAGGTCCCGGTGAAGTTGCGCATGAAGGCCTCGTCAAAATCAACCCACGTGTTGATGCTGCCCACCGGCAGACTGTTCAGCCACGTGCGGGCTGATCCCTGGAGCATGAGTGTGTTGGGGAACGTAGCAGAATTTTAAAATTTTCTACGCATCACCAAGATCAATCTATGGAGTCATCTAGCAACGAGGGAGAGGGGAGTGCATCTACATAACCTTGTAGATCGCGAGCGGAAGTGTTCAAGAGAACGGGGTTGATGGAGTCGTACTCGTCGTGATCCAAATCACCGATGATCCTAGCGCCGAACGGACGGCACCTCCGCGTTCAACACACGTACGGTTGGGGAAGACGTCTCCTCCTTCTTGATCCAGCAAGGGGGAGGAGAGGTTGATGGAGATCCAGCAGCACGACGGCATGGTGGTGGAAGCAGCGGGATTCTAGCAGGGCTTCGCCAAGCGCTACTTGAGGAGGAAGAGGTGTCACGGAAGGGAGAGGGAGGCGCCAGGGCTTAGGGTGCGCAGCCATCCCTCCCCCCTTTATATACGGGCCCTAGGGGGGCGCCGGCCACTAGAGATCTAATCTCAAGGGGGGGCGGCGGCCAAGGGGGGGAACTTGCCCCCCAAGTCAGGTGGGGCGCCCCCCACCCCCAGGGTTTCCAACCCTAGGTGTATGGGGAGGCCCATGGGGGCGCACCAGCCCACCAGGGGCTGGTTCCCTTCCCACTTCAGCCCATGGGGCCCTCTGGGATAGGTGGCCCCACCCGGTGGACCCCCGGGACCCTTCCGGTGGTCCCGGTACAATACTGGTGACCCCCGAAACTTTCCCGGTGGCCGAAAATGGACTTCCTATATACAAATCTTCACCTCTGGACCATTCCAGAACTCCTCGTGACGTCCGGGATCTCATCCGGGACTCCGAACAACTTTCGGTTACCACATACTAATATCTCTTACAACCCTAGCATCACCGAACCTTAAGTGTGTAGACCCTACTGGTTCGGGAGACACGCAGACATGACCGAGATGACTCTCCGGTCAATAACCAACAGCGGGATCTAGATACCCATGTTGGCTCCCACATGCTCCACGATGATCTCATCGGATGAACCACGATGTCAAGGATTCAATCAATCCCTTATACGACCCCCTTTGTCTATCGGTATAGCACTTGCCCGAGATTCGATCGTCGGTATACCGATACCTTGTTCAATCTCGTCATGGCAAGTCTCTTCACTCATTCCGTAACACATCATCCCGTGACCAAACCCTTAGTCACATTGAGCACATTATGATGATGTCTTACCGAGTGGGCCCAGAGATACCTCTTCGTCATACGGAGTGACAAATCCCAGTCTCGGTTTGTGCCAACCCAACAGATGTTTTCGGAGATACCCGTAGTGTACCTTTATAGCCACCCAGTTATGTTGTGATGTTTGGCACACCCAAAGTATTCCTACGGTATCCAGGAGTTGCACAACCTCATGGTCTAAGGAAAGGATACTTGACATTGTAAAAGCTTTAGCATACGAACTACACGATCTTGTGCTAGGCTTAGGATTGGGTCTTGTCCATCACATCATTCTCCTAATGATGTGAACCCGTTATCAATGGCATCCAATGTCCATGGTCAGGAAACCGTAACCATCTGATGAACAATGAGCTAGTCAACTAGAGGCTTACTAGGGATACATTGTGGTCTAAGTATTCTCACTTGCATTACTGTTTCCGGGTAATACAATTAAAGCATGAACAATAGACAATTATCATGAACAAGGAAATATAATAATAATCATTTTATTATTGCCTCTAGGGCATATTTCCAACAGTCTCCCACTTACACTAGAGTCAATAATCTAGTTACTCTGTGATGAATCGAACACCCATAGAGTTCTGGTGTTGATCATGTTTTGCTCGTGGAAGAGGTTTCGTCAACGGATTTGCGAGATTCAGATCTGTATACACTTTACAAATATCTGTGTCTCCATCTTGAATATAATTTCGGATGGAGTTGAAACGACGCTTGATGTGCTTGGTCTTCTTATGAAACCTGGGCTCATTGGCAATGGCAATAGCTCCAGTGTTGTCACAGAAGAGAGTCATTGGACCCGACGCGCTTGGAATAACTCCTAGGTCGGTGATGAACTCCTTCATCTAGACTCCTTCATGCGCTGCTTCGAAAGCAGCTATGTACTCCGCTTCACATGTATATGCCGCCACGACGCTTTGCTTGCAATTGCACCAGCTGACTGCCCCTCCATTCAAAATATACATGTATCCGGTTTGTGACTTGGAGTCATCCAGATCTGTGTCGAAGCTAGCATCGACGTAACCCTTTACGACGAGCTCTTCGTCACCTCCATAAACGAGAAACATATCCTTAGTCCTTTTTAGGTACTTCAAGATGTTCTTGACCGCTGTCCAGTGTTCCATACCGGGATCACTTTGGTACCTCCCCCCCAAACTTATGGCAAGATTCACATCAGGTCTGGTACATAGCATGGCATACATAATAGAACCTATGGCCGAGGCATAGGGTATGACACTCATCTTTTCTCTATCTTCTGCCGAGGTCGGGCATTGAGCTGTGCTCAATCTCATATCTTGCAATACTGGCAAGAACCCTTTCTTGGACTGACCCATATTGAACTTCTTCAATATCTTGTCAAGGTATGTACTTTGTGAAAGACCAATGAGGCGTCTTGATCTATCTCTATAGATCTTGATGCCTCTCCAAGGTCCCTCATTGAAAAATACTTATTTAAGTAGGACTTTATGCTTTCCAAGAGTTCTACATCATTTCCCATCAGCAATATATCATCCACATATAATATGAGAAATGCTACAAAGCTCCCACTCACTTTCTTGTAAATACAGGCTTCTCCCCAAGTCTGTATAAACCCAAACGCTTTGATCACCTCATCAACGAGAATGTTCCAACTCCGAGATGCTTGCGCCAACCCATAGATTGAGCGCTGGAGCTTGCATACCTTGTTAGCATTCTCAGGATTGAACAAAACCTTCCGGCTGCGTCATATACAGTTCTTCCTTGAGGAATCCATTAAGGAATGCCGTTTTGACGTCCATTTGCCATATCTCATAATCATAGAATGCAACAATTGCTAACATGATTCGGACGGACTTCAGCATCGCTACGGGAGAGAAAGTCTCGTCGTAGTTAAATCCTTGAACTTGTCGATAACCTTTAACGAGAAGTCGAGCCTTATAGATGGTCACATTACCATCCGCGTCAGTCTTCTTCTTAAAGATTAATTTATTTTCTATGGCGTGCCGATCATCAGGCAAGTCCACCAAAGTCCATACTTTGTTGTCATACATGGATCCTATCTCGGATTTCATGGCTTCAAGCCATTTGTTGGAATCCGGGCCCGCCATCGCTTCTTCATAGTTCAAAGGTTCACCGTTGTCTAACAACATGATTTCCATGACAGGGTTGCCGTACCACTCTGGTGCGGAACGTGTCCTTGTGGACCTATGAAGTTCTGCAGTAACTTGATCTGAAGCTTCATGATCATTATCATTAACTTCCTCCCTAGTCGGTTCAGGCACCATAGGAACATCTTCCCGCGCTGCGCTACTTTCTGGTTCGGAAGGGGTGACTATCACCTCATCAAGTTCCACTTTCCTCCCACTCACTTCTTTCGAGAGAAACTCTTTCTCCAGAAAGGATCCATTCTTGGCAACGAATACGTTGCCTTCGGATCTGAGGTAGAAGGTGTACTCAATAGTTTCCTTAGGGTATCCTATGAAGACACATTTTTTCGATTTTGGTTCGAGCTTTTCAGGTTGAAGTTTCTTGACATAAGCATCGCATCCCCAAACTTTTAGAAACGACAACTTAGGTTTCTTGCCAAACCATACTTCATATGGTGTCGTCTCAACGGATTTTGACGGTGCCCTATTTAAAGTGAATGCGGCAATCTCTAAAGCATAACCCCAGAATGATAGCGGTAAGTCGGTAAGAGACATCATAGATCGCACCATGTCCAACAGAGTACGATTACGACGTTCGGACACACCATTACGCTGAGGTGTTCCAGGCGGCATCAATTGTGAAACAATTCCACAGTTCCTTAGGTGCGTGCCAAATTCGTGACTTAAATATTCTCCTCCATGATTCGATCGTAAGAACTTTATTTTTCTGTCACGTTGATTCTCAACCTCATTCTGAAATTCCTTGAACTTTTCAAAGGTCTCAGACTTGTGTTTCATCAAGTAGACATACACATATCTACTTAAGTCATCAGTGAGGGTGAGAACATAACGATAGCCACCGCGAGCTTCAACACTCATTGGACCGCACACATCAGTATGTATGATTTCCAATAAGTTGGTTGCTCGCTCCATTGTTTCGGAGAACGGAGTCTTGGTCATCTTGCCCAAAAGACATGGTTTGCATGTGTCAAATGATTCATAATCAAGAGACTCCAAAAGGCCATCCGCATGGAGCTTCTTCATACGTTTGACACCAATATGACCAAGGCGGTAGTGCCACAAGTATGTGGGACTATCATTATCAAACTTACATCTTTTGGCATTCACACTATGAATATGTGTAACATCACGCTCGAGATACATTAAGAATAAACCATTGACCAGCGGGGCATGACCATAAAACATTTCTCTCATATAAATAGAACAACCATTATTCTCGGATTTAAATGAGTAGCCATCTCACATTAAACGTGATCCAGATACAATGTTCAATGTCAAAGCTGGTACTAAATAACAATTATTGAGGTTTAAAACTAACCCCGAAGGTAGATGCAGAGGTAGCGTGCCGACGGCGATCACATCGACCTTGAAACCATTCCCGACGCACATCGTCACCTCGTCCTTCACCAGTCTCCGCTTATTCCGCAGCTCCTGCTTTGAGTTACAAATGTGAGCAACTGCACCGGTATCAAATACCCAGGAGCTACTACGAGCACTGGTAAGGTACACATCAATAACATGTATATCACATATACCTTTGACGTTACCGGCCTTCTTATCTGCTAAGTATTTGGGGCAGTTCCGCTTCCAGTGACCCGTTCCCTTGCAATAAAAGCACTCAGTCTTAGGCTTGGGTCCATTCTTTGGCTTCTTCCCGGCAACTGGCTTACCGGGTGCGACAACTCCTTTGCCGTCCTTCTTGAAGTTCTTCTTACCCTTGCCTTTCTTGAACTTAGTGGTTTGATTCACCATCAACACTTGATGTTCTTTCTTGATCTCCACCTCCGCTGATTTCAGCATTGAATACACCTCGGGAATGGACTTCTCCATCCCTTGCATATTGAAGTTCATCACGAAGCTCCTGTAGCTAGGTGGGAGCGACTGAAGGATTCTGTCAACGAGCGCTTCATCTGGGACATTAATTCCCAACTGAGACAAGCGATTGTGCAACCCAGACAATTTGAGTATATGCTCGCTGACAGAACTATTCTCCTCCATCTTACAACTATAGAAGCTGTCGAAAACGTCATATCTCTAGACTCGGGCATGAGCTTGGAAAACCATTTTCAGCTCTTGGAACATATCATATGCTCTGTGCTGCTCAAAACGCTTTTGGAGCCCTGATTCTAAGCTGTAAAGCATGCCGCACTAAACCAGGGAGTAATCAGCACTACGTGACTGCCAGGCGTTCATAACGTCTTGGGCTGCTAGGAAAACGGGTGCATCACCTAGCGGTGCTTCAAGGACATATGCTTTCTTGGCAGCTGTGAGGATGATCCTCAAGTTGGGGACCCAATCCATATAGTTGCTACCATCGTCTTTCAGCTTGGTTTTCTCTAGGAACGCGTTGAAGTTGAGGGCAACATTAGCGTGCGCCATTGGATCTACAAGACATGTTGTAAAGATTTTAGACTATGTTCATAAAAATTAAGTTCATCTAAACAAATTTAATGAACTCCCACTCAGATAGACATCTCTCTAGTCATCTAAGTGATACATGATCCGAATCGACTAGGCCATGTCCGATCATCAAGTGAGACAGACTAGTCATCAACGGTGAACATCTTTATGTTGGTCGTATCTTCTATACGACTCATGTTCGACCTTTCGGTCTTCCGTGTTCCGAGGCCATGTCTGTACATGCTAGGCTCGTCAAGTGAACCCTAAGTGTATTGCGTGTGTAAATCTGGCTTACACCCGTTGTATTCGAACGTTAGAGCCTATCACACCCGATCATCACGTGGTGCTTTGGAACAACGAACCTTAGCAATGGTTCACAGTTAGGGGAAACACAATTCTTGAAATTTTAGTGAGAGATCATCTTATTTACTACCGTCGTTCTAAGCAAATAAGATGTAAAACATGATAAACATCACATGCAATCAAATAGTGACATGATATGGCCAATATCATTTTGCTCATTTTGATCTTCATCTTCGGGGCTCCATGATCATCATCGTCACCGGCATGACACCATGATCTCCATCATCATGATCTCCATCATCGTGTCTTCATGAAGTCGTCTCGGCAAACATTACTTCTACTACTATGGCTAACGGTTAGCAATAAAGTAACGTAATTACATGGCGTTTTGAGTGACACGCAGGTCATACAATAAAATAAGACAACTCCTATGGCTCCTGCCAGTTGTCAAACTCATCGACATGCAAGTCGTGATTCCTATTACAAGAACATGATCAATCTCATACATCACATATATATCATTCATCACATCCTTTTGGCCATATCACATCACACGGCACATGCTGCAAGAACAAGTTAGATGTCCTCTAACTGTTGTTGCAAGTTTTGACGTGGCTGCTATAGGTTTCTAGCAAGAACGCTTCTTACCTACGCCAAAACCACAACGTGATATGCCAATTTCTATTTACCCTTCATAAGGACCCTTTTCATCGAATCCGATCCGACTAAAGTGGGAGAGACAGACACCCGCTAGCCACCTTATGCAACTAGTGCATGTCAGTCGGTGGAACCTATCTCACGTAAGCGTACGTGTAAGGTCGGTCCGGGCCGCTTCATCCCACGATGCCGCCGAATCAAGATAAGACTAGTAACGGCAAGAGAATTGACAAATCGACGCCCACAACTACTTTGTGTTCTACTCGTGCAAGATACTACGCATAGACCTAGCTCATGATGCCACTGTTGGGGAACGTAGCAGAATTTTAAAATTTTCTACGCATCACCAAGATCAATATATGGAGTCATATAGCAACGAGGGAGAGGGGAGTACATCTACATACCCTTGTAGATCGCGAGTGAAAGCGTTCAAGAGAACGGGGTTGATGGAGTCGTACTCGTCGTGATCCAAATCACCGGTGATCCTAGCGCCGAACGGACGGCACCTCCGCATTCAACACACGTACGGTTGGGGAAGACGTCTCCTCCTTGATCCAGCAAGGGGGAGGAGAGGTTGATGGAGACCCAGCAGCACGACGGTGTGGTGGTGGAAGCAGCGGGATTTCAGCAGGGCTTCGCCAAGCGCTACTTGAGGAGGAAGAGGTGTCACGGGAGGAAGAGGGAGGCGCCAGGGCTTAGGGTCCGTAGCCCTCCCTCACTCTCCTTTATATAGGGGCCCTAGGGGGGGCGTCGGCCCCTAGAGATCTAATCTCAAGGGGGGCGGTGGCCAAGGGGGGGGGGGACTTGCCCCCCAAGTCAGGTGGGGCGCCCCCCACCCCCAGGGTTTGCAACCCTAGGCGCAGGGGAGGCCCATGGGGGGCGCACCAGCCTACCAGGGGCTGGTTCCCTTCCCACTTCAGCCCATGGGGCCCTCCGGCATAGGTGGCCCTACCCGGTGGACCCCCGGGACCCTTCCGGTGGTCCCGGTACAATACCGGTGACCCCCGAAACTTTCCCGATGGCCGAAACTGGACTTCATATATACAAATCTTCACCTCTAGACTATTCCGAAACTCCTCGTGATGTCCGGGATCTCATCCGGGACTCTGAACAACTTTTGGGTTACCGCATACTAATATCTCTACAACCCTAGCGTCACCGAACCTTAAGTGTGTAGACCCTACGGGTTTGGGAGACACGCAGACATGACCGAGATGACTCTCCGGTCAATAACCAACAGCGGGATCTGGATACCCATTTTGGCTCCCACATGTTCCACGATGATCTCATCGGATGAACCACGATGACAAGGATTCAATCAATCCCGTATACGATCCCCTTTGTCTATCGGTATAGCACTTGCCTGAGATTCGATCGTCGGTATAACGATACCTTGTTCAATCTCGTCATGGCAAGTCTCTTTACTCGTTCCGTAACACATCATCCGTGACCAAACCCTTAGTCACATTGAGCTCATTATGATGATGTCTTACCGAGTGGGCCCAGAGATACCTCTCCGTCATACGGAGTGACAAATCCAAGTCTCGGTTCGTGCCAACCCAATAGATGCTTTCGGAGATACCCGTAGTGTACCTTTATAGCCACCCGGTTACGTTGTGACGTTTGGCACACCCAAAGTATTCCTACGGTGTCCGGGAGTTGCACAACCTCATGGTCTAAGGAAAGGATACTTGACATTGTAAAAGCTTTAGCATACGAACTACACGATCTTGTGCTAGGCTTAGGATTGGGTCTTGTCAATCACATCATTCTCCTAATGATGTGATCTCGTTATCAATGACATCCAATATCCATGGTCAGGAAACTGTAACCATCTGTTGAACAACGAGCTAGTCAACTAGAGGCTTACTAGGGACACCTTGTGGTCTAAGTATTCACACTTGCATTACTGTTTTCGGATAATACAATTAAAGCATGAACAATAGACAATTATCATGAACAAGGAAATATAATAATAACCATTTTATTATTGCCTCTAGGGCATATTTCCAACAGAGTGGTGCGTAGCGGACGGCGAGGCGGTGGTTGCCGCCGGCGATGCCGATGGCAGTGGTGTATTTGGTGAGCTAGTCCTCTGGCTTCACGGTGCCGATGTACTTAGGCGTGTCGCGGGGAAGCGTGAACCCTTTAGCAAAGGGCTCGCTCTGGATCCGCGGACCGAAGCATGCCTGCCCTACCGCGCCGGTCTCTTCCAGCTCCTGGGAACGGGCGAGCCGGTCGAGGCGGTGGCTAACGTCGGCGGTGTCAATGGCGCGCGGACCCATTCGTCCGGTGACTGCGCCTCGTGGACCAGGGTCGACCGCGGTTTGCTGCCGGGTCGGCTGAGGAGCAGGGTTGAGCCGACGTTGGGCTTTTGAGGGCGACTCGTCGCCTTGGCCTCCAGCAGTCGTCGGAGTGGGGTTGCGCCGGTTCTGGGTGCGGTCGGAGTGCGCCTCGCCGGGTGGTGAAGATGCCGTGTGCTGGTCGTCGCCGGCTGCAATGACGCGGGCGGAGCCGGATCCGGCCGGCTTGGCGAGCTGGTTGAGGCGGTCCTGGTGCGCGTTGGCCGCCATGAGGAGGTCGTTCACCCTCTTGAGGCGCTCCCGCAACTCTTCGCCTGCGAGCTGCTCCAGGCCGACTGCATCTGCCTGAGCAGCGCGCATGTTCTTCATGGGAGTTTCGTAGATGGGAGGGAGGGCGCCGAGGGCGTGTCCGATCGTGCCGCCCCGGGCCCACACGTCCGCGACCCAGCTTGGTTCGGCTGCACCTGGCGTGAAGCTGTAGGCAGCGTTGCGCTCCATCTGAGTGGATTTGAGGCGGTGTTGTGTGGCAGCGAGCGACTGGGTAAAGTCCAGCAGGCGCTGGCGGTCCCCGTCAAGGTGGGTCCGGGCCTCGGCAATGTTGGAGGCGTCGATGTCGGTGCCAATGGGAACGCGGTGGCTCTGAATCGTTGCACGTAGAGGGTTGTGCGAGCCGACCCGCTCCGCCGCGGCCTGAGCTTCGGCGGCCTTTCTCACCGCACTCGTCGAAGAGGTGGCGCCTGTGTCGGTGACAAAAACCTCTACGCCGAGGTCCATAGCTCCGTCAGCAACACTGCCGCCAGGAGCGATGGGGGAGTCGGAAAAGTTAAGTACCTCACTGGGGTACTCATCGGCTGCTGGCGCATCAGAGATGCGCAGCGCGGTGAAGGAGACGGTGAGGGCGTCGACGATGTCGTCCGCCAGCGTGAAGACCTCGTCGGAGTAGGAGGGGGTCCCGTCTGAAGCATGCTCCTGGCCAGGACCTCGAGCTGCCCCACGGTGGGCGCCAGCTGTCGTGGTGGGCGCACGGCAGATGCCAAGGGATGGCTAAAGATAGGAGGCAGCTCGAGGGCACTGGTGGGCTCCAGAAGCGGGGTTGGTATGAGCGAGCGTGGGACGCAAGACATACCCAGGTTCGGGGCTCTCTGGTGAGATAACACCCCTAATCCTGCCGAGCGTGGTTGATGTTTTACCAGTACAGAGTTGCTCCTTGAGCTGTATGGAGGAAGGAGGAAGACAGGCCGGGGCTTAGGCTGCTTTTCCCGAGGTGTGTCTATCCTGTTCTCTACTAGGGTTCGCCCGTATGCATGAGGGCTCTGGGGGTCTTATAGGTCAACCCCCATGGATACAATGGTAATGTTACACGGTCGTGGGGCCGGATTGTCATCGTCCGGGAAGCCGGCGCTGGGACCCGCCGGGTACAGGGCTCGCTGGGTTCTTCGGATGCGGGGCCCGCTGGGTACGGAGGCACGGTGTGCCATCTTGTCGTTCATCAGGGAGTGGCTGGGTTGAGTCTGTTACAGTGTGTTCCATCATGTCACCGTGTGCCGGCGTCATGGGTGGTGATGATTACACTGTTGCCACACCCCGGTTGACTAGGGGCATGGGCGAGGCACTATTGCCTTGATCATCAGTAGGTGGCATCTCGTCCCATCGTACAGCCGGGATGGGACGGGAGCTGTCCCGCGGCCGGATTGGGGAACACGTCACGGGTCGTTCTGGTTTGTTGGAGAAGTCTTGGCGCGCCGGGTCCAGATCCCTAGAGCAGGCCGTTGGGGCCGGATCGTGGGAGCCGGCCAGACTGGAGAGTCTTGCCGGATCATGGGTCCAAACCGGGTCGAGCGCCCCGGCCAAGTGAGAGCCGGATTGCGGGGCGATGCCGGCCCCATCGTTTTTGAAAAGGATCCGGCTTCCGTTGCCTGCCTGGGGTTCATCCCCCCGACATGGTGACTCTTCTCTTCTACTTCTCCTTTTAGGTGAGTCTTCTCTTCTCTTGTGTGGATCCGTGCACTCATTTGAGTAGTGTCCGAGTCTCCCACAATTGTAGCAATTCCGATCACGACAAGAAGACCTTTTTTCATTGTAGGACCTTGACTTGGAGTTTCTTTCTTTGCTTCTATTCTTGTAGAATTTGTTGAAGTTCTTCACCATTAAGCTCAATTCTTCATTGAAGACTTGTGTCTCACTTGATGATATAGGACCATCACATGAAGCTTTGTAAGTGCCACTAGACTTGTTGTGAAGCTCTTCTTTATCCTTAAGTGACATCTCATGAGAAACAATTCTACCAATGACTTCCGTTGGCTTGAGATCTTTGTAATTGGGCATCATTTGGATCAATGTACACACGGTATCATATTTTCCATCCTAGGCTCTTAGGATCTTCTTGATGATGAATCTATCGGTCATTTCTTCGCTCCCTAAGCCGGCAATCTCCTTGACGGAGTCGGTACCTTCGTGCATATCAATCAGAGTATCCCAAATTTCCTTTGCATTCTCAAGATGGCTGATTTTGTTGAATTCTTTGGGACACAATCCATTGAAGAGGGTATCGCAAGCTTGAGCATTGTATTGCAACATCTTCAATTCTTCAGTGGTAGCTTCACGATTTGGTTTTTTCCGGTCAAAAAATTAACCTTGCAAACCAATACACACAATAGCCCAAACAGCGGGGTTATGTCCAAGAATATGCATTTTCATCTTATGCTTGCAACTAGGAAAATTAGTAGCATCAAAGTAAGGACCTCTTTGGTAATAACGTCCCTCACTAGACGCCATACTCTCCTAGGTTGTGAAACCAAGGCTATGATCACCAAAGCTATGTAAATCAAGGCAAAAGGAGACCAAAGCTCTGATACCACTTGTAGGATCGAAAGTATGCCTAGAGGGGGATGATTAGACTACTTAACCAAATAAAAACTTAGCCTTTTTTACAATTTTAAGTTTTGGCAGATTTTAGCAACTTAGCACAAGTCAAGCAATCTTCCTACACATGCAATTCTAGAGTTGTGGCAGCGAAAAGTAAATCATTTCATATGAAGGTAAAGGGAGGGGTTGGAGAGTGCAAACACAATTGGATACAAGGATGTTTTTGGCGTGGTTCCGATAGGTGGTGCTATCGTACATCCACGTTGATGGAGACTTCAACCCAGAAAGGGTAACAGCTTCGCAAGTCCACAGAGGGCTCCACCCACGAATGGTCCACGAAGAAGCAACCTTGGCTATCCCACCATGGCCGTCACCCACGAAGGACTTGCCTCACTAGGGTAGATCTTCATGAAGTAGGCGATCTCCTTGCCCTCACAAACTCCTTGGTTCAACTCCACAATCTTGTCGGAGGCTCCCAAGTGACACCTAACCAATCTAGGAGACACCATTCTCCAAAATGTTATAAATGGTGTGTTGATGATGAACTCCTTGGTCTTGTGCTTCAAGTGATAGTCTCCCCAACACTCAACTCTCTCACACAGATTTGGATATGGTGGAAAGAAGATTTGAGTGGAAAGCAACTTGGGGAAGGCTAGGGATCAAGATTCATATGGTAGGATTGGAATATCTTGGTCTCAACACATGAGCAGGTGGTTCTCTCTCGGAAAATTAATAGTGGAAGTGTAGGCACATTCTGATGTCTCTCTCTCTGATGGATAAGGGGTGGATGGGTATATATAGCCTCCACACAAAATCTAGCCGTTACACACATTTGACCCAACTCGGTCAGACCGAATAAACAAACTCGGTCAAACCAAAGCAGTTCAAAATGTGAACGTTGGACATTTCGGTGGGACCGACAGTATCAACTCGGTGAGGCCGATGTGTTAGGGTTAGGGCAAAACCTCAACTCGGTTTGACTGATTACACAAACTCGGTGATACCGATTCTAGTAATAGGCTAACAGAGTGTTGGTCAGGCAAACTCGGTGGGACCAATTCGCTTATCTCGGTGAGACCGAAACATTACGAAGAGGAAACAGAGAGTTTGCAATGCCAACTCAGTGAGACCAATTGCCTATTGTGGTGAGACCTAAATAATTGCTATAGGCAACAAAGAGTTTGCAATCCCATCTCGGTGAGACCGAGATCCCTATCGGTGAGACCGAACTGATTAGGGTTTGTGGCAGTGGCTATGTCGAGTGAACTCGGTGGTGCTAGATATATCAAATCGGTGGGGCCGAGTTTGAATTTTAGGTTTGGGACATATGTGGAAATGAGAAAGTGGTTGAGGGATTTGGAGCATATTACTAAGCACTTGAGCAAGTAGAGCATTAAGCAACACCTCATCCCCTTTTAATAGTATTGGCTTTTCCTATGGACTCAATGTGATCTTGGGTCACTAAAATTAAAATGTAGAGTCTTGAGATTTTGCCAATCTTTGTCCTTAGCCTTTTGAGGGGTCCACATTTCTAATCCATGAAATGCCAACCATTGAACTTCCTGAAATATTTATCTTGAAAGGATATTAGTTCAATGAGCCATATGTTGTTATTAATTACCAAAACCACCCGGGGATTAGTTGCACTCTCACTATGTTTGCTTGTTCTTAAATGTTAGGCCAGTTGCAGTATACACACCTTTCCACTTGTTTTGCTTCACTAGCATGCTTAAACCTGCACACTGAAGCTATCTTTTGGAGATTATTTTGTCTGCCATGGATAATTTTGGTTGATGTTTAGCCTGTTGTGCTTGTCGGCGTCCTGGGAACCAGGGTACCCAGACTTGCCTGTCTGCGGGCCGCATCACGCTCCTGCTACGGCATGGTACGGCCCAGCTGATCAACTAGTTTCCTAAGACCCTCGCAAGGGGGCTAGACCTCGCGAGGAGAACAACGTCAAGCCCCCCTCAGGAGCAGCCTCGGCAAGGTGCTCCGGAGGGGCGGAGAATCCAAAGCCAAGCCCGCCTCAGGAGGAGGCAGTGACGCACCACGCCAGCGGGTGCCAGCGTCCGCCAGCGGTGCAGTTGCCGTTTCGGTGCAAAGGAGACAGCATAGGCGCAGGTTCCCGAGGAGCGGGACAAAGGTTTCCCCATTGGTGCAACAAGACCGAAGACAGCAAGGACGACAGGAAGGATGTCACCACCGAGCCCACCACAGCGTCACCACCCGGTCCTTTTGCAGGCGAAGACTGCTTTTGTCAGGGTAGGAACGTCCTTGTGTTCCCGCTCAAAAATGGCCGTTGTGGGATCCCTTCCCGCCTAAACATTTCGTGGGAAGAGGACCCTGGCCGCCTATATAAGTAGGTAGGATCCCCACTATCAAGGGAGGAGATCCATAAACTCTGCCACCACGCAAAGGAGCAAGAACACTTGCCTCCTGACCCTCCTAAGCTCACCTCCTGAGCTCAGGAATCACTGTACTAGTTCATATTCTAGCCATCCTGAGGCCAATCCACCAAAGCAGGAAGTAGGGTTTTACACCACAAGATGGCTCGAACCTGGGTAAACTCTCGCGTGCTTCACATGTTGCTCGCTTAAATCTCTTCACTGGACGAGGGCGAGACGCTAGGTAGATGTGAGTGGGAGAGATCTTCGTTCACGCCCCTGTGTTCGAACTTCTTGGGTTTGTGGAGCCCGTAATCCAACATTTGGCGCGCCAGGTAGGGGGCGTGTCGAAATCTCGCCTCTCCGACGACCTCCCCTCCCCTCTCCTCTTCTGCGCCGCCATGATGACCACGGCCCGCCACATCTGCGTGGGGGCTGGCACTCTCCCCGTCGTCCGAGCGGTATCGGCAGACCGCGCCACCCATGGGCGCTCCTCCTCCTTCCCCGACGATGTTCTTGCCTGTCGGGCCGCCGGAGAGTGGCCTGCTCCGCCACTCCCGCTCCCTGTGGCCACGCCGGTCACACTCTTGGTGGCACAACGGCTGCCCCGGCACCGGCCATCTGCGGGAGAGCGCAGAGCTCGAACGGCCTGCGGCGGCGGGCTGCGGAGCATCGCCAGGGGGGAGCTGCCCTGCCGCGGGGTCGCCTGCATCATCGGAGGGTCCCAAGCGCCGGCGTCGGCTCGGCACGTCAAGCCGCACTTTCGGCAGGTCGGGGCCGCCGCCCAGCCACATGAGGCCTCGCGGGCACAGAGTGCGCAGGGGCACACCATCACCTTTGGCCCTAGCGGCCTCGCCTCAAAAGCGGCCGGCACGAGCGTTCTCCCCACGATGTGCACGCCCACCATCTGCGGGGTGGCCGTGACGAGGACCCTCATCGACGGCGGTGCCGGGCTCAACATCCTCTCCCCCGAGGCCTTCGGTCATCTGCCCGTGTCCTACATGCAGCTCCTCCCCACCAAGCCCTTCTCAAGGGTCACGGGCTCGGCCATTCCGCTCGGCCAGATCCGCCTCCCGGTCACCTTCGGTACACCAGCTAACTACTGGATTGAGCTCATCGACTTCAGCGTCCCACCTGTCCACCTGCCCTACAACGCCGTCCTCGGCTTCCCAGCCTTGGCGAAGTTCATGGCGGCGACTCACTCGGGCTACAACACCGTCAAGATACCCAGGAGCAACGGCGTCATCACCATCAAAGGGGACCCCAATGCCGCCCTTCAGGTCCTCGGGCGCGCTTATAGGGCTGCTGCCGCAGCTCACCCAGGAGAAAAGGGGGCTCCGGAGGCGCCGGAAGCCGCGCCTGCCAAGAAGAAGCAGCTCTTCTCTCAGGACCCCGCCGAGACGAAGCAGGTGCCCATTGATGAAGAAGGCTCATGAGCCACCTTCACCATCGGCACGGGCATGGACCTTGAGCAAGAGGGAGCACTGGTCAGCTTCCTAAGGGCCAACAAGGACGTGTTCGCCTGGAAAGCCGCAGACTTGGTCGGGGTGCCTAGGCACGTCATTGAGCATCACCTCACAGTGTGCCCCAATGCGTGCCCTATCATGCCAAAAGCACGGAGACAAGCCCCGGAGAAGCAGGCCTTCATTGTTCAGGAGGTTAGGAAGCTAGAGGAAGCAAGCGTCATACGGGAAGTACGACACCCGGAGTGGTTGGCCAACCCCGTCATAGTCCCGAAGAAAGGACGCAAGGAGCGCATGTGCGTTGACTTCACGAGCCTCAACAAGTTCTGCCCTCAGGACTCATTCCCTCTTCCGTGCATCGACCAAATCGTGGATTCAACGGCTGAGTGCGACCTGCCATGCTTCCTCGACGCCTTCTCGGGCTACCACCAAATCAAGATGGCGGTGGAAGACGTGGAGAAGACGGCGTTCCTCACCCCATGTGGGGTCTACTGCTACACTTGCATGCCTTTTGGGCTGAGGAACGTGGGCGCCACCTTCCAACGCCTGATGCACATCAGCCTCGGCCCTCAGCTCGGGAGGAATGCGGAGGCCTACGTCGACGACATCGTGGTTAAAACCAGGGAGGCCAGGACTCTAGTCCAGGACCTAGAAGAAACGTTCGCCAACCTGCGCAAGGTGAAGCTGTGCGTCAACCCAGTGAAGTGCGTGTTCGGTGTAACCTCCGGCAAGCTGCTAGGGTTCCTGGTTTCGCACCGGGGCATTGAAGCTAATTCGGAGAAGATCAAGGCCATCGAAAGAATGAAGCCACCCACGAACCTGAAGCAGATGCAGAAGCTCGCGGGGTGTGTAACGTCCCTAGGGCGCTTCATCTCTAAGCTTGGGGAACACGCCCTCCCATTCTTTAAACTCATGAAGCAGAAGGGACCCTTTGAGTGGACTCCGGAGGCAGATGCCGCCTTCCGGTACCTCAAGGAATACCTCACCAGCTCGCTGGTCATGGTAGCGGCGTGACCCCTGGAACCCATGACTCTCTACCTCGCCGCAACGCCTCACTCCGCTAGTGCGGCGCTAGTCGTGGAGCGCGAGGAGAGGCCCCGAAGCCCAAGACCACCGGGTGGCTCGGCATCTTCAGGGCCCACGCCGCCCCCTGACGTAGTTCCAGAGGTAGATTCAGCCACGGTCACTGACGGCCCCGCCACTCAGCAAGAGGCACCCAAGGTTCCTGAAGCACCCATGGACCCTGCTGCGCCGACCCTCGTGGAGCACCCGGTGTACTTCGTCAGCACCGTAATGCGCGATGCGCTCGCGCTACCCGATGCCTCAGAAGCTGCTCCTAGCGCTCCTCGTCGCCTCCAGGAAACTGCGCCATTACTTCCAGGGCCATCCTATCAAGGTTGTTTCATCATATCCTCTCGAGAAGGTACTGCGGGGCTCGAATGTCGTCGGGAGGGTCGCCAAGTGGAACATCGAGCTTCCAGCATTCCAGTTGGAGTTCAGAACCACGCGAGTGATCAAGGGAGCGGCTCTGGCAGATTTTCTGACGGAGTGGACTGACGCGCCGGAGCGGGGGGCTAGCGAGGACCGCTCGCTGGCCCCCGGCGATGAAGCCCCAGACGGATGGGTGGTATACTTCGACGGCGCCTTCTCACGCCTTGGTACGGGGACTGGCGCCGTGTTAGTATCTCCCACTCAGGACAAGTTGTACTATGCTGTGCAGCTTTGCTTCCAGCAAGGCGAGAAGGTCTCCAACAACATCGCATAATACGAGGGCCTAATTGCTGGGCTCAAGGCCGCCGCTGCGCTGGGGGTCAAGCATCTCACCATCAGGGGTGATTTGCAACTCCTCGTCGACTTCTCCAACAAGAAATACAAGCCCAGGGACGAGCACATGGAGGCATATCTGGAGGAGGTGCGCAAGATGGAGAAGCGATTCCAAGGACTGGAGGTGCAGCACGTACCGAGAGGCACCAACAAGGAGGCGGATGACATCGCCAAATGAGCTTCCAAGCGAGAGCCTCAGAGGTTGGGCGTCTTCGAGGAGCGACTACTCAAACCGTCGGCAGCACCGCCAGTTTGTGAGCCGGCATCCCCTCAGCAGGGGTTACCTGCGGTGCCTACGGACGGCGCCCCGTCCTGCGGACCGCCCTCCGGAGCCCGCCTGCTGCTCGCCGCAGAGCCCGAGGAGGGTTGCTGGACCCAAGAGCTCAAGATGTACCTGCAACACGACACCCTGCCGGACAAGGAAGAAGACGCAGAGCGTGTGGTCCGACAGGCCTCAGCCTACTGCGTCCAAGACGGTGAACTCTACAGGAGGCGCCCCAACGACGTCTCGCTAAAATGCATCTCGAGGAAGCAAGGGCGCGAGCTGTTGGCTGACATCCACGGTGGAGACTGCGGTCATCACTCGTCGTCCCGCACCCTCATAGGCAAGGCCTTCCGCAGCGGCTTCTACTGGCCCACGGTGCTCAACGACACCATGGAGTTTGTGCAGGCTTGCGAGGCGTGCCAGTTTCACGACAAGCAGATCCACCAACCGGCGCAGGGCCTCCAAACGATTCTGCTCTCCTGGCCCTTCGCGGTCTGGGGATTGGACATCCTGGGTCCGTTTTCCCGGGCAGCGGGGGGCTACCGCTTCCTGTACGTCGCCATCGAAAAATTCACCAAGTGGGCAGAGGTGGAGCTCGTTCGCGCGATCCCGGCCGGGTCGGCTGTCAAGTTCATCTAGGGCCTTGTGAGACGATTCGGGGTCCCCAGCCGCATCATCACGGATAACGGTTTGCAGCACAAGCAATCTCTTTAGGTCATATTGTGCTAACCTTGGAACACAGATCTACTACGCTTCGGTGGCTCACCCCAGGAGCAACGGTCAGGCCGAACGCGCCAATGCGGAAGTCTTGCGTGGCCTCAATACGCGCAGCTTTAAGAAGAAGCTTGAGGCTCGCGGCAGGGGCTGAATCGACGAGCTCCAATCCGTGCTATGGTTAATTCGAACCACTGCCTCCAAACCCATGGGGAAAACTCCTTTCTTTCTTGTCTATGGGGCGGAGGCGGTCCTCCCTCACGAGGTCAAGCATCGCTCCCCACGGGTGTTGGCGTTCAATGAGGAATGCCAGGATGCCGCCTGGCGGATGGACCTCGTGCTCAGCGAGGAGGGCTGCCGCTGAGCTGCCCTCAGGGCGGTGCGATACCAGCAGGCGCTGCAGCGGTACCACTACCGCGGCGTCCGCACAAGAACACTTGAAGTTGGTGACTTGGTCCTGAGGCGGTTCCTCTCCAGGGGGGGTTACACAAGCTTTCGCCCATGTGGGAGGGCCCGTTTAGAATCGCCCGTGTCTCTAGGCCCGGCGCTGTGCGCCTGCAGACACAGGATGGGATACCTATCCAGAATTCCGGGAACATTGAACACCTTAGGAGGTTCTATCCGTAATCAAGGCTCCGTGCCCGTGAAGGTCTCCGCCCGTGACACTCTCACCTAAAAATGAGTTGGGGCTGTACACGCCTTGGAGTCTCCTGTGCATTGCCTACGGGCCCTCGGACGGGGCTCCCACCCACGCCCCAGTGTCAGTCCTTAGCTTCGCGCTGGGAAGAAGACATAGTGTAGGGGTCAGACGCGATCTTTTTCCTTTTTTGGCTTGGTGTTTGGCTGTCAGCCTTTTCTACTTCCTTGGCTATCAGCCCTTCCTCTACCCCGTGCTATGAAGTTCTCATGTTTCTTGCGTTTCTTGCATTTGGATTGAAAGTCTTGTTTGGGATCTTTCTCGCCGGTTTTAAATTCAGTTTGTTGAGAAAGGGCAGCGCCGCTCGCTCTTCGTTGCACGCCTCGCGCATGGGGGCTGGGGCACGGTCGGTCACCGGCCTTCGTCAATCACGGCCCCGTGACCTCGCCTGGCCAAGCCTGCTCAGGCTCTGCGTCGGGCTTCTCAGTCCGTGCAATCTATCCTACCAAGCCAGCTCAGGCTTTGGTGCTTTAACCCGCGCTCGGCACTCTCAGCAGCCCTCAGCGACTCACCCATGCTCGGGAGCTGCACGGGCTCTCTAGATTCGGCCGTCCTCACGACCCGTTGGGGCTCATGACGCCAAAGAGTCAGGAGCACTCCGCCTCAAGAAGTCGCGACGCATAAAAGCTAAGTAATCTCACCAAGACCAAAAACATGACAGCAAGTTCTCGCTTCATACATATATCACAGTCCATTACACGCCTTCTCGAGGCAACTTGAAATTTTGACACAGGAAGGACATGAAGGAGAAAAAAGGAGAAGAAGCAGAGGCCAGTCCCGCTCAGTGGGAGTCTTCCAGTTCCTCCGGCTCCACCGAGCCACAGCGGCGCGGCAACCCCCTCCCCTCGCTGAGCCGAGCTCGGCGTCATGGTGGCTCGTCGCGGTCGCCGCTGCTGAAGGAGCTGCTGCTGCCATAGAGGGGGGACCCGCGGCACCCCCCAGGACTAAGGTCGTCTCCAGAGGAGGAGCTGCTCCTCCGGATGCTGTCCCCATCGTCCTCTTCGTCATCGGCCTCGGGACAGCACCCAAGGTGCCTCCCTTCCTCCGAGAAGACCCTGACAAACAGCATGGAGGCGCCATCGTACCTGAAGTGGAGCGTACACCTCCCCTACAGTCGGCGCGCGCGCGAACGATTGCCAGCCGCGCTCCAGGAACACGTCACCCGAGGGAGCCACATCAACCTCCACCCAGGACGCACCACTGCAGCAACCGTCAGCCTGCAACCAGATGCCTTCGGTCGGTAGCACGTTCCCGAACGAGCGGGGAAGCCGGAGCCACGAGCCACCAGGCTTCTCCGCCCACACCACGAACTCTGACGACACGTCGAAGGAGTAGAGTTGCGGGCGCGGAGGACGCGTGACCGCCATGCGTCGTCTCGCGCCTCCTCTCCCGCCACGGCCTCGACCACCTTCACCACAGGAAGACGTACCACGCCTCTCACCAACGCTGCGAAAGAACCCAGCAGGCCACGCCCGCTTCCCCAAGGAGTTGCTGCGGGCGCAGCGGCATGCTTGCGGGGACGCCCGCGGCCCCTCTTCGGCGGCGGCAGGGCCACATTCTTCGGGGCCTTCCCTTTTTCCGCGACGGACGGCTTCCTCGGCGGCGCCATGGAGATCTCGCAGCAAGAGGGAGAGCGGGGAACAAGCAAGGAGGAAGATGGCACTGGCTTGAAGATGGCTTGGGGGCTCCCCCTAGTCCCATTTATAGGGCGGAGGAGCCCAACCGCCAGCCATTGGCGCCGCAGCCATAACAGCCCCTTCATCTGCGTCGGGGAGTTGTCAAGTCACACGATTACCAAGACTGCGTGGGGAACGGAGTCGCCATGTCCCATCCAACCGTCGCACGCCAGCCTGGCCCGCAACCTTTGGGGCCCGCGGCACTTCGTCCTTGACTAAGGCTTCGCCTTGAAGCCAACTCCGCATGCGCCTTGGGCCCGGGGGCTACTGTCAGCGTCCTGGGAACCAGGGTACCCAGACTTGCCTATCTACGGGCCGCAGCGCGCTCCTGCTATGGCCTGGTACGGCCCAGCTGATCGACTAGTTGATCAAGACCCTCGCAAGGGGGCTAGACCTCGCGAGGAGAACAACGTCAAGACCCCCTCAGGAGCAGCCTCGGCAAGGTGCTCCGGAGGGGCGAAGAATCCAAGGCCAAGCCTGCCTCAGGAGGAGGCAGCGACGTAGGGAGTGACGCACCGCGCCAGCGGGTGGTAGCGTCTGCCAGCGGCGCAGTTGCCGTTTCCGTGCAAAGGAGATAGCGTAGGCGCATGTTCCCGAGGAGCGGGACAAAGGTTTCCCCATTGGTGCAACAAGACCGAAGACCGCAAGGACGACAGGGAAGATGTCACCACCAAGCCCACCACCGCGTCACCGCCTGGTCCTTTTGCAGGCGAAGACTACTTTTGTTAGGGTAGGAACGTCCTTGTGTTCCCGCTCAAAAATGGCCGTTGTGGGATCCCTTCCTGCCTAAACATTTCAGGGGAAGAGGACCCTGGCAGCCTATATAAGTAGGTAGGATCCCCACTATCAAGGGAGGAGATCCATAAACTCTGCCACCACGCAAAGGAGCAAGAACACTTGCCTCCTGACCCTCCTGAGCTCACTTCTTGAGCTCAGGAATCACTGTACTAGTTCATATTCTGGCCTTCCTAAGGCTAATCCACCAAAGCAGGAAGTAGGGTTTTACACCACAAGGTGGCCTGAACCTGGGTAAACTCTTGCGTGCTTCACTTGTTGTTCGCTTGAATCTCTTCACTGGACGAGGGCGAGACGCTAGGTAGATGTGAGTGGGAGAGATCTTCGTTCACGCCCCTGTGTTCGAACTTCTTGGGTTTGCGGAGCCCGTAATCCGATAGTGCTTAACATGCTTCTCGATGTACCCACACAGGACAATTTTGGGAATGATTGTTGTTTTCCATTGAGGTTAGTTTCATCCCATGGCTTATATATGCTCACTGTTCAGGATATCGGTAGCTGGTACCATATAGGCCGGGGACTGATAAGGGACTAATCGGTGAATCGTACTTTTAACTGAATATATCAACAACCCTTTTATCGTTAGGTTAACTAGGGCCGTATGTAATATATCTGATGCTACATAGCAACATGCACTGAACTTAATGTCTAAATTTGCAATCCTAGGATACATAGCAACAAGGAAGAGTGTTACCTTCATGTTCTGATGATGTCTAGATATACGTAGAAGAGGAGCAGCAACAACAACAACAACAACAACACAACTCCATTTCGATACTAAACTTAGCTAGAGGTTAGAGTTAGTTTCTAGCTCATGACCAACCTTGAACTAACTCCATCCAAAGAGTTGTTTGGATGGCAGGGTTAGATTGACAATAAATGCACTAGGAGAATTAGGTCCAATTAGCACCTCTTGGGTTGGATAGTTTTTTTCGGTGGGTTATAGATGAAACTAGCTCAAACTAGCCCTCATGTTTAGATATACTTTAGGGCTATTTGAGCCCGGGCTAGCTCAACTGACTCTAACCCATGGATACAGCAGTAGTTAATCAACCGATAATTTTTAAGAATGCAATAAACTCCTTGCGGCCCATAATATAAGATGTTAATTCATCTAATATGTGAGTATATTGGATGTTATAAGATATTATAAAAGAGTGTTGTACTACATCATTGTCTAATTGTTGTTTAGCTTCTAATATGTCATTGGTAAAGATCCACGCTTCGACCTTTTCTGTGTATGAGGAAATTAGATATCGACGAACCGGCATCAAGTGAGGAAGCTAATAGAGATTGTTAGTAAAATGGGTCAAAAGATGGCAATTAAACAATTTGTTTCACTACAGGAATCAGGCACTTTGCCATCAGCCATGGCAGATGGCAAAGGCACGGTCGGCAGATGGCAAAGGGCTTTGCCAGGCAAAGTGCCGGCTCAATAAACTCCGGTAAAGTATTCTCTGCCGTCTGCTGGCAGATGGCAAAGAGCCTATAGCCTTTGCCATCGGCTGGCAGATGGCAAAGCCTCTGTACGACAGAGGGACGGCGGTAGCCACGTTAGGAGGCTAACGACGTGCTTTGCCATCGGCCAGCTGATGGCAAAGGTTGCAGGCTCTTTGCCATAGGCCAGGTGATGGCAAAGGGTGCAGGCTGTTTGCCATTGGCCAGCTGACGGCAAAGGCTGCTGGCTGTTTGCCATCTGCCAGCTGATGGCAAAGGCTGCAAGCTCTTTGCCATCCACCAGCTGATGGTAAAGGATGCAGGCTCTTTGCCATCCCCCAACCGATGGCAAAGGCTACAGGCTGATGGCAAAGAGACCAAATAGGCCAGACGAGCGCTTCCCAGGTGGGCCTCTTTGCCATCGGCCAGCAGATGGCAAAGCTCTTCGTCATAGGCCAGCAGATGGCAAAGTGCCTATATTGCCCTATTTAATTTTGCTTTTTCTTATATCAATTGATGGAGTGCTAAGCATATGAAGTTCATTTCGGAGCTAAAATATGTCTTTTCGTAAGCATAATATGTCATTTTAGAGCTAGCTAAGCATATTAAGTCATTTTGGAGGAAAAAATGCTAAGTATAGGTCATTTTAGAGCTTTCCTAGGTTAAATAAGTCATTCTTTAGCTAATTAAGGTTATTATGTCATTTTTGAGCTAGCTAAGCATATTATAGCATTTTGGAGATAAGTAGGTCATTTCTTAAGCATATTATGTCATTTTGGAGCTAGGTAAGCATATTAAGTCATTTTGGAGGAATATATGCTAAGTATATGTCATTTTAGAGCTATCCTATGTTAAATAGGTCATTTTGGAGCTCAGTAAAGTTATTATGTCATTTTTGAGCTAGCTAAGCATATTAAGTCATTTTGAAGGAATAAATGCTAAGTATAGGTAATTTTAGAGCTATCATGGGTGAAATAGGTCATTTTGGAGCTAATTACGGTTATTATGTCATTTTGGAGGAAAAAGTGCTAAGTATAGGTCATTTTGGAGCTATCCTAGGTTAAATAGGTCATTTTTGAGCTAATTAAGGTTATTATGTCATTTTTGAGCTAGCTAAGCATATTATAGCGTTTTGGAGCTAAATAGGTCATTTCTTAAGCATATTATGTCATTTTGGAGCTAGTTAAGCATATTAAGTCATTTTGGAGCTAGCTAAGCATATTAAGTCATTTTGGAGGAATATATGCTAAGTATATGTCATTTTAGAGCTAACCTAGGTTAAATAGGTCATTTTGGAGCTAAGTAAAGTTATTATGTCATTTTTGAGCTAGCTAAGCATATTAAGTCATTTTGAATGAATACATGCTAAGTATCGGTCATTTTCGAGCTATCATGGGTTAAATAGGTCATTTTGGAGCTAATTAAGGTTATTATGTCATTTTGGAGGAAAAAGTGCCAAGTATAGGTCATTTTGGAGCTATCCTAGGTCATTTCTTAAGCTAAGTATGCATTTGTTAAGCAAAGCACTAGAGAAAACTTACCGTCAACCTGTAGGTGAAGGATCGGGGTTCTTGCTCGCGGTAGTGGCAGACGGAGGAGGATCGGGGTTCTTGCTCGCTCCTGTGGCAGACGTCGATGCTTGTCGGGAGTTATGCTGCACCAAACTAAAGATCATTTGCAATGTCTCGTTAGCATGATGCAACTCAAATGTGAAGACTAATAAGTAAAGTCCATTCAAATGAAACTCACCGTGCCTGCCAGAGCAATGACTGGCATTGGCGGAGGGGTCTGACCATTTTTATCGCACATGGACTACACATTTGGTTTTGACGAGTCAGTCATATTAGTTACTAATGAAAGGAACATTACATGCATGATTTAGCTAATATGTAGAAGAAATTTACCGCGAAGAGCTCGTATATGGCCCGGTTAGCCAAGTCGTTTCGGTTCCTCTCCTCCTCCAAAAGCCTAGCCGTCCTCTCCTCGATCTCCCTTTCCCTCTCCGCCACCTGCCTCCTTTCCTCCGCCAGAAGCTCCTGGGTCTTCCCTCTCTCTTCCTCAAAAGTATCCTGCAACACCACTCCTCTTTAGCATTGTAATCATCGACGACCGCACACATAATGTAATGGAGGAAAGGTATCTGATTCTGTATAACTAACCTGGATTTCAAGATCCATTGGTCGTGGACGAGGCCTTATCTTAGGATCGGAGCTCGTCTGGCGCCTCTTGATCTGCGGGAGAGTGCTAGTACAACGTATCAGCCCATCCCCAATGGCTAACAAGCCATGGGGCCTCCCGCCACAAGATATCATCACCAGCTCTGGATCAATAGGCTGGCTCGGGTTAAAGTCTGGCCCTTTCCTCGCCTTTCCCTCGTCTCTGTACCTCACGAGCTTGTTGTAGGAAGCGCGGTTGGTGAAGTTCTTTGGATCATCGAGATCAGACTCAGAGAATGCCTTGGCCTTCTTATACGGGGCACCATGGGCCATGGCATAGAGGTCGAACACCTTTGGCACATCCGTCTTGTTGTGTCGCGCCTAAAAGAGAGGAACAAAGTATTATTTAAGGGCTCAAGCTAGCATGAAGAATGAATTTGCATGAACCATTGAAAGTGCAACTAATCCCCGGGTGGTTTTGGTAATTAATAACAACATATATATCATTGAACTAATATTCACTTGAGAATCATTTCAGAAAAGTTCGATGATATGGGTATGGAAATGTCTGAAGAAGTGGACCCCTCAAAATGCTAAGACAAGCATTGGCAAAAGCTCAAGACTCCATTTTTGGTTTAGTGATCAAAGATCACATTGAGTCCATAGGAAAAGCCAATACTATTAAAAGGGGATGAGGTTGTGTTAATGTTCTTGTTGCTCAAGTGCTTCGTGATCTAGCTCCCTCAACTATCAGCACTCTTCACTATTCAACACACTCATAAGTAATCTCGGACAAACCGATTCTGCAAACTCAGTCCCACCGAGATGAACCACTTCAGTTATTTCCCCAAACCCTAATTTCTCGGTCCATCCGATTCTGAGTTTCGGTCTCACCGAAAATGGACTGCCAACCTTATGTAACCAATGACAGCATTTCGGAATATCCGAGTTGTTGTTTTCGGTCACACCGAGATGGCAAACCCTAACCTTTGACTCACTTCGGACACACCGAGATGGTATTTTCGGTCCCACCGAAAATCCCAACGTTCACTATATTTGAACTTTCGGTCTGACCGAGTTTGCACTTCGGTCTCACCGAGATTGGTCAAATGTGTGTGTAACGGTTGGATTTTGTGTGGAGGCTATATATACCCCTCCACCCCCTCTTCATTCGTGAGGAGAGCCATCAGAAAGTACCACCACTTCTATCATACACTTTCTGAGAAGTGAACCACCTACCCTTGTGTTGAGATCAAGCCATTCCATTCCTACCATATGAAACTTGATCTCTAGCCTTCCCAAGTTGCTTTCCACTCAAATCTTTCTTCCACCACAGCCATATCAGTGAGGAGAGTTGAGTGTTGGGGAGTTTATCACTTGAAGCACAAGAGCAAGGAGTTCATCATCATCAACACCGTCTATTACCTTTTGGGGGTGGTGCCTCCTAGATTGGTTAGGTGTCGCTTGGGAGCCTCCGTCTTGATGATGTGGAGTTGAACCAAGATGTTTGTAAGGGCAAGGAGATCGCCTACTTCGTGAAGATCTACCCCGAGTAAGGCTAGTCCTCCGTGGGCGTAGGCCGTGATGGAATAGACAAGGTTGCTTCTTCGTGGACCCTTCGTGGGTGGAGCCCTCCGTGGACTCGCGCAGCCGTTACCCTCCGTGGGTTGAAGTCTCCATCAACGTGGATGTACGATAGCACCACCTATCGGAACCACGACAAAAATCTCCGTGTCACCAAACTGCGTTTGATCTTCTCCACCTCTCTTTTACATGTGCAATTTACTTTCCGCTGCATATACTCTAGAATTGCATGTGTAGGGTGTTACTTGAACTGATCTTGTTTGTGAAACTGCCAAAAACATTGCATGATCTAAAGGCAGATTTTTTATATTGTCAAGTAGTCTAATCACCCCCCCTCTAGACCTACTTTCGATCCTACAACATATATATCATTGAACTAATATTATCTTGAGAATCATTTCAGAAAAGTTCGATGATATGGGTATGGAAATGTCTGAAGAAGTGGACCCCTCAAAATGCTAAGACAAGCATTGGCAAAAGCTCAAGACTCTATTTTTGGTTTAGTGATCAAAGATCACATTGAGTCCATAGGAAAAGCCAATACTATTAAAAGGGGATGAGGTTGTGTTAATGTTCTTGTTGCTCAAGTGCTTGGTGATCTAACTCCCTCAACTATCAGCACTATTCACTACTTAACACACACCCATAAGTAATCTCGGTCACACCGATTTCTCCAACTCAGTCCCACCGAGATGAACCACTTCAGTTGTTTCTCCAAACCCTAGCTTCTCGGTCAAACCGATTCTGAGTTTCGGTCTCACCGAAAAAGGGCTGCCAACCTTCTGTGATCACTTCACATCAATTCGGAATATCCGAGTTTATATTTTCGGTCTCACCGAAATGGCAAACCCTAACCTTTGACTCACTTCGGTCTCACCGAGATGGTATTTTCGGTCCCACCGAAAATCCCAACGTTCACTATATTTGAACTTTCGGTCTGACCGAGTTTTCACTTCGGTCTCACCGAGATTGGTCAAATGTGTGTGTAACGGTTGGATTTTGTGTGGAGGCTATATATACCCCTCCACCCCCTCCTCATTCGTGAGGAGAGCCATCAGAAAGTACCACCACTTCTACCATACACTTTCTGAGAAGTGAACCACCTACCCTTGTGTTGAGATCAAGCCATTCCATTCCTACCATATGAAACTTGATTTCTAGCCTTCCCAAGTTGCCTTCCACTCAAACCTTTCTTCCACCACAGCCATATCAGTGAGGAGAGTTGAGTGTTGGGGAGATTATCATTTGAAGCACAAGAGCAAGGAGTTCATCACCATCAACACCGTCTATTACCTTTTGGAGGGTGGTGCCTCCTAGATTGGTTAGGTGTCGCTTGGGAGCCTCCGTCTTCGAGATGTGGAGTTGAACCAAGAAGTTTGTAAGGGCAAGGAGATCGCCTACTTCGTGAAGATCTACCCCGAGTAAGGCTAGTCCTCCGTGGGCGTAGGCCATGATGGAATAGACAAGGTTGCTTCTTCGTGGACCCTTCGTGGGTGGAGCCCTCCGTGGACTCGCGCAGTCGTTACCCTCCGTGGGTTGAAGTCTCCATCAACGTGGATGTACGATAGCACCACCTATCGGAACCACGACAAAAATCTTCGTGTCACCAAACTGCGTTTGATCTTCTCCACCTCTCTTTTACATGTGCAATTTACTTTCCGCTGCTTATACTCTAGAATTGCATGTGTAGGGTGATACTTGAATTGATCTTAATTGTGAAACTGCCAAAAACATTGCATGATCTAAAGGCAGATTTTTTTATATTGTCAAGTAGTCTAATCACCCCCCCTCTAGACCTACTTTCGATCCTACAAGTGGTATCAGAGCTTTGGTCTCCATTGCCTTGGTTTCCATTGCATTGGACTCCATAAGCTTGGTTTCACAACCTAGGAGAGTATGGCGTCTAGTGAGGGTAATTATCGTAGAGGTCCTTACTTTGATGGTACAAATTTTGCTAGTTGGAAGCATAAAATGAAAATACATATTCTTGGTCATAACCCAGCCGCATGGGGCATTATCTGTGTTGGTATGCAAGGTGATTTCTTTGAAGAAGGAAAAGTTCCGGATCGCGAAGCTACACCCGAAGAGTTGCGGATGTTGCAAAACAATGCTCAAGCTTGTGACATTCTCTTCAATGCTTTGTGTCCCGAAGAGTTCAACAAAATCAGCCGTCTTGAGAATGCTAAAGAGATTTGGGATACTTTGGTTGAAATGCACGAAGGTACTGAATCTGTGAAGGAATCAAAGCTAGATATTCTTCAAGGTCAACTTGACAAGTTCAAGATGAAGGATGGTGAAGAAGTCGCTGAAATGTACTCTAGGCTTGCTCTCATCACAAATGAGATTGCCGGCTTAGGAAGCGAAGAAATGACCGACCGATTCATCATTAAGAAGATTCTCAGAGCTTTGGATGGAAAGTATGACACCGTGTGCACTTTGATCCAAATGATGCCAAACTACAAGACTCTCAAGCCAACTGAAGTCATTGGAAGAATTGTTGCTCATGAGATGACACTTAAGGATAAGGAAGAGCTTCACAACAAGTCAAGTGGTGCTTACAAAGCTACAAGTGATGCTCCTACTACCTCAAGTGACAAGCTAATTTCCAATGAAGAGATAAGCCTAATGGTCAAGAACTTCAACAAGTTCTACAAGAATAGAGGCAAAGAAAGAAGCTCAAAGTCTAGATCTTATGATGAAAAGAGATCTTCTAGCCGTGATCGAAACTGCTACAATTGTGGAAGACCCGGACACTTCTCAAATGAGTGTACGGCTCCCCACAAGAGAAGAGAAGAATCTCCAAGAAGAAGAGCAAGAGATGAGTCACCTCGGAGAGAGAGAAGGAGCAGAGATGATCATTATGAACGAAGACCCTCTCGGAGAAGCAAGGATTCGGAGAGGAAAGACAAGTCATCAAGGAGCTACACAAGGAGAAGACATCAAGCTCATGTTGGTGAATGGGTCTCCGGCTCCGACTCTGACAATCAATCCGATGGAAGCTATCACTCCGACTCCGACTATAGTCAAGATGAAGGTGTTGCCGGACTTGCACTAGTATCCTCCAACTCCAACTCCTACGACTTATTTGATTCACCAAATGAGGGAATTGGAAGATGCTTCATGGCTAAAGGCCCCAAGGTAACACACCCTGAATTCATTGACTTTGATAGTGATGAGGATGACTTGCTTGGTGAAGATGAGCTCTTGCATGATAAATCTAGTGAGCTTAGTAATGATGAAAATGCTAGTAGTCTTTATAGTCGAGAAGAGTCGAATGACAATGCTATGAAGGAGATTGAGCGTCTAACTAAAGAACTAAACACTCTTAAGTTAGCTCATGAAACAACTCAAGAAGATCATAGAGAGCTCCTAAGATCTCATGAGAAGCTACGCTTCGAGAAGCTCACTCTAGAGCAAGAACATGAGTTTCTAAAAGCGATCAATGATGATCTTCGAAAGAAGAGTTCTTCATATCTTGCCAAACGACTTCTCTTGTCTAATTTTTTGCCACCTATTAAGACTAAGCATGACAAGCATAAGAAAAATTCTTCCTCTAGTAGTAACAATAACAGTGTTAAATCCAATATTGTTGCTTCTAGTAGTTCTCTTGATTCCACTAACAATGTTTCAAGCCAAGTTACACTTGAGCAAGAAAATAGCTTATTGAAGGAAATCATAGAGAAAGGTGTCTACAAGAGTCTTGCCGGAAGCAAGAACTTTGAGGAGATTGTTCGCAAACAAGGAAGACACCGGAAGAATCAAGGGATTGGTTTTGAGCGAAAGTTCAACGCCGAAGGTGTTGAGTGGGAAGAAGGTCAATACCCTACTCCACAGTTTGTCTCACAAAAGGAGAAGTATGATCCTACTTCTTCCAATGTGGAACAAGCTCAAGATGACCTTCCACCACAAGACCACAAGCTAAAGGCCAAGGACAAGCTTCAAGAGGAGATTGATGCATTCATTGAAGCACCTCAAGCCATGGTCAAGTGGGTTCCCAAGGACACATCAAGTTCTACTTCGTCAAGCTCAACTACAACACCAAGGATTCCCATCAAGATGATGTGGATCCCAAAGAATAAGAACTAGTAGGTTCTTGAGGGTGACTCCACCAACAAACTTCACTCATATTCATTTTGGCAAGAACTTGTGCAATCAACTTCCACATCATGCACTTGTTCATGGAGTCACAAACCCTCTTGTTGGTAAGTCAAGGGACAAGGTAATCATTGCTTTCATGGACATCATCTTTTGTGAACTTCACTCTATGTCTATGGATATTCTTGTTTGTTCCTTGTGGGACTAACCCATGTAGGTATTGAAAGTGCCCTAATCCAAAGGATTGCTCCCAACTTTTGATGATCTACATCAACATTGAGCATCCACATCTTCAACATCTACATGAAGTCTTCTACGACAACCCAAGGTTAGTTTGACCCTTTAAAAGGGGTTCTCACATCTAGGGGGAGCTTTGCTCTAAAAATGAGCTAAAGCATCTCCAAATGATGTGAACACATAAATGCTTTATGTAAAAGTGGTAACCCCACTTGTGCTTAAACGATGAGTATGACCTATGATCAAATGTTCTCATTTGGCTCCTAAGTCAATATACTCATATATAGATGACCTAGTCATCGACAAATTGTGTGCTAGTAGCTAGAGTGATTGGTTGTGCATGTTTGACACATATTTCAGTTGCTATCTTATTGTGTGAGCATGTTGAATGCATGATTTTATCCATTCAAGGACATCCATTTGTTGTTTTGATTGTTTTGGTTTCTCTTTCTGGCCAAATGGATGGACAAGAATGCCTAAGCACCTTCCCTAGCTATCTATGCTTTCTTGTCTCAAAATTCTATTCATGCTCATATCACAACTTTGAACAAGTCTTTTTCGGACAGTCCGAGTGAGGAGCACTCGGAACCACCGATTCGTCTAAGGCTGACTTCCAAAACCTTCTAAGTCCATTTCGGTCTGACCGGCTTCTCAATCTCGGTCCAACCGAAACGCTTAGACTGATCTAGGTTTCATCTCGGTGAAACCGAGTTCAAACTCTCGGTCTGACCGATATGTGTAACTGCACAACAGTTATACATCTCGGTGACACCGAGTTTTTCAACTCGGTCCCACCGACAGCACGGGGTTATATATACCTGAGGGGCTGCGCGCGATTTCTTTCTTCAAACCGTTCGCCCCCAAGACCCCTGCTGCCGCCGCCCTGGTCTACGGATCGTCGCCTTCGTCGCCTGTGCGCCCTCGCCGCAGGTCTCCGCCGCCGTCAACGGTAATCATCTCCACCGTTGCCGCCGTAGAGGGACACCACCAAGTTAGGGTGTGTCCCGATCCCTTTTCGTGCTCCACTTCCGATTCTTGCACGATAGGTTTGCCATGATTCAATCCACGTTTGATATGTTCCTCATACAATAGTTCAGATCTTCTAATTTCGAGGAAAATTCTTAGGTTTAGGTTTCCACGGAATGCATCTCGGTGAAGCCGATTTTTGAAACTCGGAATGACCGATTTGGCCTCTGGCCATTGCACTGCGTAATTCGGTTTAACCGAGTTGTGCCAATCGGAACGACCGAAAAGTAGTTTCAGTGAAACCCTAAGTTTTCGGTAGGACCGAAACCCATTTCGGTCTGACCGAAAGTGGTGTGTAGGTTTCTGTTGAGCACTTCGGTTGCACCGAAACTTGAAATCGGTTTGACCGAAATACATTCTGTGAAAACTCAAAACTAAGTTTTGAACTCATTTTTTTTCAAAAACTCTGCAGTTGTGATAACTCTTCTACTCTGCCTATACCTTATCTTTTCACAGGTTTTTCAGCCATGTCAGATGTCAGTGACAGCCAGAACAGGTCTGAATCACCGTTTGCTGAAATTCCAGAGGCAGATACAAGTCCTGCGAGCAGCTCCAGTGATGATGGTGAGAGGAGCACCCCTAGTGGTTTGCCTCCTGCAGCCACCAGAACCAGGAAGAAGAGAACTTCTGATGATGAGGACTCCGACTTTGTTGCTGAGGAAGTTACCTCCAAGCCCAAGAGGAATGTGGTTGCCAAAGAGCACCAAGGGCAGCAGCCAAGGAAAGGCACAAGCAAAGTGAAGCAGTCAGCAGTTGCTAAGAAGCTCAACTTGGAAGAGCCTGCTCCAAGCAAGGTGAAGAAGACTTCCAAAAGGAAGAGGGTAGTATATGCTGAACCTCAAGTTGATGCTGCAGAAGAAGAAGAAGAAGCACCCCAGCCTCCTCCTCAGAAAGCTAAGTTCATGGGTGATGCTATTCGGGCTCAAGCCTCTTCTAAGCCCAAGAAGCCTGCTCCAGTCAAGGCAGCTCCAGCCAAGCCCAAGAGGACAACCAGAAGCATTCCAGCTTCTGAGAAGAACAAAGGTGAGATGCCACCGTCTGAATCGGATGAAGAGCATGTGTTGCTTAAGCTCCGTCCCAAGTTGCCACTCCACAATGATGCTCATCCTCAAGCTGAGGACATGAAGGCAAGGAAGGACAAAGGTCTCAGGCTATGGAGACAGTCTGATCCATATGCTGTAAGGAGAAGGACTGCTGTGGACCCCAGATTCCACACCAGAGAGCAGCAGGATTTCTATGAGACCGTGCTGATGGATAAGAAGCCCATTGTTGCTGACACCAGGTATGTTGACTAGAAGTATATTGACAGTGAAGAGCACCCGGACTTCTTTCCCCATGTGCATGAGAGCTTTACTGCATGTGGAGTTGCTGATTTTGTGGGTCAAGAGCTGACAGCCTGGAATGACGAGATGATCATGCAGTTCTATGCCACAGCCCACTTCTACCCTGATGGCAAGATCACCTGGATGACTGAAGGTCAAAGGTTTTCTTCGACTGTTGAAGAATGGGCAGAACTTCTGAACGCTCCAGTGCAGAGAGAGGACGACATTGATGTCTATGGGATTCCTAAGAAGAGTCATGATTCCATGAAGAATATGTACAAGGAGATCCCAGCTGCTGATTTGGAAGGATGGAAGCTTGGCTCAGTGTACTATCTCCAGGCAGGTCTGACCACCACTAACACTATTCCGAGGCATACTTTGATGCCTAAGTCTGGAGACCACCGGATGATTCGAGGCTATTCTATCAACATGCTGCACATTCTCGATGAGAAGGCACCTTTTAAGGTGATGGACTTGATGGTAGAGACTATTAAGAGGACTGCAGCTGACCAGAAGAGGTCGTGTGGGTTTGCACCGCAGATACAGATGCTCATCAACGCCAAGTTTGGCACGGGCAAATTCATGTTGGATAGGAAGCACTTGCCACTGCAGCCAGAGCATGAGGACAACGTAGTTGTGATGGATGAAGAGGATCCTACCTCAGTTGAAGGACAAGCCAAAATCGAAGCTGCAAAGAAGGCTAAAGCTGACAAAGAGGCAGCAGCAGCAGCAGCTAAGCCAAAGAGCTTTGGAGAACAAATTCTCGAAGCTACCCAGAGGATTGAACAACGCCTGGCCAGCATTGAGCAATCTCAGGAGAGCCTTGAGAGGATTGTCGAGGACAAGATCCACGCTCTGGACGTGAAGCTGACTGAGATTCAGGTGTCTGTCAACAAGCTTGAGGCAGACATGGAGGAGACTAGGCAGGAGAGAGCAGAGCTTATGCAGGATGATCTAGTCCAGGACTCTCATCGCCAGACTGCTCAGGTTCCCAGAGGATCCAGATCTGCAGCTATCCCAGTAACAGACTCCAGGGCTACCACTTCAGCACCAGCTACAGCTCCAGCAGTTCCTCCAGCTCCAGCATCCACTCCTCCACCGCAGACTTCAGCAGAAGTCTTCGCAGATGCAGCTATCTCTACACCGACATCTACCCAGACGGGAGCCGCCAGCAGAGCCCGCAGTGACGTTTAGCTCTATACCTTTTCGAACTTTTTGGTAACTTGTTGCCAAAGGGGGAGAAATTGTTATAGATCATAGGGCTTCGAGAGAGAGAGTGCTCTTTCGTCTTTCGTTCTTTTGCCGTTTTTTTTCGTTGAGATACAATGATTTCTTTTGGTTCCTGAAACTTTATGTGTGCTTGCTACCACGTTTGATGCTACCTTAATGAGTGCTTAGTCATACTATGCCTTAATGTGTGCTTATTGCTTATCATATGCTATTCCTTTTTGTATGGCTATTTACTCTTGTCTTGGTGATTGAGTGCATGTTACTCATTCTTATCATTTTGTGCGCTCCACCAAGATGTATGTGACATGGAAGAGTGACCCATAATCCTAATCGATTGTGCATTTGCATTCAAACGCAAATTTCAAATAATGCACAAATTTAGGGGGAGCTCTTGTTTATCACATACTTCTCAAAGCGACGATATTATTCTTTGATTATATCCTTTGTCGAAGCTTTGATCTATATGTTGTCATCAATTACCAAAAAGGGGGAGATTGAAAGTGCAACTAATCCCCGGGTGGTTTTGGTAACTAATAACAACATATATATCATTGAACTAATATTCACTTGAGAATCATTTCAGAAAAGTTCGATGATATGGGTATGGAAATGTCTGAAGAAGTGGACCCCTCAAAATGCTAAGACAAGCATTGGCAAAAGCTCAAGACTCCATTTTTGGTTTAGTGATCAAAGATCACATTGAGTCCATAGGAAAAGCCAATACTATTAAAAGGGGATGAGGTTGTGTTAATGTTCTTGTTGCTCAAGTGCTTGGTGATCTAGCTCCCTCAACTATCAGCACTCTTCACTATTCAACACACTCATAAGTAATCTCGGACAAACCGATTCTGCAAACTCAGTCCCACCGAGATGAACCACTTCAGTTATTTCCCCAAACCCTAATTTCTCGGTCCATCCGATTCTGAGTTTCGGTCTCACCGAAAATGGACTGCCAACCTTATGTAACCAATGACAGCATTTCGGAATATCCGAGTTGTTGTTTTCGGTCACACCGAGATGGCAAACCCTAACCTTTGACTCACTTCGGACACACCGAGATGGTATTTTCGGTCCCACCGAAAATCCCAACGTTCACTATATTTGAACTTTCGGTCTGACCGAGTTTGCACTTCGGTCTCACCGAGATTGGTCAAATGTGTGTGTAACGGTTGGATTTTGTGTGGAGGCTATATATACCCCTCCACCCCCTCTTCATTCGTGAGGAGAGCCATCAGAAAGTACCACCACTTCTATCATACACTTTCTGAGAAGTGAACCACCTACCCTTGTGTTGAGATCAAGCCATTCCATTCCTACCATATGAAACTTGATCTCTAGCCTTCCCAAGTTGCTTTACACTCAAATCTTTCTTCCACCACAGCCATATCAGTGAGGAGAGTTGAGTGTTGGGGAGATTATCATCTGAAGCACAAGAGCAAGGAGTTCATCATCATCAACACCGTCTATTACCTTTTGGGGGGTGGTGCCTCCTAGATTGGTTAGGTGTCGCTTGGGAGCCTCCGTCTTTGAGATGTGGAGTTGAACCAAGAAGTTTGTAAGGGCAAGGAGATCGCCTACTTCGTGAAGATCTACCCCGAGTAAGGCTAGTCCTCCGTGGGCGTAGGCCGTGATGGAATAGACAAGGTTGCTTCTTCGTGGACCCTTCGTGGGTGGAGCCCTCCGTGGACTCGCGCAGCCGTTAGCCTCCGTGGGTTGAAGTCTCCATCAACGTGGATGTACGATAGCACCACCTATCGGAACCACGACAAAAATCTTCGTGTCACCAAACTGCGTTTGATCTTCTCCACCTCTCTTTTACATGTGCAATTTACTTTCCGCTGCTTATACTCTAGAATTGCATGTGTAGGGTGATACTTGAATTGATCTTAATTGTGAAACTGCCAAAAACATTGCATGATCTAAAGGCAGATTTTTTTATATTGTCAAGTAGTCTAATCACCCCCCTCTAGACCTACTTTCGATCCTACAACCATGAAGCAAACCACATACCCAGTTATCCCCGTACTGATATAGGTTGATGCTGCCTTGATGGTGTGGCACACCACTCATTTTGGCACGCTGATCCTTTGCATTGTTGTGGGTGGATAGCCATTGGGGAGAGCACCACTCATCCACCAACGCCTCCCAACAATCAAGCCTATCCGCACACCATCTTGGGGGCACCTAAGTTAAGTAAGAGAAATTTGAGCGCTACGCCTACGAATCAAATCAAGGAAACTAAGTACAAGGCCTTAAGAATAGGTAATTACCTTCATGTACTTCTCCTTACCCAGATACTTTGTGCAGCACTTTGACTTGGACGTCCTAATACCAGTCGAGGCAGTAGTCTCGAATAGCCTACGTCCCAGCCCCGTTCCGCTAGTTTTGAAGTAGCCGCCTACACTCGGCGTCGATAACCCGAGCTACGGCCTCCTCCTATCCCTTAGCACACCAGTAGTAGGCCTGCAATCAAACAAGAAAACACGGATTAGTACAATCACTAGGGTTGCCAATCAAACAAGAAAACACAACGTATACGAGAGAGGAAAAATTACCCAAAACGTCTGGATCACAACGTCGGCCACCGTGTGGCACTCGACACCACCGATCGTCCCACCCGGCAGGGCCGAGGCAGCCAAGTAGTGCTCCCATGTCATTCCTAGCTCTGGAACCTGGCCCTCACCGGGCAACGTGACCCACCCCGGGAAGCTCTGGCGACAAATCACACCAAGGATTGTGTTGGGCCTGCGGACACCACGACCGTGTTTCCAAGACCTGCAGTATGACAAGGCTAATGCATTAGATATTCGAAGAAATGTGAAGGCAAAAGGTTAAAAAAGAGCAAATGCACTTACTTCTCCCCATGAGGCGTAATCAACCACCTCTGGTCAGGGGTCGCCGGGGTGGGCGGGAGCTTTGTACCACCACGCTGGTAGACATTGCCCCCCTCAACCCGCTCGCTCTCACTATAGCTATCAGAACTATAGCCACCCTCGCCACCATCAACAAGGCCACTCGACTCCGGCCAGTCCCCCGATCGGTTCGGCTCCGACATAGCCTGATCCAGAGTCTCATGGGACGGAGCCTCTGGGAACGAAGTCTCGTGGGGCGAAGGCTCGTCAGCCCGAGGCTTGTGGACCGGGGTCCGAGACGGGTCCACCTCAGGCGGCTCCATCTCAGACGGAGCAGTCCTGTGGTCAGGTGAATTGGCTGGGGGTGGCGGCGATGAATGCGTAGTAGCAGCCTTCCTACCTCTCCCGCCGCCACGTCCACCTCTACCAGCCTTCTCCTTCTTCTCCCCCCGACCTCTCCCAGCCGTAGAAGAAGCGACCACCGGTGGTGTCTGCATACTGAGATCTAGCACTCTCCGGAGGGTCTGGGGTGGAATGTGTCGGAGATATTGACCATGGGTACCCTCAGCACCTACCCTTGGTATTTTAAGACAAATAACAGCCGCTTGGTCTACCGTGGTCGTCTGCCCTTCAAGCCACCTCCTAGGGTGGCCTGCCCTAGGAGCCGGCTGCCAGCAGGCGGCAGGGACCCAACAGGCGGCAACACCAAGCACCACCAGCCAGCAGATGGCCCCGCACTCCTCCTTCAAGTAACACGCTGAGGAGGGTCCCAGCGTGGCGGGGGCGTGGCTACAGGAGAGCGTGTCCTTAGAAGATCTATAGGGGCGTGGCTACAGTGACCATGTACTTTGGGAATATCTCCTAAACGGCGGGTTGCTGTAGCCACGAGGCTCGTGACCAAGCAGCAGTCAGAGGAGGCCATGATCCCACTACCCGCAAACGGCGGAGCCAGTAGGTGGCTGGCCCATCGGTCAGCAAGCAAGCTCAAGAACAAACCGCCTCTGGCAGGCGGCCGGGGGAGACGGCCGTCTGGTAGCAGACGGCACCCCCTGCCCTGGAAGTCCGAGCCTCATCAAGATGATGGGACGGGGCGAGGCGGTAGCGTACGGCGAGGGACGATGGCACTGTAGCTATCTCCTTCCCGACGAGGCCATCGCCAGCAAAAGCACCCCCACAGTAAAAGACAATCACGAGGGGCCCGCAGGCGGCGGGCCCCAGCAGACAGGCGGTGAGGCCGGTGCTAGAAGACACTGACGGCTGGGGACCACGCCGTCGAGATTACCCTTGTATCCCTGGGGGTAGGCCTATATAAACCCCCCTGGGTCCTCCATGTTGAGGGCTGGAAGGTTGGCTATTAGAAGTTCACAAGACAAGAACCCTAGATAGGAGAGAGAGGAGGTGAGCTAGCCTTGCTCATCTTCTTCCTTTAGACATCACAGCTCAAGGAGCAATCCTGTAGCTACACTAGTGCTATCAGTGATGACGCGGAGTCCCCGCAGAGCAGGACTAGGGGTGTTATCTCCCCGGAGAGCCCCGAACCTGGGTAAGATTCATAGGCGTCCTAAGTATCGCCTTATCCCGCTTCCCAAGCCCGGCGATTCTTTTGACCCCATGCATGATAAGCCATCCTTTGGCATATGTCGTCCCAAAACCCCGACATTTGGCGCCCATCGTGGGGCTAGGTGCACCGTCGTCCGGAGACATGTTCTGGACGGGAACCTTGTTCCTTCCTGGCGAGAGTAGCCAGCCCGGCATGCCCGCTGGCGTGGAGATCGGGATGCTTCGCAGCGCTGAGGCTGCATGCGCCGTGAGCGGGCTCCCCGATCTGCTCGGCGCCGCCCGCTGATGACCCTCAACCGTAAGGGATCTGCTGCAGCGTTTTCGATAAGTAAGAGTGTCGAACCCGACGAGGAGCAGAAGGTATTGATAAGCGATTCTGAGCAAGAAATTACTGCAAGCACTGAAAGATAACTTTTAGGGGTTTTCTCGATATAAGCAACAGGAATGTAAAGGCAAGTAATGTAAAAGATACTGAGAGTAACAAGTGGCCCAATCCTTTTCTTAGCAAAGGAGAGGCCTAGCAACTGAACTTATAAAGACTAAAGCGTTCTTGAGGACACACGGCAGAGGTAGTCATGTGCTTTCACCATATTCCGTATCGATACTATGTTATGTGTTGATAAGTGTTGGTGGGTGGATCTATGCTAGTGCACTCTCTAGACTAAGATGAATGCACTCTTATGATTAAACACCTTGCAAGCATCCGCAAATACAAGATAGAGTTAAAGGCAAAAGCCTAACCATAGCAATACGATCGAGGATCCATTATTCCCTTATGCAAAAGCGTGCGAACTGGGGTTCAGGTTTCTGTCACTCCGGCAACCCACCATAAGCATTCTTTATACACAATGTATTCTCCTAGGTCCTTAATAAGGCGAAGTGTTGGGTGTTTGACTCACACAACACCACTAGTAGAATGACAACACAACTTAAGTATCAAACAACACATATTACTTCAACAGCATATGACTACTAACAACAAGACTTTCCCCATGTCCTCAAGAACTAAGGTAACTACTCACAAGACATAAAAGAGATCATGATCAGTGGGGATCAATATGTGATAAACAATCTGGACATAATAATATTTCTCCAACAAAACTCAATAGCATTCACCACAAAGTAGTAATCAACACCGATGGAGTAGAGAGGATAGGTAGTACAAGTTACAACACGAGTTGCGATGGAAAGATGAGATTTGGATGAAGATGGAGATGGTGCTGGTGTTGGGGATGATGTTTATGATGATCTCGATGATGCCCGTGATGATGGTGATGATGATGGCGACGATCTCCCCCTCCGGGAGGTGATCTCCCCGACGGAATCTGCCCGCCGGAGATGCCCTTTTCTTCTCTGTAGGTTTCCGCCTCGAAGCGGTGACGGAACTCCGTAAAAAGTCCCGTGCCTAGGGTTTTCGGGGGACGGAGAACATATATGCAAAAGGGGGCGACCAGAGGTGGGCCAGGGGCTCCAGGCGCCCCCCCGGCGCGGCCAGGGGGGGGCGCGCCCCCAGGCCGCCTGGGCACCCTGTGGCCCCCCTCTGACTCCCCTTTTGCGTGTCTTCGTTATTCGTCTGAAAAATACCTCCCGTCAATTTTCAGGTAATTTGGAGGTGTTCTCTTCAGCAACTCAGTATCCACTTTTTCCTACTGAATCCTGCGTCTGCTGTTCCGGCATCGGAAAGTTGCAAACTGTGTAAAATAGACCAAAACAACATAAGAACATCATCATAACGTGAAATATATCAATGAATAAAGATGAATTATGATACAAAATAGTGATGCATTTTGGACGTATCAACACCCCCAAGCTTAGACCTCGCTTGTCCCCAAGCGAATATGAACTCGGTAAACATGTCCACAAGTTTAGAGAGTGAAGTGTCGATAAATAGAATACGGACAAGAAGCATCATAGTCTCTTCACCAACTCAAATATCCTCAGCAGCAATCTTCAACTCATAAGGCTCTTATGAAAAAGTGTCAACACTTATATTCGAAAGTAGGACCAAGGAAACTCATTATATCATGGCAAACATGTCCTTTGGTCAAAGAACAACAAATAATTTTAACTTTTGCTCTTATTTTTTGATGGGATTAATTGAAGCTTTTTGAAATAACATGTTAGTAAGCAAGAAGTGAAAGTGTTAACACAAAGGAAGATATTTGCCTTAGCTGGGCATGACAAACAACTTACTTATCAAATGATAATGTCAACAAGGATATGATATGACAAATCTTAATGCAGCTTTATATGCATGAATCCTTATCAACATCAAACGTCTGCTCTCTTTGAGAAATAGAAGGAAGTAGGAATAACTGACTCAATTTAAAATTAAAAGATAGGCCCTGCTCTAGGGTAGTAGGGAAAACTCATGTGCTATCCTCAAATCAAACAGAATGAAAACAAGTTTTGAGAGGTGCATGATTCGTCAACGAATGCTAATAGATAACTCAATTACTTCTTGAACTGGACAAGTTTCGAGGAACGGCTCCCGTATGAGGACGATAACATCATCTTATTCTCCTTTGTTTATCACTGCCAAAGTTTTCTGATTTCTCATGAACAAAGCGTGAAGGAGGGTTTGTTTGTTATATTATTTTAAGCCGGGCGCACTCAATGCCAGTTCCTTTTCGTATTATGGATTTGCACATTATACATGCAATCCCAGGGTGAAGCTTGTCCAACTCAAAAAGGTCATGAATTAGCTACTACTTCCTCATGAGCTAAAGCTGAGGCACAAAATAAAAGATTTTGAACATTTAAGGATAACACATAAATTATATACTTTAGGAGGTGGTAGTGGAGTACCACGAGTAGGTAGGTATGGTGGACTCATATGGAAGGTATTGGCTTAAGGGTATGGATGCACAAGCAGAATACCGCTTAGTACAGAGTTAGGCTAGCAAAGGTTTTGAGAGAGCAGACAACTGATGATGACTAAGATGCAAAGCAATATAAAGCATGAACATTGAAATAAGCATAACACATCAAGTTGTCTTCCTTGTCAGCATAACACTTCAAGCATAATAACATAAAGTTTTGGCTATGTTGATAATTTAAGAAAATCATGCTTGTTGTTATGACCAAAGCTATATTTGCCAAGAGTAAATAGAGTTTCATAGCCATACCTAACATAAGGTCAATACTCCCCATAAGAATCATCATATAAGGTCGATTGCGTGAAGAGAATACCGAGTACATCAAAAGGAACCGATAAACTTCTCATTAATATTCCATCATAAACGACTCCACACTCACGGATACAATTCCTCACCGAAGGAGCGATAGACCTCAATGCACACACCTATCTCATATAACAACCTCCCTAGACATGATACAACTCTACTTGACTCTAAAAGACAAAAGGTAGAAGATAAAGATAACGGGCACTCCCCCAAGCTTGGAACAAGCCAAGGGAATGCCATTACCCCAGGAGATTTCACTCATCATCCTTGTTGGCGTTGATCAAGTAGTCCTTGGCGAAACGCTTCCATGGAAGGGGTTCTCCAGTCTCATATGAGAAGCTCGTCTCCTGAATCCTGCATTCAGCACCCAAACCCATGCGTAGAAACCTTAGTTCATACTCACAGTTCTGGTTATGTAGATCATTAATTTGCCCTTGGAGTTCTATGATTCTGTCTTCAGATGCGGCGATTCTTTCCCACATCTCCTTCATCTCCTTCAGAAAGTAGTTCTTCAGCTCGTTGGTGATGTCAAAGTTAGCTTCGACACCACGCTCGGTCATCTTCTTGTACTTGAAGACTTCCTGCTCCACTTCTTCCAGCCTGGCCTGGATGCTCCCCTCCTTGATAGGTCCCTTCAGATCTTCTTGGTGAAGGACGCCTTCCTCCATCTGAACAACCTGAGGGTGCTTCTTCACCTCGGCGAGGTAAGGGTTGATGACGTTGACGACGAACGTGTCCTTGGGGGAACTTGGAGAAGCCATGGCACTTAAATTTAGCTGAAAGATTTCCTGGCAGAAACAGATCAAAGAGAAAACACGCGAAATCGCAAGGTACGTTGCCGGAACAATCCGGGCAAATATATAGGAAAAATTTATGCACAGAAAGGAAGGTAACGGACCAAAGCGGGGTCGGAGACGGGCACCAGGGTGTCCAGGCGGCCTGCCGGCGCGGCCCAGGGGGGGGCGCGCCAGGGGGGCGCTTGGACTCCCTGGTGGTCGTCTCCGGCTCCACTTCGACTCGGAATTTTACTAATTTTGCAAAAACTCGTAATACGGAACTTTTATGATGTTTTGCGGTGTTTTCTTACCGTACTACATACCTTTTCTTTATTCTGCTTCTGTTGGCGTCTGAAACAGGGCTGCAACATGTTCTTCGTGGGTTGTTGTGTATATTATATTCACATCAACATCGACAGGGTCTCCTGCTATGTAATGTTTAAGTCTTTGCCCATTCACAACTTGAGGTTTGGTGCCTTCAAAATTATTAATCTTAATTGCACCAGACCGATAAACTTCTTCAATATGAAATGGTCCTTCCCACCTGGAAAGCAGTTTACCTAGAGAAAACCTGAAACGGGATCTAAACAACAAAACTTTATCACCAACATTAAACTCACATTTCAGAATCTTCCTATCATGCCACCTTTTTACCCTTTCCTTGAACATTTTAGCGCTCTCGTAAGCTTCACTTCTCCATTCATCTAGAGAAGTCAAGTTCATGAGACGCTTCTCACCAGCTAGTCTTGGGTCAGCGTTAAGCTCTCTAACAGCCCAGAAAGCTTTGTGCTCTAGCTCTAATGGCAAATGGCAAGCCTTGCCATATACCATCTTATAGGGGGACATGCCCATGGGGTTTTTGTAAGCAGTTCTATATGCCCACAAAGCATCTCCCAATTTATTTGACCAATCCTTCCTATTTCTATTTACTGTTTTCTGCAAGATCAACTTAATCTCTCTATTGGTGAGCTCAACTTGCCCACTAGTTTGAGGATGATAAGGTGAAGCAATTCTATGATTAACATCGTATTTAGCCAAAGCTTTTCTAAAAGCTCCGTGCGTGAAGTGTGATCCTCCATCGGTCATGAGGTACCTTGGTACACCAAACCTAGGAAAAATTACATCTTTAAGCATTTTCAAAGATGTTTTGTGGTCAGCACTTTCACTGGGGATTGCTTCAACCCACTTGGTTACATAATCAACGGCTACTAAAATGTGAGTGTACTTGTGCGAATAAGGAAAAGGACCCATAAAATCAAAACCCCAACAATCGAAAGGTTCAATGACTAGTGAATAATTCATAGGCATCTCATTCCTTCTACTAATGTTACCAACTCTCTGACATTTATCACAAGCTAAAACATAATTTCTAGCATCTTTAAAGAGAGTAGGCCAATAAAAACCTGATTGAAGAACTTTATGTGCAGTCCTCTCACCGGCATGATGTCCTCCATAGGGACTATCATGACACCGTCGGAGAATGTCCTTCTGCTCATGTTCCGGAATGCATCTTCTCACGATCCCGTCGGGACCTTCTTTGAAAAGATGTGGGTCATCCCAAAAGTAGTGCCTCAAATCATGAAAGAACTTCTTCCTTTGCTGAAATGTTAGACCTGGAGGCAAATACTTTGCAACAATAAAATTAGCATAATCTGCATACCAAGGATCGGAGAGAGGTTGTACTTTTACAACGACAAGTTGCTCGTCTGGAAAACTATCGTTAACTGGGATGGGGTCATGCGGTATATCTTCCATTCTTGAAAGATTGTCCGCTACCGGATTGTCTTCTCCTTTCCTATCAACAATCTGCAAATCAAATTCTTGGAGAAGGAGTACCCATCTGATAAGCCTTGGCTTGGCATCCTTCTTTGTCATAAGATATTTAATGGCAGCATGATCAGTATGAATAATAACTTTGGAATCAACAATGTACTGCCTAAACTTATCACAAGCAAAAACTACAGCTAAGAATTCCTTCTCAGTAGTAGCATAATTTCTTTGAGCACTATCAAGGGTCTTACTAGCATAATGTATAACATTCAATTTCTTATCAACTCTTTGTCCTAAAACAGCTCCAACAGCAAAATCACTTGCATCACACATAATTTCAAAAGGTAAGTTCCAGTCAGGTGGTTGTACTATAGGAGCAGTTATTAAAGCTTTCTTAAGGACTTCAAAAGCTTCCTTACAATTTTCATCAAACGCAAAAGGAACATCCTTCTGGAGAAGATTAGTGAGGGGTCTCGAGGTTTTAGAAAAGTCTTTAATAAATCTTCTATAAAAACCTGCATGACCGAGAAAACTGCGAATACCTTTGATGTCCTTTGGATAGGGCATCCTCTCAATAGCTTCGATCTTGGCTTTGTCCACTTCAATTCCCCTTTCGGAAATCTTGTGACCAAGAATAATTCCTTCATTAACTATAAAGTGGCACTTCTCCCAGTTGAGTACCAAATTTGTCTCCTCGCATCTCTGCAAAACTTTATTAAGGTTGTGAAGACAATGGTCAAATGAAGTTCCACAGACGGAGAAATCGTCCATGAAGACTTCCATAATATACCCGCAGAAACCATGAAAGATAGCAGACATACACCTTTGAAAAGTAGCAGGGGCATTACATAAACCAAAAGGCATACGTCTGTAAGCATAAGTACCAAAAGGACAAGTAAAAGTGGTCTTCTCTTGATCGACAGTGTTAACATGAATTTGAGAGAAGCCAGAATAACCATCGAGATAACAAAAGTGGGTATTTTTGGATAACCTTTCAAGCATTTGGTCGATGAACGGCAACGGGTAGTGATCCTTCCTGGTTGCCTTGTTCAACTTCCTGTAATCAATACACATTCTATATCCAATAATAATTCTCTGAGGTATTAGTTCATTTTTATCATTAGGAACCACAGTTGTACCTCCTTTGTTAGGAACACAATGTACCGGACTTACCCACTTACTGTCAGCTATAGGGTAGATAATACCTGCGGCTAGAAGCTTGAGAATCTCAGTTCTCACGACATCCATCATCTTCGGGTTCAACCGTCGTTGATGATCAACAACTGGTTTAGCATCAGGCTCAAGGTTGATAGTATGTTGACAGATAGATGGACTAATCCCCTTAAGGTCATCAAGGGTGTAGCCAATTGCGCCTCGGTGTTTACGAAGTACTTCCAATAATCGCTCTTCTTCATATCCTGAAAGGTTAGAATTGATAATAACAGGATATACTTTCTTTTCATCTAAATAAGCATACTTGAGCGTATCGGGAAGAGGTTTAAGATCAAACACCGGGTCTTCTTTCGGTTTTGATAAAATTCCCAAAGGTTCAACCGGAAGGTTGTGCTTCAGGATAGCAGGCTGCCTCAAGAATATTTCATCTAATTCATTTCTTTCCTGCATATGTAAATCATTCTCGTGGTCCTCCATGTATTGCTGCAAAGGATCATCAGGGGGAATGGCAATAGAGGCAATACTTTCAATAATTTTATCATCACTAGGTAAATCAGTATCACGAGGCTGCTTAGAGAACTTAGAAAAATTAAATTCATATGGCTCACCATTGAATTCAACAGAAACTTTACCTTTCTTGCAATCTATTATAGCTCCACAAGTTCTAAGAAAAGGTCTACCAAAAATGATGGGACAAAAATTGTCCCTGGCTGAACCAAGTACCAGAAAGTCGGTAGGGTACTTTACCTTTCCACATAGGACTTCAACGTCCCTCACAATTCCGATAGGAGAGATAGTTGATCTATTTGCAAGATGAATAGTAACATCAACTTCTTCAAGTTCACAAGGGGAAATCTCACCGATGATTTCTTCATAGAGTGAATAAGGAATAGCACTTGCAGTCGATCCCAAATCGCATAGCCCATAATAATTGTGATCTCCTATTTTAACAGATACCACCGGAGTACCTGAAATTGGGCCTTTGTTCTTAGCTGTGACAAGGTTAGTGGAAACAGCACAAAAAGTTATATTGGAATCCAAAACATCATCAGTAACAAGGTCTTTAATCAATGCAACTCGAGGATCGACCCTAATCTGGTCCTCAGGTTCATCAACTCTTCTCTCACTTTTATTTATTATGCCTGTTACAAGAGAGTGTTCCTTTATCCTCGTGGGAAAAGGAGGCTTTTCATATATGACTGCAGGCAAAATAGGCTCAGCAACATAAATATCAATAGGTTTTTCTTTAAAAGGTGCATGGTGCTGGTCTCTATTCTTTTTAAAAGAATCAACGTGAGAGGCAAAATTCTTACACAAATCAATCACTAGATGGGAATCAAGACCAATCTTAGAGCAAAAAGTATTGAAGTAATCAGTTTCCACATAGCTCTCAATATAATCATGTTCATAATTTATAGCGGGTTCAATACCTTTATCAATTTCCCAATCTTCAGTATTCCTCTGGATTCTTTCGAGGAGATCCCACCTTTCTTCAACACTCTTCTTCTGAAATACCCCACTAGAGGAGGCATCCAGCATCTCCTTATCCTGACGAGAAAGCCTGGCATAAAAATTTGTAAGTATAATTTCCTTGGGAAGCTTATGAATAGGGCATTTGAGCATTAGAGACTTCAATCTCCCCCAAGCTTGAGCAATGCTTTCTCCATCACGAGACCTAAAGTTATAGATATAATTCCTATCTTGATGAATTTCATGAAGAGGATAAAATTTAGTATAAAAGAGAGACATAAGCTCCTGCCAGTCCAGCAAGTGTGGGTTATCGAGAAGCCCATACCAATCTGAAGCTTTATCTATAAGGGATACAACAAACAATTTCCTCATGAAAAACTCCCTCGATACACCTGCAAGCTTAAATAATGAACATAGTCGTGACAAATACAACAAGTGTTCACCGGGATGTCTGTCCCCTGCATAACGATTAGTCAAAAGATAATCGATAATGCCAGCTGGTATTTTATAAGGCACAATTTCAGTAGGGGGAGAATCAACCACCACGGGTGTGGGGTGTCTTCCCGCAAGCAACGCTCCAATAATAGGATTATCCATAAGGATAAAGAGCAGCAATAGCAAAAATAAAAACAGAATTATAAAAAGACTTTCTTACCAGTTTCACTTTACCAATAGCGCTACGCTCCCCGGCAACGGCGCCAGAAAACGGTACTTGATGACCCTCAATCGTAAGGGATCTGTTGCAGCGTTTTCGATAAGTAAGAGTGTCGAACCCAACGAGTAGTAGAAGGTATTGATAAGCGATTCTGAGCAAGAAATTACTGCAAGCACTGAAAGATAACTTTTAGGGGTTTTCTCGATATAAGCAACAGAATGTAAAGGCAAGTAATGTAAAAGATACCGAGAGTAACAAGTGGCCCAATTCTTTTCTTAGCAAAGGAGAGGCCTAGCAACTGAACTTATAAAGACTAAAGCATTCTTGAGGACACACGGGAGAGGTAGTCATGTGCTTTCACCATATTCCGTATCGATACTATGTTATGTGTTGATAAGTGTTGGTGGGTGGATCTATGCTAGTGCACTCTCTAGACTAAGATGAATGCACTCTTATGATTAAACACCTTGCAAGCATCCGCAAATACAAGATAGAATTTAAGGCAAAAGCCTAACCATAGCAATACGATCGAGGATCCATTATTCCCTTATGCAAAAGCGTGCGAACTGGGGTTCAGGTTTCTGTCACTCTGGCAACCCACCATAAGCATTCTTTATACACAATGTATTCTCCTAGGTCCTTAATAAGGCGAAGTGTTGGGTGTTCGACTCACACAACACCACTAGTAGAATGACAACACAACTTAAGTATCAAACAACACATATTACTTCAACATCATATGACTACTAACAACAAGACTTTCCCCATGTCCTCAAGAACTAAGGTAACTACTCACAAGACATAAAAGAGATCATGATCAGTGGGGATAAACATGTGATAAACAATCTGGACATAATAATATTTCTCCAACAAAACTCAATAGCATTCACCACAAAGTAGTAATCAACACCGATGGAGTAGAGAGGATAGGTAGTACAAGTTACAACACGAGTTGCGATGGAAAGATGAGATTTGGATGAAGATGGAGATGGTGCTGGTGTTGGGGATGATGTTGATGATGATCTCGATGATGCCCGTGATGATGGTGATGACGATGGCGACGATCTCCCCCTCCGGGAGGTGATCTCCCCGGCGGAATCTGCCCGTCGGAGATGCCCTTTTCTTCTCTGTAGGTTTCCGCCTCGAAGCGGCGGCGGAACTCCGTAAAAAGTCCCGTGCCTAGGGTTTTCGGGGGACGGAGAACATATATGCAAAAGGGGGCGCCCAGAGGTGGGCCAGGGGCTCCAGGTGCCCCCCCGACGCGGCCAGGGGGGCGCCCCCAGGCCGCCTGGGCACCCTGTGGTCCCCCTCTGACTCCCCTTTTGCGTGTCTTCGTTATTCGTCTGAAAAATACCTCCCGTCAATTTTCAGGTAATTTTGGAGGTGTTCTTCTTCAGCAACTCAGTATCCACTTTTTCCTGCTGAATCCTGCGTCTGCTGTTCCGGCACCGGAAAGTTGCAAACTATGTAAAATAGATCAAAACAACATAAGAACATCATCATAACGTGAAATATATCAATGAATAAAGATGAATTATGATACAAAATAGTGATGCATTTTGGACGTATCACCCGCATCCACGACGAACCTTCTCCGGCGGCCGAGCCAATGGCCCCAGAGAGCTTCCTCGTCGAGCTCCTCGACAAGCTCCACCTCGTCGACGAGCGCGCCTCTGACGTGGAGTCAACGGGCTTTTCTGACCCACCAGTAGACATGATCGTCGACCCCGATGACTCCTTCCCCGAGCACGTGGAGATCATCAACAACCCTCTTCCCGTTCTTCCGATTTGCGGCACCGTCAGCATCGTCACGCAGGTGCTCGTCACCGACCACGGCGAACCATCGTGCCGAACGGGCCCAGACCCGCTCGAGGCCGCTCTGCAGCACCTCGCCGCCCCTGTCGCGGCGGGGGCAGACGGCGCGGAGTTGGAGGCACTCCGCGTCTCGCTCCTCGACATCGCCAACAAACTGGCCGCCTCCCGACGCCTCACTGAAGCTTACCGTCGCGAAATGGACCGCGCCATCTGTGGCACGCCGGCTGCTGGCGAGCCTAGCCGAGCCGGCGTTGTCCGTGAACGCGGCGGGCTACTAGCAGATATGCTAGGAGCCCCGCGGCCTGTGTACCTCACTCCATCGGAGAACCTAAGGGCTGCCCAGGCGGCAGTCGATGAGATGGGCCACTTGGAGGAAGACGAGCTCCGTTGCATGACCCAGCGTGCCTGCCAGCTCCTTGACGCTGCTGCTACGTAGCAGGAGGCCCGTCGTTGGGTATCAGAGGTGGCTGCGGACACCGACAATCGCCCTTTTCGGCGGGAGCAAGGAGCCACGTCCCGCTCTCCAACAGTCGGCGCCACCAACCGGCGAGACTCAGAGCCCGCTGCCAGCCGCAGCCGGCAGACTCGCTTCACCATCGAGCGCGACGAAGACGGCCGCACAAGGGCCGAAGAACGACGAGGGGAGCAGCCGCCTCCTCCCAGGCGGGAGAGGCGCGTGTCTCCTCCGCCCGTTGACCACCCCTCTCTGGCGGGCCGCTTGGGCCGCCACGAGGGGGTCGGGGAGAACGACGCCCGCCACCGCCTGGACCGTCTGGCTCGCTCCCAGGCGGTTGAAGAAGAAGATGACCTCGGTCTGGCCTGCTTCGGCCCCCGCATCCGCAACGAGCCTTTTCCCAAGGGCTTCTCGCTCCGTAGAGACACCCCCAAGCACAATGGATCAGTGAAACCAGAGGACTGGCAGGTGGACTACTCCACAGCTGTCAGCATCGCCACAGGCAACAGACGTGTTGCGGTGAAGTATGTACCCCTCATGCTCCAGGGCATGGCTCGGACGTGGCTAAACAGCCTCAAGCCCAACAACATCAACGGCTGGCTAGACTTCACCGACGCCTTCACCCGCAACTTCACCAGCACCTACAAGCGCCCTCCCAAGCCGCGTCAGCTCTCCCTGTGTGTCCAAGGCCCGGACGAGTCGGCTCGTGACTATCTGACGCGCTGGGCGGAGCTGTGGAACTCTTGTGAGGGAGTACACGAGGTACAAGCCATTGAGTATTTCACGGCCGGGTGCAGAGAAGGCACCTTGCTCAAGCACCGGCTCCTGTGCGACGAGCCGGCCACGTTGGATGAGCTGCTAAGCATAGCGGACAAGTACGCCACCGCTGACTCCTCCATGAAGACCGAGCTGCAAGTAGATGCTTCTGGCAAGATGACCCCTCCAACTCCCAAGACGCCGGCGGGAGAATCCAGCCGGCGCCAGCAGACCAACGACCAGAAGCGCAAGGCCCAGGCGCCGGCTGCCAACAGCTGGCTGGTGGCAGCGGTTGACGGACAGCAGCCAGAAGCTCAAGCAGGGCCCAAGCGCCAAAAGGGCGGCAAGCCGGTGTGGCAGCCGGCCTTCTCCTTTGATCAAGCCTTGGACGCCCCCTGCAAGTTCCACAGCGGCGCGAAGCCCTCCAACCACACCACACGAAAGTGTCACTGGCTCACAAGGATTGCGAGGGGAGAAGCCCTGCCCCCGCCGCATGCTGGACAGCCGGCTCCGCCTCCTAATCCGCCTGCTGCTCGTCCTGGTGGCCAGATCCAGGACGAATTCCCAGAGGAAAATGGGGCCTATGTTGTCTTCACCAGCCAGATGGATGATAGGCACAGCCGGCGCCAGCAGCGCAGAGAAGTCATAACTGTTGCCATCAAAAGCCCGGAGTTCATGCACTGGTCTGAAGGCCTGTTAGCTGGAGCCGAGAGGATCATCCGGCTATCATGCCGTCTCCAGGGGCCTATGCCTTGGTCCTGGACGCCACTCTCTCCACTGACAGGCGGGCCTGCCGTTTCTCCCGGGCTTTGGTAGACGGCGGCAGCAGCATCAATATCATGTATCGAGATACCATGGAGAAATTGGGCATCAAAGAGAAGCAGCTTCAGCCCACCAGGACTGTGTTCCATGGCATTGTGCCAAGCCTCTCTTGTTCACCAATCGGCAAGGCCAGGGTCGATGTCCTGTTTGGTGACAAGACGCACTTCCGGAGGGAGCCGGTCTGGTTTGAAGTGGTAAATCTAGAAAGTCCCTATCACGTGATCTTGGGCCGGCCCGCTCCCCCATTATGCATACCTCAAGATGTAGATGCTGATGGGCCTCGAACCCCTCGTTGGTTACCCCAAGTGGAAGGTGTAAGATGCAGTATTGTAGAAGTGTTTTCCCCTAGCAACGATGCCAAGGATCGATTCCCCAGAGACTCCTAGGTTCAACAAGTAGGTGTCAATTGCTACGGTGCCAGATTAGTAGCAACCAACGTGGACCTGCACACAGATACAAATAACTTTGCTCCCAACGAGTACGGAGAGGTTGTCAATCTCTCCGGCCTTGTAGTTCACAAAGGGTTAAAAGCAATGATAGTAGTGATAGATAGTTTTTGCAATAGTAAGTAATAACGGAAAGTAAATAGTGGATGTGATCAATGATGGTAATATGGACCGGAGTCTCATGATGTTCACTAGTGATGTCTCTCTCCCAAAAGACGATAAAACAGCTATGTGAGGTAAACAAATTACAGGTGGGCAATTGACAGGACCACGAACGCAAACCAATGCTGACTACATTGCAAGAAAGGTTGAGGTTCAAAGTATGGGTGGTACGCCAAAGTAAGTAGACCGAAATCCATCAATATCTACTACTAATCATCCACCTTGAGATATCTATCCAGAACATCTCGCTGGTATTAAGTTGCGAGTCCCACCCATAGTGTAAACTCAATGCAACAGACAACTGCATTAAAAGAACTTTGCGTAAAGTAAACAATCCTTGCACCCGCGGGCACAAGCACCGTTGTTTTCCCCCTTGTGGCAACAGCACATCCCCTAGACTCATGTTTCTGTCACTCAAGCTAGTCATCGAGGGGCATGAACCCACAATCTAGCATAACGTTCCCTCTTGGAGTCACTACCTATTACTCGGCCAAAGCAATAAATAACAACGGAGAACATGCAAGAATTACTTATGAACTAAAATATAAAAGAGGTGAATCAAATATATTACTCAAGATCAATCTGAACATAATCTCATAATCCATCGGATCCCAGCAAACTCAACATAGCAACAACATAAAGATTACATAGGTGCCTCGATCATGTAGGGCAGCTCACGAGGACTAATTAGTGAAGCACAAGAACGAGAGGAGAACATCACATAGCTACTGGTCATGGACTCATGGTCCAAGGGAGACTACTCACGAGTCATCCGGGAGGCATCCATGGTGGTGGAGAAGCTCCCGGTGGTGATCCTCCCCTCCGGCAGGGTGCCGGGAAGAGTTCTCCTGGTGCTCCCGATCTTGGAAGCGGCGGCGGCGGAACAGAGATGGGATCGCGAAAAGAGTTCCTGTTCTGAGGGTTTCGGAGGTCCCTCTAAATATATGCCAAAGGGGGGCACCGGACGGGCTTCGGGGGGCCCAGGCGCCCCCCCCCCGGCGCGGCCCAGGGGGGGGGGCGCCGCCAGGGCGCCTGGAGCCCTGGTGCCCCCCCCCCCAGGCTGCCCTTCGGACGCAGTGTTGTTTCCGGATCGCTGATTTTTTATATAATTTTCCTGGATTTTTCTGGGCAGTTCTCGAAACGTGAAAACCTGAAATACAAAAACAGCCGAAAACAGAAACTGGCACTGGGGTGCACTGGATTAGTAAGTTAGTCCAAATATGATCAAAAGTGTATGGAAGTGTATGAATATCATAGCAATATCACCCAAAAGTGGCATGGAGCAAGTAGAAATTATAGATACGTTTTGGACGTATCAACATCCCCAAGCTTAATTCCTGCTCGTCCTCGAGTAGGTAAATGATAACAAGAATAATTTCTGTGATGACATGCTATTAACCATATAGGACTTTTTCATAGTCATATGACAAAAGCTTACTGAGACAATGATTCTAAAGTAATTAAGTTGCCTCAAGAGAAAATCACAAATGACTGAAATTTTTACAACATGAAACTTAAACATCAAAAAGATTTACAATGAACATGATGTGCAAATATGATAAAGTGATATCTAGCTTGCCCCCTTTAGTGATGCAAAACATAAATGCAGGGGCACCTTCAAGGTTTAAGTGATGACTAGATACAATCATTTCAGAATAAACGATATCACAATCATGCAAAAGACAATGCTACTTTGGGACAATGCACATTACACTCAGAATGACGATCATGCTCTCAGTAGTTGGTGCTTTAACATAAAGGTAAAAGAAAGGTTAAGTGCTAGAGCTTTTTATTTTGAAAACATGGAAGCAATTGTGTCAACGGTAGTAGTACTTCATATGTGTCATGCAGAAAAAATCCTATAAGTTGCAAGCCTCATGCATCGAATACTAATAGTGCTCGCACCTTGTCCTAATTAGCTCGGATTCCCAAGGGTTATCATTGCATTGCATATGTTTCAACCAAGTGTCACAAAGGGGTACCTCTATGCCACCTGTACAAAGGTCCAAGGAGATAGATCGCATTTGATTTCTCGTTTTTGATAAATCTCAACTTGAGGACATCCATACCGGGACAACATAGAAAATAGATGATGGACTCCTCTTTAATACATAAGCATATTCTCATGAGAGATTGAGGATTAAGGTCCAAGCTAAAACTTCCACCATGATGCATGGCTTTGGTTGGCGGCCCAATGTTCTTCTCTAACAATATGCATATTAATTCAACCCACGGCAAATCACCCTTACTTCAGACAAGACGAACATGCATAGCAACTCACATGATATTCAACAAAAGTGTGACAGTTGATGGCGTCCCCAGAAACATGGTTACCGCTCAGCAAGCAACTCATAAGAAATAAGATACATAGGCAACATATTCTTTACCACAATAGTTTTTAGGATACTTTCCCATGAGCTATGTATTGCATGGTTAGTTTGCTTAGTACAGGTGGAGGTTAGCGAAAGACTGGGAGTGACCAACTAAGAGAGCAATGACGGTCATAATCATGCAGAACGACAAAGCAATATTGAATCAGGCATGGTAGGTATATCACTACTCAGAAACAAAAGATCATCAAGGCTTGACAGACTTTCTTTACAGTCTTAAATATGCGTGAGCATACGCCAAGTCAATCAAAATAAATTCTCGAAGGAAGATATTACTAAACCATACCACATCATAGGCAAACAAACCAAGTTGGTACTCCAATAACACATTGGGAACCCCCCAGCTATTTGAGATTAACCATAAGAAAACCTGAACTACTAAGCACCATCATGCAAGTAGCATCTTTATCATAGACACATTAACCAATGCAACAGAAGCAAACTCTCTTAATAAGGTGAGCATGATAATTAAAGAGAGTTCAAGCAACCAACTAAATAAAAGCTCTTTGAAAATATAAGCATGAATACTAAGAGCAGAGCACGATAGTAGCTATTAAAAGACAAAGAACACACAGCATAGATAGACATGAAAATTCTATGTTATGTTCTAGTAGAAGTGGAGCGTGTTTCTCTCCCACATAAAGGAATGCTGGGTTCCGACTTGTTATGAAAAACTAAAAAGAAAACTAAAAGCAAGACGCTCCAAGCATAGCACATAACACATGAAGTGATAAAAATATAGCGAAACGAAAGACGAACTGATAATGTTGATGGAGAAGGGGATGCACGGGGGCATCCCCAAGCTTAGACGCTTGAGTCTCCTTGAATATTTCTTGGGGGTGCACGGGGGCATCCCCAAGCTTGAGCGCTTGACATTCCTCAATCTTTTTATCATCTTCCCTCGCACACTTGAAAACTCCCTTCATACACAACTCATCGTAATCTGATTAGCGAGGTTAGTACCCTTAATAAAATAATTATACCTTGCTGGAAATAAGGATATTCTTGAAGTCCTACTGTTTCTCAAGATTGCCAAAAGGTTTTTGCAAAGAAAAAGCAAGTTCTTAATTTGCAAAGTGAAGGTAAGGCAAAACAGGACAGAATCTGTGAAAAACAGAACAGCAGGCAGTAATTGATCTGTTCGGGATACTTCTGCAACTCAAATCAAAAAACTCAGAACTGACGCACGAAAGACAATTATATAGGGAACGCTGTCGAGAAAATTCATACCAAAAAGATGATATGGTGATTTTATACGAATTTTTCTATCCGAGGACAGAATCTGTTTCCTGGACAGCACCTCACAACTTTTGAACTTTCTAGCAATCAGAGGCTATACTTGGCACAAATATGAAAAGCAAAGATACAATGATGATGCTGCAGCAGTAAACAACATCAAGACACAACAAAAGCAAAAAATTATTCATGTGGGCTGCCTCCCAAAAGCGCTTTCTTTTATGCCTTTAAGCTAGGCATAATGCATAGATCAAGTTTTATCAAGAGTAAAAGAATAGCTAGCCCGTACAACGGACTCAAAAGGTAACTTGATCTTCTTACGAGGGAAGTGTTCCATCCCTTTCTTGAGAGGAAACTGAAATTTTATATTACCCTCTTTCATGTCAATGACAGCACCAACGGTGCGCAAAAAGGGACGTCCCAAAATAATTGGACAAGAAGGATCACATTCAATATCCATAATAGTAAAATCAACGGGCACATAATTATCATTGACAACAATAAGAACATTGTCGATCCTCCCCAAAGGTTTCTTTATGGAAGAATCAACGAGAACATTACCAAAAGAACAAGAATCAAAAGATTTCAATTTAAGCATATCATATAGTCTTTTGGGCATAATAGAAGTACTAGCTACAATATCACATAAAGCATAGCAAGAGAAGTCATTCAAATTAATTTTTATCATAGGATCCCAACCATCTTCTAGCTTTCTAGGTATGGAGGCTTCTACTCTAAGTTTCTCCTCCCTAGCTTTGATAAGAGCATTAGTGATATGCTCTGTGAAGGCAAGGTTAAGCGTGCTAGTGCGGGGATCTCTAGACATCTTGTGAAGGAAATCAATAACTTCTGTAATAGTGCAATTATCAAAATCAAGGTCACGAGCATCAAGTAAAGTTGTAGTGGTGTCCTTTAGGTTCTCTTGTTTGGTAGTTTCTATAGTCATAGCATCACCATTAATAGGTCCATTGGGACCAGGAGTACATTGGGTGCTAAGAGTGTGAACATCCTCAATAACTTGGATAGTAGCAACAGTGTGGTGGGTAGGAAGGCTCTTAATCCTTTCCTCTTCCTCCCTTTCTCTAGCCCATCTTTCTTTAAGCTTAGCCATCATCCTAATATTTTCATTAATTTGTACTTGAGTAGCATTAATAGGGATGACTTCCCTCTCCTTAAGTGGAGAAGTTTCAATTTTTAGCAATTTTACCTCATTGGCTAAGTGGTCTACCTTAAAAGAAAGATCATCTAGTTTATGTAGTTTCTATTCTACATTCTTATTAAAGGCTTTTTGGGTAGTGATGAAATCTCTAAGCATGGTCTCTAGTTCAGTATTGGAGTTCTTGGTACTAGGATAAGCATTGTTGTTCCCATATGAGTTAGAGGGGAACGGTCTAGGATTGTTACCAAAGTTACTCCTATAAGCATTGTTGTTAAAATTGTTTCTAGAGATAAAGTTCACATCTACTTGTTCTTGAGCAATCAAAGAATTTTAAGGAACATTACGAGGATCAACAGTAGATTGCTTCGAAAGTAGAGACATGATCAAGTCAACTTTTACATTAAGGGAGGAAATCTCCTCGACAGAGTTTACCTTCCTACCTGTTGGAGCGCGTTCGGTGTGCCATTGAGAATAGTTGGTCATCATCTCATCGAGAAGCTTCGTGGCTGCACCAAGTGTAGTTGACATAAAAGTTCCTCCCGCGGCCGAATCTAACAAGTTCCGCGAGGTAAAGTTCAAGCCTGCATAAAAAGTTTGGATAACCATCCAAGTAGTCAAACCGTGAGTTGGGCAGTTCTTGATAAGAGACTTCATACGTTCCCAAGCTTGGGCAACGTGTTCATTATCCAATTGTTTAAAATTCATAATGTTACTTCTAAGTTGGATAATTTTAGCATGTGGATAGTATTTTCCAATAAAAGCATCTTTGCACTTGTCCCATGAATCTATGCTATTTCTAGGCAAAGACTGAAACCAAATTTTTGCTTCTCCTCTCAAGGAGAAAGGAAAAAGCTTAAGCTTAACAATATTACCATCTATTTCTTGGTACTTTTGCAAATCACAAAGTTCAACAAAGTTGTTCAAGTGTAAAGCAGCATCATCTCCAGCACCGGAGAATTGATCTTTCATGACTAAGTTCAGTAAAGCAGGTTTAATTTCATATGAAGGTGCTGAAGTGGCAGGTGTAGTGATAGGTGTGCTGATAAAGTCATCGTTGTTGTGACTAGTGAAGTCACACAACTTGGTGTTCTCGGTGGAACCCATAGTAGCAAGCAAGCAAGGTAACTATTTTTGTGATTTTCGATAAAAGGAACTAAAGCAAAAATGAAAGGTAAACTAACAAGACTAAAAAGCAAAGGTAAAAGATAGCATGCAACTCCCCTATCCTGAAGAGCGGAGTCCCCGGCAACGGCGCCAGAAAATACTCCTTGATGGGCCTCGAACCCCTCGTTGGTTACCCCAAGTGGAAGGTGTAAGATGCAGTATTGTAGAAGTGTTTCCCCTAGCAAAGGTGCCAATGATCGATTCCCCAGAGACTCCTAGGTTCAACAAGTAGGTGTCAATTGCTACGGCGCCAGATTAGTAGCAACCAACGTGGACCTGCACACAGATACAAATAACTTTGCTCCAAACGAGTACAGAGAGGTTGTCAATCTCTCCGGCCTTGTAGTTCACAAAGGGTTAAAAGCAATGATAGTAGTGATAGATAGTTTTTGCAATAGTAAGTAATAACGGAAAGTAAATAGTGGATGTGATCAATGATGGTAATATGGACCGGAGTCTCATGATGTTCACTAGTGATGTCTCTCTCCCAAAAGACGATAAAACAGCTATGTGAGGTAAACAAATTACAGCTGGGCAATTGACAGGACCACGAACGCAAACCAATGCTGACTACATTGCAAGAAAGGTTGAGGTTCAAAGCATGGGCGGTACGCCAAAGTAAGTAGACCGAAATCCATCAATATCTACTACTAATCATCCACCTTGAGATATCTATCCAGAACATCTCGCTGGTATTAAGTTGGGAGTCCCACCCATAGTGTAAACTCAATGCAACAGACAACTGCATTAAAAGAACTTTGCGTTAAGTAAACAATCCTTGCACCCGCGGGCACAAGCACCGTTGTTTTCCCCCTTGTGGCAACAATACAACCCCTAGACTCATGTTTCTGTCACTCAAGCTAGTCATCAAGGGGCATGAACCCACAATCGAGCATAATGTTCCCTCTTGGAGTCTCTACCTACTACTCGGCCAAAGCAATAAATAACAACGGAGAACATGCAAGAATTACTTATGAACTAAAATATAAAAGAGGTGAATCAAATATATTACTCAAGATCAATCTGAACATAATCTCATAATCCATCGGATCCCAGCAAACTCAACATAGCAACATCATAAAGATTATATAGGTGCCTCGATCATGTAGGGCAGCTCACGAGGACTAATTAGTGAAGCACAAGAACGGGAGGAGAACATCACATAGCTATTGGTCATGGACTCATGGTCCAAGGGAGACTACTCACGAGTCATCCGGGAGGCGTCCATGGTGGTGGAGAAGCTTCCGGTGGTGATCCTCCCCTCCGGCAGGGTGCCGGGAAGAGTTCTCCTGGTGCTCCCGATCTTGGAAGCGGCGGCGGCGGCGGAACAGAAATGGGATCGCGAAAAGAGTTCCTGTTCTGAGGGTTTCGGAGGTCCCTCTAAATATATGCCAAAGGGGGGCACCGGACGGGCTTCGGGGGGCCCTGGCGCCCCCCGGCGCGGCCCAGGGGGGGGCGCCGCCAGGGCGCCTGGAGCCCTGGTGGCCCCCCCAGGCTGCCCTTCGGACGCAGTGTTGTTTCCGGATCGCTGATTTTTTATATAATTTTTCTGGATTTTTCTGGGCAGTTCTCGAAACGTGAAAACCTGAAATACAAAAACAGCCGAAAACAGAAACTGGCACTGGGGTGCACTGGATTAGTAAGTTAGTCCAAATATGATCAAAAGTGTATGGAAGTGTATGAATATCATAGCAATATCACCCAAAAGTGGCAGGAGCAAGCAGAAATTATAGATACGTTTTGGACGTATCAGATGCCTGGTCCCAAGGGAATAATCACCATAACCGGGAACTACGAGAAGTCCATTGCATGTGCAACGGCCAGCAGTCGCCTGGAAGAAACCCTTGTTGTGGCTGAGGAGAAGCGTCGTCTGGAGCGGCTGGTGGCAATGGCTGGCGAGCAGCCGGCCATACCAGCCGATCCAAAGGAGGCGGAGCCACAAGCCTCGTTCCAGCCCTCCAAGGACACAAAGAGGATTGCCTTGGACCCATCTCACCCGGAGTGATTTATTGTCATAGGGTCAAGCCTAGACAACAAATAGGAAAGCGAGCTCGTCGATTTCCTTCGTGAGAATTGGGACATCTTTGCATGGTCCCCCATGGACATGCTTGGAGTTCCGACGGAATTCGCCGAGCACAAGCTGCACGTGAGAGAAGATGCAAAGCCCGTCAGGCAGCCGCTGTGCCGCCTGTCTGAAGAGAAGAGAAGAGTCGTTGGGGAGGAGGTCGCCTGCGTGCTAGCAGCCGGCTTCATCATGGAAGTCTTTTATCCCGAGTGGCTGGCGAATCCAGTCTTGGTGCTGAAGAAGAACAACAAATGGCGCATGTGCATTGATTACACCAGCCTGAACAAAGCTTGCCCCAAAGATCCGTTTGCTCTGCCACGAATAGATCAAGTGATTGACTCCACAGCCGGATGCGAGCTGCTGTCTTTCCTTGTTGCCTATTCGAGGTAGCACCAAATCAAGCTTGATCCAGCCGATCATCTGAAGACTGCCTTCCTCACGCCGTTTGGGGCCTTCTGTTACCTGACCATGACGTTCGGCTTGAGAAATGCCGGCGCCACCTTTCAGCGTTGCATGCAGAAGTGTCTCCTCAAGCAGCTTGGCAGGAACGCACATGTTTACGTGGATGATATTGTGGTGAAGACGGAGAAGAGAGGAACCCTTTTGGAGGATCTCCAAGAAACATTTGAGAATCTGCGCCGCTTTCGGATTAAGCTAAATCCGGAGAAATGCGTTTTCGAGGTACCAGCAGGCCAGCTCCTTGGCTTCCTGGTATCCGAACGCGGCATTGAGTGTAACCCTGCGAAGATCAAATCCATTGAGAGGATGGAGCGACCGACCCGTGTGCGAGATGTCCAGAGGTTCATGGGGTGCCTTCCTGTACCAATTGATGAAGAAAACCACTTGCTTCATCAGCCGGCTGGGAGAAAAAGCACTCCCCCTGTACCAATTGATGAAGAAAACCACTTGCTTCGAGTGGAATGACCAGGCGGATGAAGCCTTCCAGTAGCTCAAGCGACTGCTGTCCACCCCGCCTGTCCTGGCGGCGCTAGCAGACAAGGAACCCATGTTCCTTTACATTGCCGCCACCAGCCGGGTGGTCAGCACTGTCATCGTGGTCGAGCGCCCAAGACGGCAGAGCCTTGCCCGTCCAGCGGCCCGTCTACTACTTGAGCGAAGTGCTATCAGCGTCCAAGCAGAATTACCCCCATTACCAGAAGATGTGCTACGGCGTGTACTTCACCGCCAAGAAACTCAAGCAGTACTTCCAAGAGCATTCTGTCATGGTCGTCTGCACGGCTCCGCTTGCTGAAATCATGGGGAACAGAGATGCCTCAGGAAGAGTGGCTAAGTGGGCCATCGGGCTGGCCCCCTTCACCATCTTCTACCAGCCACGCACCACCATCAAGTCGCAAGCATTGGCCGACTTCCTCGTCGATTGGGCCGAAACCCAATACTTGCCGCCTGTGCCGGACTCAACCCATTGGCGGATGCACTTTGACGGATCAAAGATGCGCACTGGCCTGGGAGCCGGCGTTTTCCTCACCTCCCCCAAAGGTGATAAGCTCAAGTATACCCTGCACATCCACTTTGCCGCCTGCAACAACGTGGCGGAATATGAGGCACTTATCCATGGGCTCCAGATGGCCAAGGAGATTGGCATCCGCCGAGTGCTCTCCTACGGTGACTCAGACTTGGTCGTCCAGCAGTTGTCTGGGGACTGGGACGCCAAGGACACAAATATGGCAAGCTACCGCTTCCTTGTCCAGCAGATCAGCGGACACTTTGACGGCTGCGAGTTCCTCCATGTGCCACGAGCTGATAACAAGCAAGCGGACACCTTGGCACGAATCGGGTCCCCCGCCAAGCAATACCAGCCGGCGTATCTCTCAAGTGCCTGCGCAAACCGTCCATCAAGCCTTCACCAAAGTCGGAGTCTGTCAGGACCCCGATCCTAAGTCACACCGATCTAGCTTGTAACACGTCATATCACTTTGCGGCCTCACGTACGGTATCCCCACGGGTGCCACCTTACCTAGCCCGGGACCGTTTGCGCATTTTGGCACACGTATATGACAGTGTCGCTAGCATCCACATGACAGAGAACCCGGGCCGACATGGCTAGTTATCAACCAAAAGTGGCACTAAATGACAGAGACAAGCATCCATGACCCAGCAACGAACGTGTCGGTCAACAACGTATGAACCCAAGTCGTAGCAAGCTACATGGACTTAAAGGAACAACGCGTGACATTTCCCCTAAGGGACAGACACAGGAACGAAGAAGGACACATGCCGGCCAGTCTACGTGTTCCGAGCAGTAGCAAGCTACCAAGGCTCATTGGAAGCACTGGGAGGCATTTCCCAGTAAGATAGGCTACCAAAGGCAAACAACTCGGTGTCGGATCCCACACATAACAAGCATTTCAATCATACACACAATATGCTCAATATGTGCAAATACAACATTGCATCACAACAGAACTCTATGACTCAAGTACTTTATTTAAGAGGCTCCAAGAGCCATACATAACATATCCATACAGGTAGGGGTCACATGACCCAACACTCAAGTCATACAGTCATACAAGCACAAGCAGAAGCTAACATGTCTGAGTACAGACAACTTAGAAAATAAAACAGGCTTGGTGTAGCCTGACTATCTACAAGGCCCTTCACAAGCTCAGGATCTCCGTCTGGGTAGCAAGCTACTCGTCGACGTCAACGTCTATGTAGAACCCATCAGAAGGGGCAGGGTTCTCCTCTGCAACAGTTATTAAGCAAACATGAGTACAAAGGTACTCAGCAAGTCTTACAACAGAACCTATCATACATGCAACATTATCAACAAGGGTAGTGGAGTTCATAGCAGAAAGCCAGCTTTGACTCTTGGCTAACCTATACTACGATACTCGACAGATTGCAAGACAATACTTCGTACACGAGTCCTCTACTCACCACAACAATATACCACCGTGGATCCTCTTCCGTCATCCTACGGAAGGGCCATCCTCGGCACTCACACTTGTCTTGAGGCTTTTAGTAGTATCCATCAACTTGTCTATGAACTATAAGAGTAATCAAGTAGTCCGTACCGCGTACAACGGCTATTCAAATAGATTGGTAACCCTGCAGGGGTGTACTTCTTCACACACGCTTTCACCACTTATCGCCGTTTACTCGACATGTACTCGGCAACCTTCAAGCGGAAGCCTAGCGAGGGTGTTGGCCACGACCTGACTAACTACACAAGTCTCTCGTCCAGGTTTATCGCCTATTTGGGTTCCATCCGTGGGAAGATCCAGCCGGTGTGTCGCTCACGGCCCCAAACGATGTGTACAGGGTCCCCGAGTCACCAAACGGGCAACCGGTACACCGTGCCACGTACCTGTCGCATCACAGCCCACCCTGAGGGTCAGCTCTATGCACGACCACCAGTAAACTACAAACACCAGAAACTAGTTGCAACTCCTGGACAGAGATCAAGGTTGATTAATAAGTCGAGAGGGTCAATTAAGGATCCCAATGTGTGGTAGTAGCTGAAACTTGAACCACACATACAGATCTCGGGTCCTATGGACGGTTCCAATGAAACAACCCACCACGTACTCCTACATGGCCTTTCATCGATACCTTTACCAAACATGTTCCACACTTCCCTTTCTTTACCGATATGATCATTTCACTCTGATCCATCACCCAGATGAACCAGACCTGACACAACTCTAGGCATAGCAGGCAACATAAACAAATAGCATGGTGGATCACACATCACATGGCTCAAAAAACTCCTACACATGCTAGTGGGTTTCAACTAGTTACTGTGGCAATGACAGGTCATGCAAGGGGATAGGGTTCATCTATCACAGCAAGTAGTAGTTCACACGTTGTTGCCTTAATGCAGTAAAAGAGAGCAGGAGCGAGAAGATGGGTTTGTATCAGAATGATCAATGGTTGCTTGCCTGACAGAGTGGTTGTCGGGTACTGCTCTTTAGTTGGATACGCGGAAGTGTCCTCAGGAGCAGGACCTAACACGGAGAACATCGGCGATACAATTAATAAGCAAACAAATGCAACAATATGATGCATTCTCATGATATGGAAAGATGCATGTGTTTTGGACTAATGCATCTATAACAGAAGGGTTTGAGCCCATTTGAATCAAAGATTCAAATTGAAACCCAAACTATTATTTATTTAAGTGCATTATCATGTTTTAATGTATACAACAAGGTTAACTTGCTCAAACATGCATGAAACCAGTGCCATTGGAAAGATTGGATTTTTCTGATCAATTTTCATATATAAATCTTTTCCATCTGAGCTACTGTTGAATTTATATGATTTTTGAAGTTTAAAGCATTTTCTGGAATTTCTTGAATTGTTTTTAAATCAAATAATCCCAGAAAATCCTTTACTGCGTCAGCATGACATCATGCTGACGTCAGCAGGTCAACAGACCTGATCCAGGTCAAACCTGACTGGTGGGTCCTTCATGTCAGTGTCTCTGGGCTAATCCCGGTCAAAACTGGAGTTGACTGAGTTTGACTAAGCGATGGGGCCCACTGTCAGTGGCTGTGGTGGTTAAACTAATTATCATTAGCTCCTAATTAACAGGACATGTCAGCCAGCCGGAGTTTGGCCGGCGGCGACCATTTCGCACGGCGGTGACTCGCCGGAAACTCTGTTCCGGCGACCATTTGTCACGCGGATGGGTTCTATGTGCTCCTGAGGATGCACCGCATCCAACGGTGCCACTGGTTGGTCGATTGGTCGTCGCAGTTGACGGCGACGAGCTCATCCACGGCGGCGCTCGCACGGAATTGGCCGGAACAGCGTTGTGGTGCACGGGAGGAGGAGTTAGGGGTGGCATTAGCTTGCTGGTGATCTACTGATCCTAATGGCGTGCTCGGCTGCGAGGCACAGCGCCTGTGGCCACGGCGGCGAATTGGCCTGCAGCGGTGAGCTTCGGTCAGCAAGGGGGCGGCGGCTACAAGGCGTAATCGAGCCCGGGGAGAGGGGGGTTCGAAGCGTGAGCTCACAGCGGTCGCAGAGGGCGTCGAAGCGAGCTCGGGGGAGGTCGGACGGCGACGTACGGGCGGCGGTGATCTCCGGTGCCGAAGGTTGAAGACAACGGCGAGGATGGTGTTGCAGGGCTTCTGGCGTCGTGTGCGTCGGTTGGGGAGCTCCAGGACGATGCGGCGGAGCTAATGGTTCGTCGGGGAGGCGAGGGGGTGGCGTAGGGCGCGGTGGCAGCGATCGGCGGCGACGAGCTCGCTCGGTGGAGCTCAGCGGAGGGGAGAGAGAAGGGGGAAGACACGGGGGAGAGTGAGAGAGGCGCCAGGGGGTGCGTGGCGTCGCCTAGGAACGTCCAGGGCGTCGGGGAGGTAGCCAGGCAGGCAGGAGGTGGCCGGCGCGTCGGTGGCGCTCGCCACCGAGCTGCTTCGTGCGCTGGCACGGTGAAGAAGACGGGCGTGCCCCTGGTGGGCTGGGCCAGGCAGGTAAGTGGGCCTCATGTAAGTCTGCTTCCTCTTTTTTTTCTATTTACTTTCTGTTTCATTTCTTTTGCAACTTTGTTGAATTAATAAAAATGCTAGCACATTTTTATAGCTCATAAAACTAGTCATGCCCACTGTATAGAATATGAACAGTATGGAACATTTTAGTTTATGATTATTTGGGCACATAAAATATTTTATAGCATTTAAATGCCCAAATGCAATTATAATATGAATTAATCCGAAGACCTTGGATGTCCTAGAAAGTTGTGCACCATTTTTGGCAGAGGTTTAAGACCAATTCAGAAATGATGAACATTTTTGAAGGGCATTTTGGGTACATTGAAAAAGATTTTAACAAACCCTAGTTGTTAGAAGAGGGGTGCTGGGGTTTCTGTCATTCCCATTTCAAGTTTCTGTGGAAAGTAAACATGATGCACACTCTAGCTAGTCCTAATGCAAGCACTGACTAGGGATGTGACAACTCACCCCCACTCAAAAGAATCGCGTCCCGAGATTCGGGTTCCTTCGGAAATAGGGTGGGGTACTCAAGTCGAAGACGATCCTCCCTTTCCCAAGTAGCTTCACTCTCGGAATGATGTGACCATTGAACCTTGAGAAACTTGATATTGTGACGTCAAGTGGTACGCTCGGTTTGATCAAGAATACGAACGGGGTATTCTCGATATGTGAGATTGTCTTGGAGATCAAGTGTTTCGTGGTTCACTCCACGGATAGGATCCGAGAAGCAACGCCTGAGTTGAGATACGTGGAAGACATCATGAACTCTGGAAAGGTGCGGAGGTAGTTCTAATTGGTAGGCAACTTCTCCTCGTTTGGCAAGAATGCGAAAAAGATCGATGTAACGAGGAGCCAATTTGCCTTTGATACCGAAGCGATGGGTTCCCTTAAGAGGAGTAACCCGAAGGTAAGCCTTATCGCCAACTTCAAAAGTTACAGCCTTATGATGACTATCATATTGGCTCTTCTGGCGAGACTGGGCTGTTTTCAATTTCTCACAAACAACGCGAACTTGCTCTTCTGCTTCCTGGATCATATCCGGACCAAAGAATTGTCTTTCCCCGGTTTCTGACCAGTTAAGAGGTGTTCGACATCTTCGTCCATATAGAACTTCGAAGGGAGCCTTGCCCAAGCTGGCCTGATAACTATTGTTATAAGCGAATTCGATAAATGGAAGACACTTCTCCCAATCCATATCGAAAGAGATGACGGAGGCTCGAAGCATATCTTCCAGAATTTGATTGACTCGTTCCACTTGACCACTTGACTGAGGATGGAAGGCGGTGCTAAAAGAGAGATGAGTCCCCATAGCATTCTGGAAACTTTCCCAAAATCGTGAAGTGAAAAGACTTCCTTTGTATGATTTAATCTCCAACGGCACACCATGAAGTGATACTATTCGAGAGATATACAAGTCTGCTAGCTGGCTAGCGGTTATACTCTCCCGAACAGGTAGGAAATGGGCTACTTTAGAGAGGTGGTCGATAACAACGAAGATATCATTATTCCCTTTCCTGGTCCTGGGAAACCCGGTAATGAAGTCCATACCGATCTTGTCCCATTTCCATTCAGGAATAGCTAAAGGTTGAAGGGTGCTAGCAGGCCGTTGATGCTTTGCTTTGACTCGAGGACAAACGTCGCAGTTAGCAATGAATTGAGCGATTTCTCTCTTCATCCTAGTCCACCAGAACCTCTGGCGTAGGTCCTGATACATTTTGGTACCACCGGGATGAATCATGAGAGGAGATTCATGAGCTTCCTTAAGGATCATTTGTCGTAGTTGTTGTTTCTTGGGTACCACCAAGCGGTTCTCGAAGTACACAACACCTCGATCATCCATAGATAAACTTCTAGCGACTCCGCTAACAATGTTCTCCTTGATCCGAGATATACCTCTATCATACCGCTGGGCAGCTGTGATTTGATCCGTAAGGGTAGGTTTCGCCACCAAGGTGGAAAGGAATCGTCGGGGAACAATGTGAAGGTTAAGCTTACGAAATTCCTCGTGGAGAAGTGGTTCCCCTTGTTGTAGCATCAAGTTGTTACAATAAGACTTACGACTCAGTGCGTCAGCCATGACATTGGCCTTCCCAGGGGTGTAAGTGATTCCTAAGTCGTAATCTGTGAGCAACTCAACCCAACGTCTTTTCCTGAGATTTAGATCCGGTTGGGTGAAGATGTATTTCAGACTTTGGTGATCAGTGAAGATTTCACAGTGATTACCAAGAAGGTAATGTCGCCATGTTTTGAGTGCGTGGACTACAGCTGCAAGCTCTAGATCATGTGTGGGATAGTTATCCTCATATGGACGCAATTGCCGGGATGCGTATGCGATAACTTGACGATCTTGCATGAGTATGCAACCTAGTCCCTGTCGCGAGGCGTCGCAGTAGATAATAAAGTCCTTAGAAAAGTCTGGTGGTACCAGTACGGGCGCAGATGTCAGGCGTCTTTTCAGTTCCTGAAAGCTGGACTCGCACTGTGGGGTCCACTCGAACTTTTTATCTTTCTTGAGGAGTTCAGTTAGAGGTTTAGCAACCTTGGAGAAATTCTCGACAAAGCGTCGACAATAGCTCGCTAAGCCAAGGAAACTCCTAACTTGCTTGACCGATTCAGGGGGAGTCCAATCAAGGACGGCTTGAACTCGCTCGGGATTGACGGCAATACCCTTGCCAGAGATCACATGGCCTAGATAGGTCACTTCCGGTAACCAGAATTCACATTTTGAGAATTTGGCATAAAGGTGGTGCTCTCGAAGTTTCGTCAATACCAGCCTTAGATGTTCGGCATGATCTTTCTTGTTCTTGGAGTAGATGAGTATATCATCGAGGTATACTACGACGAATTTATCCAAATACTCCATGAATATAGAATTCATTAGTCGGGAGAAGGTGGCTGGGGCATTGGTTAACACGAAGGACATGATGGTGTACTCGTATTGGCCTTATCGAGTAACAAAAGCCGTCTTGGGAATGTCCGCATTCATAATTTTGATTTGATGGTAGCCCAACCTCTAATCCATTTTGGAAAAGACTGAGGATCCAGCGAGCTGATCATACAGGTCGTTGATCCTGGGGAGCGGATACTTGTTCTTTACGGTGACCAGATTGACAGGTCGGTAATCTACAACCATCCGTTCCGTTCCATCCTTCTTCTTGACGAAGAGGACGGGAAAAGCCCAAGGGGAAGAACTAGGACAGATGAAACCCTTTTTCAAGGACTCATCGAGTTGTTTCTTAAGCTCAGCTAATTCTAGGGGTGCCATCTTATAAGGTCTCCTAGAGATCGGGACAGTTCCAGGAATAAGATCTATCACGAATTCGACATCTCTGTCAGGTGGAACGCCTGGCAGTTCTTTTGGAAAGACATTCGGAAAGTCACGGACTACCGGGATATCTTCGAGTTCTGGTAGAGGGCTGGAATTAAGGGAGTAGAGCTGACGCTCAGCCATTCGGGTCAAAACATTAACTGTCTTGCCGGATGGGTGTGTAAGTTGAATGGTCCTAGTGTAGCAATCAATCTTGGCGTAATGAGTTGTCATCCAGTCCATACCCAAGATGATGATTATGTCCGAGGACTTGAGAGCGATTAGTGATGCAAGGAAAACAAGTCTATCAACAAGAATTTCATTTCCATGGCTTACCCTAGAGGTTTGCCACTTTGAACCAGGAGTTTGAATAACCATGGAAGTGGGCATGTCACAAAAAGTCATGTTGTGCATCCGAGCATAGCTCTCAGATATGAACGAATGAGATGCTCCAGTATCGAAAAGAACAGATGTCGGATGGCAGTTAACGAGAAGCGTACCAAGGACGACGTTAGGATCCTCATAAGCTTCCCCAGCAGAGACATAGTTGACATGTCCACGTGCAGTGGGGATTGGCTTGACATAGTTCACCTTTCCTATTGGCTTACCACGGCCAACGGGCTTTCCTGTCTGGTTCTGGGGACACTCACGCATGTAGTGCCCCGGTTCTCCACACTTGAAGCATGTCACAGTGCCAGTGCATGGAGCAAAGTTGGTAAGTGGTCCTCCATAGGTCTTGGCAGGTGCATACTGTTGAGTTGGGCGAGGCGCCTTATAGGATGGCCTCGGTGTGTACTTGGGTGGCAGAGCAGTGTTAGGAACCCACACACGGTGCTTGTGAGAGCCAGAGCCGGATGAGGAACCAAAGTCACGAGGATGCTCGCGTGTGGCTTCGAAATCAGTCTGGCCCGTCTCAGCACTGATAGCTTTGTTCACCAACTTCTGGAAGGAGGTGCACTCATGCAGACGTAGATCTCGGCGGAGTTCAGGGCTGAGTCCCTTGCGGAACTTCGCCTGCTTCTTGGCATCGGTGGATACTTCCTCAGGTGCATAGCGTGCCAAGTTGCCAAACTCCCGACTATAGCCATCCACGGTTAACCGGCCCTGGGTGAAATTGCAGAATTCCTCCCGCTTGCGATCCATGAGACCTTCCGGAATGTGATGTTCACGGAATGCCTCACTAAACTCAGCCCAAGTAGTGATTTGGCCAGCGGGACGCATAGCCTCAAAGTTTTCCCACTATAGACTGGCAGGGCCCTCAAGATTGTAGGCGGCGTAGATAACCTTGTTAGATTTGGCCACACGGGCAGAGTGTAGCTTGTGGGTGATACTACGAAGCCAATCATCCGCATCCAGAGGTTCAGTGGAATGATGGAACTTAGGTGGGCACATCTTGATAAAGTCATTGATTGACACCACATCATTCCTCTAACGAAACCCAATGTTCTGATCTATGCGTGCCAGCAGACGGTTGGTCTCTCTCTTGTGCCGTGCTGCCTCGAGCATAACTTCAGCCAAGGAGGGTGGCTGGGGCAGATTCTCATCTCTAGCCCCACTAGCCTCACCCTGCCCCTGAGCATCAGGAGTGCTGCGAGTGTTGACCATCCTAGGAAAACAAAACAACGGTTTAGACAAGGATGGCAAAAACTTGACATAGGAGTGCAGAATGTAATGGATGACACGAAATGCAGAGATGTTCATCCGTACGACATGGTAATATAGAAACTGTCATATATACACCAGTGGTCATACACACCATACATAGTTTAGTACAAGCCAAGGCTAAAGTACAACTACGGTGAAAGACGATACATCTCATCAGAGGCATTCCAAGCTCCTATACATTATTTAACTACACCTCCGGAACTCAGTACTAGCTAAGTCATATTCCACAAGACACGCAGGACTATGGAAATACAACTACTACGATACTACTACTGCCACGGTCTAACTCAGACATTCCCGTAGTAATCTTCGTAGAGATTACCATCGTAGCCTGGAAGTGGAACAGATGGATCTTGAAACTCTCGAGCACTCGAAGGTTGTGGACCATAGGGACATGGATGTGGCCTCGGGCCTGATGCTGGTGGTAACCGACGCCCACGTGGAGGTGTAATACCCCCAACGTCACGCCAATCCATACGATCAGGCAGACGAGTCCGCACGGGATACAAATCCCGCATATCCATATATCCGGCGTGCACTGCAGGTGCAAGCCGTGTCAAAGTAGTCCAGTGGGCGGCTCGAGTGTTATATAGCTCCATTCGGAGGGCACGGACCTCACGGTCCCTATCCTCCAGCATCTGGACAGTAGTGTGAAGCAGTGGCTTCTCATGAGCAGCATCAGTATATAGACCAGTGTAATAGCCTTCCTCTCCGGGAAGTGAGGCTGGCATGTAACAAAACTCAGTGTTCAGCAGCAGGGCATGCCTAGCCCGGAGGATGGTCATCATCGAATAAGCGGCATCCTGCACTACCATCTCGATAGTAACCCCAAGTCCATAAGACCAATGGATGGGGTCGTTAGCTCCGGGATATGAGGAGTATATCCGGACTGTGCAGAAATATTGACTCTGATTGAAATCCCGGTACTGTTCCTCCACGGTGTACTCAGGATACCAGCGGTAACCGGTCTCAGTCAACACACGGACTAGCATGGCCGTGTGACCGGGCACATTGATGCACCGAGTTGAACCACTTGGTGAGGTGTGCGACCAGACATCTGAAACACGAAGTAATGCAAAGGCATTAATATTTCTGGAAGAAATCGGGCAGCATAACAACTGTAAATGCTCAAAAAAAGATTTTGAGACATCATACAAATGATAGCATAGCCACTCAACATTATCATATCAAGGTTCTGGGTCCAGCTAATCATCATACTAAAAGGGTAGAAACTGAACTGAGAATTGAAACCAACAATCCTAAGAGTCTACGGATTAGTAACACGTGAACCTAGTAAGGATGAGAGGCCTAGTCCTAAACCCCCGTAGAAGGAATAGGCTGACTCAGATCAGAAGGGCATAGGGTAAAGAAGTAAAAAGAGCCTTACATTCCCTTCCACAATCAATTCCCCTACATATAACTAAGAATTTTTCTAGACTCAACATCGACCAGTTTGGCTTGAGAAACCTACAGGCAGTCCGGCTCTGATGCCAACGCTGTCAGGACCCCGATCCTAAGTCACACCGATCTAGCTTGTAACACGTCATATCACTTTGCGGCCTCACGTACGGTATCCCCACGGGTGCCACCTTACCTGGCCCGGGACCGTTTGCGCATTTTGGCACACATATATGACAGTGTCGCTAGCATCCACATGACAGAGAACCCGGGCCGACATGGCTAGTTATAAACCAAAAGTGGCACTAAATTACAGAGACAGGCATCCATGACCCAACAACGATCATGTCGGTCAACAACGTATGAACCCAAGTCGTAGCAAGCTACATGGACTTAAAGGAACAACGCGTGACATTTCCCCTAAGGGACAGACACAGGAACGAAGAAGGACACATGCCGGCCAGTCTACGTGTTCCGAGCAGTAGCAAGCTACCAAGGCTCATTGGAAGCACTAGGAGGCATTTCCCTGTAAGATAGGCTACCAAAGGAAAACAACTAGGTGTCGGATCCCACACATACCAAGCATTTCAATCATACACACAATATGCTCAATATGTGCAAATACAACATTGCATCACAACAGAACTCTATGACTCAAGTACTTTATTTAAGAGGCTCTAAGAGCCATACATAACATATCCATATAGGTAGGGGTCACATGACCCAACACTCAAGTCATACAGTCATACAAGCACAAGTGGAAGCTAACATGTCTGAGTACAGACAACTTAGAAAATAAAACAGGCTTGGTGTAGCTTGACTATCTACAAGGCCCTTCACAAGCTCAGGATTTCCGTCTGGGTAGCAAGCTACTCGTCGATGTCAACGTCTATGTAGAACCCATCAGAAGGGGCAGGGTTCTCCTCTGCAACAGTTATTAAGCAAACATGAGTACAAAGGTACTCAACAAGTCTTACAACAGAACCTATCATACATGCAACATTATCAACAAGGGTAGTGGAGTTCATAGCAGAAAGCCAGCTTTGACTCTTGGCTAACCTATACTACGATTCTCGACAGGTTGCAAGATAATACTTCGTACACGAGTCCTCTACTCACCACAACAATACACCACGGTGGATCCTCTTCCGTCATCCTACGGAAGGGCCATCCTCGGCACTCACACTTGTCTTGAGGCTTTTAGTAGTATCCATCAACTTGTCTATGAACTGTAAGAGTAATCAAGTAGTCCGTACCGCGAACAACGGCTATTCGAATAGATTGGTAACCCTGCAGGGGTGTACTTCTTTACACATGCTTTCACCACTTATCGCCGTTTACTCGACATGTACTCGGCAACATTCAAGCAGAAGCCCAGCGAGGGTGTTGGCCATGACCTGACTAACTACACAAGTCTCTCGTCCAGGTTTATCACCTATTTGGGTTCCATCCGTGGGGAGATCCGGCCGGGGTGTCGCTCACGGCCCCAAACGATGTGTACAGGGTTCCCGAGTCACCAAACGGGCAACCGGTACACCGTGCCACGTACCTGTCGCATCACAGCCCACCCCGAGGGTCAGCGCTATGCACGACCACCAGTAAACTACAAACACCAGAAACTAGTTGCAACTCCTGGACAGAGATCAAGGGTAATTAATAAGTCGAGAGGGTCAATTAAGGATCCCAATGTGTGGTAGTAGCTGAAACTTGAACCACACATACAGATCTCGGGTCCTATGGACGATTCCAATGAAACAACCCACCACGTACTCCTACATGGCCTTTCATCGATACCTTTACCAAACATGTTCCACACTTCCCTTTCTTTACCGATATGATCATTTCACTCTGATCCATCACCTAGATGAACCAGACCTGACACAACTCTAAGCATAGCAGGCAACATAAACAAATAGCATGATGGATCACACATCACATGGCTCAATTAACTCCTACACATGCTAGTGGGTTTCAACTAGTTACTGTGGCAATGGCAGATCATGCAAGGGGATAGGGTTCATCTACCGCAGCAAGTAGCAGTTCACACGCTATTGCCTTAATGCAGTAAAAGAGAGCAGGAGCGAGAAGATGGGTTTGTATCGGAATGATCAATGGTTGCTTGCCTGACAGAGTGGTTGTCGGGTACTGCTCTTCAGTTGGATACGCGGAAGTATCCTCAGGAGCAAGACCTAACATGGAGAACATCGGCGATACAATTAATAAGCAAACAAATGCAACAATATGATGCATGCTCATGATATAGCAAGATGCATGTGTTTTGGACTAATGCATCTATAACAAAAGGGTTTGAGCCCATTTGAATCAAAGATTCAAATTGAAACCTAAACTATTATTTATTTAAGTGCATTATCATGTTTTAATGTATACAACAAGGTTAGCTTGCTCAAACATGCATGAAACTAGTGCCATTGGAAAGATTGGATTTTTCTGATCAATTTTCATATATAAATCTTTTCCATCTGAGCTACTGTTGAATTTATATGATTTTCTGAAGTTTAAAGCATTTTCTGGAATTTCCTGAATTGTTTTTAAATCAAATAATCCCAGAAAATCCTTTACTGCGTTAGCATGACATCATGCTGATGTCAGCAGGTCAACAGACCTGTTCCAGGTCAAACCTGACTGGTGGGTCCTTCATGTCAGTGTCTCTGGGCTAATCCCGGTCAAAACTGGAGTTGACTGAGTTTGACTAAGCAATGGGGCCCACTGTCAGTGGCTGTGGTGGTTAAACTAATTATTATTAGCTCCTAATTAACAGGCCACGTCAGCCCGCCGGAGTTTGGCGGCGGCGACCATTTCGCACGGCGGTGACTCGCCGGAAACTCTGTTCCGGCGACCATTTGTCGCGCGGATGGGTTCTATGTGCTCCTCGGGATGCACCGCATCCAACGGTGCCACTGGTTGGTCGATTGGTCGTTGGAGTTGACGACGACGAGCTCGTCCGCGACAGCGCTCGCACGGAGTTGGCCGGAATGGCATTGTGGTGCACGGGAGGAGTTAGGGGTGGCATTAGCTTGCTGGTGATCTACTGATCCTAATGGCGTGCTCGGCTGCGAGGCACAGCGCCTGTGGCCACGGCGGCGAGTTGGCCGGCGGCAGTGAGCTTCGGTCAGTAAGGGGGCGGCGGCTACAAGGCGTAATCGAGCCCGGGGAGAGGGGGGTTTGAAGCGTGAGCTCACAGCGGTCGCAGAGGGCGTCGAAGCGAGCTCGGGGGAGGTCGGACGGCGACGTACGTGCGACGGCGATCTCCGGTGCTGAAGGTTGAAGACGACGACGGGGATGGCGTTGCAGGGCTTCTGGCGTCGTGTGCGTCGATTGGGGAGCTCTAGGACAATGCGGCGGAGCTAATGGTGCGTCGGGGAGGCGAGAGGGTGGCGTAGGGCACGGTGGCAGCGATCGGCGGCGACGAGCTCGCTCGGTGGAGCTCGGCGGAGGGGAGAGAGAAGGGGGAAGACACGGGGGAGAGTGAGAGAGGTGCCAGGGGGTGCGTGGCGTCGCCTAGGAACGTCCAGGGCGTCGGGGAGGTAGCCAGGCATGCAGGAGGTGGCCGGCGCATCGGCGGCGCTCGCCACCGAGCTGCTTCGTGCGCTGGCACGGTGAAGAAGACGGGCGTGCCCCTGGTGGGTTGGGCCAGGCAGGTAAGTGGGCCTCAGGTAAGTCTGCTTCCTCTTTTTTTTCTATTTACTTTCTGTTTCATTTCTTTTGCAACTTTGTTGAATTAATAAAAATGCTAGCACATTTTTATAGCTCATAAAACTAGTCATGCCCACTGTATTGAATATGAACAGTATGGAACATTTTAGTTTATGATTATTTGGGCACATAAAATATTTTATAGCATTTAAATGCCCAAATGCAATTACAATATCAATTAATCCAGAGACCTTGGATGTCCTAGAAAATCGTGCACCATTTTTGGCAGAGGTTTAAGACCAAGGCATAAATGATGAACATTTTTGAAGGGCATTTTGGGTACATTGAAAAAGATTTTAACAAACCCTAGTTGTTAGAAGAGGGGTGCTGGGGTTTCTGTCATTCCCATTTCAAGTTTCTACGGAAAGTAAACATGATGCACACTCTAGCTAGTCCTAATGCAAGCACTGACTAGGGATGTGACAGATTCAATCTTCATACCAGCCGACCCCGGGGCAGGCGGCCCCGCGGTTTCGGTTGCTGGCCAAAAGACTGCCCCGGCAGGCGGCCACGGCACTCCAACTCTAACAGACGGATCACCCACAACCACGCCAGCTCCTGGCCCGGAGACTGCTCTAGCAGACGGCCAGGAGGCGTCGGCTCCAGCAGATGGCTCAGGGACTTCGGAGACACAGCAGGCGGCTCAGCCCAGCCCTCCACCTCCCAGCCCAACTACCCTGGTCTCTCTGGCCGAAGCAACTGGAGTCTCAGCGCCATCTTGGGCACAGCCAATCCTCACGTTCCTGCTCAAAGGAGAGGTGCCAACAGAAGAAACTTTGGCGCATCAAGTTCAACGCCGAGCCTCAGCTTACACCATTGTCAACAAAGAGCAAGTCAGAAGGAGTGCAACGGGCGTATTCCAGCGCTGTGTAGAAGCAACAAAAGGGCTGGCCATCCTGAAGGACATTCACCAAGGGGAGTGCGGCCACCATGCGGCCTCAAGGTCTCTCGTAGCCAAAGCTTTCCGCCATGGTTTCTTCTGGCCCACTGCTTTGGATGATACCAAAGATTTGGTGAAGAAGTGCTACGGCTGCCAACGCTTCAGCTCCAAGCAACATTTGCCGGCTTCTGCACTCAAGACTATTCCGATCACTTGGCCATTTGCCGTCTGGGGTCTGGATATGGTAGGACCTTTCAAGACTGCCAGAGGAGGCCTGACACACTTACTTGTGGCAATAGATAAATTCACCAAGTGGATCGAAGCCAAGCCAATCAAGAAACTCAATGGCCCAACTGCTGTGACATTCATTGCAGACATCACCGTCCGGTATGGTATACCACACAGCATCATCACCGACAACGGCACAATTTTTGCCAAAGGCGCACTTGCCCATTTCTGTGCAACTCAGGGCATCCGGCTGGACCTAGCGTCCGTTGCCCACCCACAGCCTAACGGCCAAGTCGAGCGCGCCAACGGCCTCATCCTATCTGGCATCAAGCCCCGGCTGGTCGAACCTTTGGAGCGGTCAGCCGGCTGCTGGATCAAAGAACTGCCGTCTGTCCTATGGAGCCTCAGAACCACTCCTAACAAATCCACCGGCTTCACCCCTTTCTTCCTCGTCTATGGGGCCGAGGCAGTCATCCCAACAGACGTTGAGTTTGACTCGCCTCGTGTCACCATGTACACGGAAGCTGAAGCCAAAGAATCACGCAAAGACGGCGTGGACTTGCTGGAGGAGGCCCGGCTGGTAGCACTTAGCCGCTCCGCCATCTACCAGCAAGGTCTCCGCCGCTATCACAGCCGGCGAGTGAATCCACGCTCCTTCCGCGAGGGAGACCTTGTGCTTCGGCTGATCCAGCAAACAGCCGGCCATCACAAGCTCTCGGCTCCTTTGGAAGGACCGTACATCGTCAGCAAGGTACTGGGCAACGATGCCTACTACCTCATGGACGCCCAGAAGCCAAGGGCGCGCAAGAGAGACGACTCAGGCAAGGAATCGGAGCGCCCATGGAACGCAAACCTTCTTCGTCGCTTTTATAGCTGAAAGACAGTATGTGTCATGCTACCTAAAGTTATTTTGAGAATTAGTGAGAACCCCGAGGAGTTCTCGGGGACTGCCCAACCCTTTATCTATATGATAAGAATTATGCCTGAGTGTTTGTTGTTCACTCTTCTGTCCGGCACCGGAGCCTACCAGACGGTCCGGGGACTGGCCGCCTGGACCTATGTCTAGAGAATTCTCCTTAAAAAGTCAGACAAGTAATGTGATGGCATCCGAGCCCTCTCTTGTATCCAGTCACAGACTCGCAGAACGCGGCTGTCCGGCTGGCAGGAGCCAAAGGGAAGAAGCGATGCCCACATGAAAAATGGCTAAGTATAAAAGACATAGGACCAGCCGGTCCTTATGATTAACTGCCGGCTGCCGAGCAGCCGGCCAGCCGGTTCTAGGTTTGGCCAGACCGTCTTCCAGAGGGCGAGATACTTGCCCACCCCGAAAACAGCCAAGTCCTTGACCCAGCCACAGAACCACAGAGTGGCCATCTGGCTGGCAGGGCGGCAGTACAAAGGGTTGGCAAGGAGACAATTGCCACGAGGAATTAGGGCAAGGCTAATCCTAGGACTCGGCACAATTGCATAAAAACAATACTGCATTAAAAATAATATTTACATCCAAAAGGCCTTAAGAGCCGCTTCGTAGCAATAACTTACTAAATACACCCAGTGGGTGGAATTGTTCGAATTAACCTCACGAGTCTTACAGAAAGGCAGACAATACAAATGAAAATCCTAAGGAGCAGCATGCTGGGTAGGTGGCACGACGGAGCCGGCTTCTGGGGAGGCCGCCTGGCGGGTCTCTGTCTGGCCGTCTCCTGCAGCAGGCGGGGCCGTCACTCCTGGCCCGCTTGTTGAGGACTGGCCAGGCTGGCGACTACCCGCTGGGTCCGCCACCTGGGAGTTGGTCTCCTCGTCGCTGCCTTCCTCGTCCTCATCGCCTTCGCTGGAGGCGATCTCCTCGTCCGGCTCTTTCGACGCCGCCAAGTCCAGCCCGAAGTTACCAGGCGGAACTACGTGGCCCCTGTCGTCCAGCTCCGGGATGAAGAGGGAGGCGTCGGCTTATTCGGCGAGGGCGGCAGCTCGCTGGACAAGTTCCCTCTGCTCCGCAGCCAGCTCCGGCTGGGCCTCCGCGGCGGAACGTCTCCAGATGCTCAAGGCTCAGGCCTGGGTACCAACTCTTGGCAAACTCCAAGGCGGTCCGCGCACCAGCCCTTGCCGCGGAGCCCTTCCAGGCCTCGAAGCACTGGCCGGCCGCCTCCAGCCAGGCGGCCGTCCGGCTGGGGGTGCGAAGCATCGGCATACCTGGCCTAAGGGCGGCCAGGACTTGGGCGCCAGCACGCTGCAGAAGGCGGAGAAGACAGCAGACTGGTAGAAGACGCACCCGTATGGCGAGAAGCTCCTCGGCCGGGGTCCTGGGCGCGTTGGGTGCGATTTCCTGGCCTGCCTGGCGCCTCGCAGCACGCTCGGCCTCGATGGCCTGGGTGGCGGCCACAGAGTAGCCCGAGAAGAATTCTGCCAAGACTAGAACAAGTATCAGAAGAAAAGCAAGATGGCTGCTGCAAACAATGAAAACAGAACGAGAAGGCATATGTCTCACCGTCGACCTTGTCTCCAATGGCTACGTAGCCGTCTTGGAGAGCCGCCTCCTTCTCGGCCCAATTCGAGCGCTCAGTCTCGAATTCGGCCCGCAGAAGACACTCGGCGTCAGACATCTTGCCGAGCTCGGCCTTGTGGGCTGCCGCCTGGTCCGCCAGCTCCTTGGCCAGACGATCGCGGTCTTGGGCAGCGAGGGCACGCTCCTGCTCCTTTGCGGCCAGCTCTGTCTGGGCCTCGCCCAGCTGGCTGCGGCCGCTGGCAGGGGAGAAATAAAAAGAACAAGGGTCAGCAGCAGAAGACACAACCTTCCAAGCCGCCTGCTCAGCAGCCGGCTCGGAACTCAGGGACTACACCCAGCGGGTGCGCTTACGCGCCCCCGCAAGGAGAAGAAGAGACACTCACCTCGGCTGTCTGCCAGGGCAGTCTGCAGCTGCGCCAGCTCCTGGCGACGCGCGTTGCAGGAGGCCACACGGAGGTTGTGGTACTCCTGCAACAAAAAGCAAGATCAGATCTGGGTGAACACTTTGGAGTTCCGAGCCGCCTGCTCAGCAGCCGGCTCGGAACTCGGGGACTACACCCAGTGGGTGCGCTGAGGCGCCCCCACGGAAAAAATTGAAGGAATAAAAACAGAGGAAAGTAATAACACACTTACCCGAACGGAGGACCGCGTCGCAATGAACTCCTGCATTGCCGTCTGCACGACGCTGCCCAGGGAGTTCATGCGGTCCAAGACGTCCGGCGACGCGACGAGCCACACGCCGCCTCCTCCGGATCTCCAGCTCGATGGCGCCGCGCTAGTCGCCTTGTTCTCCGGCGCGGACGAGCTGGCCCCGCCGACCTCCACCTGTTGGGGCATGGAAACCGCCCTCGCAAGGCGCCGGCGGGCTAGGCCTCATGGGGCCGGTTGCGGGCCAACCACCAGCGTGCCCCTAACCGGAGGCACCTCCGTCCCCACCGGCCGGCTGCCCAGCTCCCCAGCAGGCGGCGCGGGGGGTGGTGGCGGCGTCTCCAAGATGACACATTTGTCACCTCCATCGCCTGGAGCCGGCTGCTCCTCAGCAGCCGGCGCCTGGGCAGACGGCTCCTGAGACCTTGGCGTCCGACGGTCGACGTGGCCCGCCGGCTGCTGGGGGCCCTTCCCCCGCTCTCGGGCGCGGGCGGCGTCTGCCTCGGCCTTCTTGGCGGCCTCGGCCTCCGCCTGGGCGGCGGCATCGGCTGCCGCCCGCTCACGCTACGCGGCCTCGCGCTCCGCGCGCGCCTCGAGGGCGTTCCTCTCCGTCACCTCCCGGAGCGCGGCAGCAGGATCCACGCGGGGGGCACGGGAGGGGCGTCTGGGCCTCCTACCATGGAGCCCGCTGGCACCCGCGAGAGGGAAAGCGGCGCGCTGAATGGACGCCCAGAGAAAACAAAGAATCAAGAAACAATCAGCCGTGAAAGAAGAGCAAGACGCGAAGAAAGAATGAAGAATACTTACCCTGACACGACTGGCCTAGCCTTGGGCTTCTTCGGCATGTTTTCCCTGGCGGCTACCTCCTGACGCCTCGTGGCGGCAGTCGACAGCCGAAGCTTCTTGGGCGGGGCACCAGTCGGCCCTGACGTGGACCGCCGTTTCCCGCCGCCGGCTGTGCCAGACGGCCCCGCCTGCTGGCTGGCGCGGACGGGTGCCTCCTCCATCTCCTCGTCGTCGTCCGGCCAGTTCTCGAGGCCACCTTCTGGTTGGCCGCCGCCTGTCACCTCCTCCTCCTCCATGGCGGCGGCGGCCCCAAGATCGTGGTCGCTCGTATCGCTCTGGGAGCGATCCGGCTCGAGGGGGCGGCCCGGTTGGTCGGAGCCCGGCGCCGGCTGGCCTGGGAAGATTTGAGCCGGGTGTCAGCACTAGACGGCTACAGCAGCCGGACAAAGAAGAAAGAAAATAGAAGGATGAAAACTTACTGTGGGCGGCTAGTTGTCGCGGCTGTACGGAGCCTTGCTGAAGGCCCAGCCGGCGTCGGAGACCTGGCAGCTGGAGATGTGGTTCACCAGCCGGGCCACTTCCCCGTGTGGTAGGGGCTTGGTGCAGGTCCGGCTGGGGTCCCGGCGCCCGCTCATATCATAGATGAGGTGGGGCCGGCGCTGCATCGGCAGCACCCGACGCTCGGCGAACGTCAGAAGCAGATCCGCAAACTCCAGACCTTCGTCGTCTCTCAGCTCCCGGAGACGGCGCACGGCGACGGAGGCGCCTTCCGTCAGGGCGACGGGCCGGGTCCTCCAGGAGTCCCGAGGCTCAGCAGGCGGCCCCGGCGCCCACTCCGGCAGGCAGCTGAAATCTTCCTCGGGGTCGGCATTGGAGACGTAAAAATACGTCTTCTGCCACTGCTTCACCGATCCGACGAGTTTCGGCGAAGGGAAGAAGTTTCTCGCCCCGGTGCGCTTCATGACGATGCATCCTCCGCACTGAGCGGCCACGCTCAGGACGGTAGTGCCCAACTACACATAGAAGAGCTCCGTCCAGAGCTCGACGGTGGGGAGGATGCCAAGAAAGGCCTCGCAGAGGACGATGAAGGAAGAAATGGTGGTTATCGTGTTCGGCGTGAGGTGGTGCAGTTGGATGTGGAAGAAGTCCAGGAACGAGCGGAAGAAGCCGCTCGCCGGCAGGCCAAACCCGCACGGAAAGTGCGAGCGGAAGACGACCCGCTCGCCTTGTCGCGGGGCCGGTCTGATTACCGCCGCCGGCGCCAGGCGCACGGCGACCTTGTCGACCGGCGGCAGCTTCCGCGACCACCAAAGAACGTCCACTTGCTCTTGCACGACCTCACTGCCGTCCCATTGGCTGTGGTGTCGGGTAGGTGCTGGTGCAGCCATGGTTTGTACAGTTTTTCGCTGTGGCTGCGGGAAGGAGAAGCGAGGAAGAAGATGAAGGACGGGGGAGAGTGCGCGTGAGAGCAGCGCCAGCCCTCTCCCCCGGCCAATATATAGGCCCCGGCGACGAAGGCGAGGGGGCGGGCGTGGGCTTAACCACCCCACGTCCCGCACGACCCCCGATTTTCTCGCGCCTAATCCGCGCGCATTAAATGCGCGTGGAAGGCTAATCGATTACCCCTGCCACTATGGATCTGCGCGGGGTCCGAGTCCCTTAGTGGCGGGCCCCGGCCTACCGTTATGTCCTGTCACGCGCGTGGGCTGGCAGGCCGACGCGACAGGGTGGTGACGCGTGGGCGCTGCCAACGGTCCGCAGGTCCGTTCGACTGACCGCTGACCAGGCGGCGCCTTCTCTCCGAAGATTCCGAGACGGCGATACGGCTGCCAGAGGCCGGCTCCTGCAGCGCAGAGCCGACTGGCGGCAGACGGACTCCTGAAACAGACAAGAGACAGACGACAAGCTAGCCTGGGGGGAGAAGCTGCTGGAACCCCTCAGCATCTACAACGCCCGCATCGGAGTTCCACCAGCTTCGGGGACTGCTGTCGGAGATATTGACCATGGGTACCCTCAGCGCCTACCCTTGGTATTTTAAGATAAATAACAGTCGCTTGGTCTACTGCGGTCGTCTGCTCTTCGAGCCACCTCCTAGGGTGGCCTGCCCTAGGAGCCGGCTGCCAGCAGGCGGCAGGGACCCAACAGGCGGCAACACCAAGCACCACCAGCCAGCAGACGGCCTCGCACTCCTCCTTCAGTGAACACGCTGAGGAGGGTCCCGGCGTGGCGGGGGCGTGGCTACAGGAGAGCGTGTCCTTAGAAGATCTATAGGGGCGTGGCTACAGTGACCATGTACTTTGGGAATATCTCCTAAACGGCGGGTCGCTGTAGCCACGAGGCTCATGACCAAGCAGCGGTCAGAGGAGGCCATGATCCCACTACCCGCAAACGGCGGGGCCAGCAGGCGGCTGGCCCCATCGGTCAGCGAGCAAGCTCAAGAACAAACCGCCTCTGGCAGGCGGCCGGGGGAGATGGCCATCTGGTAGCAGACGGCACCCCCTGCCCTGGAAGTCTGAGCCTCATCAAGATGACGGGACGGGGCGAGGCGGCAGCGTACGGCGAGGGACGATGGCACTGTAGCCATCTCCTTCCTAACGAGGCCGTCGTCAGCAAAAGCACCCCCACAGTAAAAGACAATCACGAGGGACCCGCAGGCGGCGAGCCCCAGCAGACAGGCGGTGAGTTCGGCGCTAGAAGACACTGACGGTTGGGGACCATGCCATCGAGATTACCCTTGTATCCTTGGGGGGTAGGCCTATATAAAACCCCCAAGGTCCTCCATGTTGAGGGCTGGAAGGTTGGCTATTAGAAGTTCACAATACAAGAACCCTAGATAGGAGAGAGAGGAGGTGAGCTAGCCTTGCTCATCTTCTTCCTTTAGACATCACAGCTCAAGGAGCAATCCTGTAGCTACACTAGTGCTATTAGTGATGACGCGGAGTCCCCGCAGAGCAGGACTAGGGGTGTTATCTCCCCGGAGAGCCCTGAACCAGGGTAAGATTCGTAGGCGTCCTAAGTATCGCCTTATCCCTCTTCCCGAGCCCGGCGACGTTCTTTTGACCCCATGCATGATAAGCCATCCTTTGGCACATGTCGTCCCAAAACCCCGACAGAATGTGTGGCACCCCGATCCGCATGGAACAGGGGGCCTTCACACGTCAACCCAGGAATACACCTGACGCACAACAGGTCCATGATACAGCATTCCAGGTACAATAATATTCATCAAATATCAAGGTATATGATTACATTATTGATGAATATGATTATCTGGCATAGCCCTAAGGCTATTTACATGGCACCGGAAGGCTAATTAACTGGCGGCGGAAGTCTTGGTTTGGGCGGCGTAACATCTCTGGCTGGGCTCCACAACTCACAGGACTGGCAAGATTATGGCCTAGCGCGACGAAGCAAGTGATCCAAACAAATTTGACCTACAAAATTGGCATGACATGCCAGGTCAGTACATTGAATGTAATTGCAAGACAACCAAATACATATCATCCAAACAGGCAGAAGACAAAGCAAGAACCAAGCACATGCAACAAACTACCTCATATCAAAACATGGCATGCAATTAAGATAAAGGAGACTGAACTATTACATAGCATCATGACATATCCAATTAATTTCAATATGGTGATAGCAGCATAATAAACTATCTTACTCATGGCATAACTTAATGAATAGAACCGGGCATGGCATGGCATCACCAAACTAAGCTAACAAAATAAACTACTGTTCATACATAAACAAATGCAGACATAACATATTACAAAATGTAGTACTATCATGGCTTCTTAAAAATGCAAACTATAAGTCATGCAAAATAATCAAAGTTGTACACCGAATTCATCGGACTATAATACCAACGGGTTATCTTACCACATAACCGCGACCTTATCGGTGATCGCAACCACAACCAACACTTGGCCTCCAATATTCACCGAGAACTCATCTCGTGATTACAACTTAGTCTTGACTTCACACGACTATTTCATTCAAGTACCATATTAACAAATTTTATTATATCTGGTTTATCCACCATTCCGATCGAGACCCAATAGTGTGACCTACTACGAACTGTGTGCTATCGATAGACTTTATAAACACTCTGTAGAGATAGCACACTGTACCAACACCATGGAAGCCATGGCCTCGTCATCCCATTCGGGTGGACCAACGGCGTTCCGACGAAACCGAACTACTGTCATGACACTCTCCCGGCCACTCCAACTCTTCCCTACTGGGCTAGTCCTTGGTGGCCCCATGTCTACCAAAGACACACCGACCACCGTCATGGCCAAACTGTCCCAAACGGGGACCCGATACGATAACAAAAAAACTACGGGCACACAAGGCTTATGTCCGTCTACCTGATCAGGGTAGAACGTGTCCATAACCTTCCCTAGTTGGAGGCACCGGCGAGAGGCACAACAATAGTTCGTATTAAGGCCTTCCCATAAAGGCAAATGTGGCTGCACTGAAAAGTTCGATTTGGTGGCACTATGAACCGATCCCATTGATGACGGAGGAGTTTGTTATGATTAATTCATTTTTGTTAACTCTCCATCATCATGAGCATATTTAGCAAGAATGCAAAAATTAGCAGGCAACATACAAAAGCATATACAAAATATCGAACTTCCCTGGTGCACAGGTCATAACATAAAGAATATGACAATACTAAGTACTAGCATATCAACGGTGCATTAAAAGCATCATAGCCTTTTATAACGATGGCATGAAAAGCAAATAGAGTAGCAACATGGCATTCTTAATAACAACATCCTAACTAGCAGGGCAAGAGATATCATGACGACACAAACATGCTTGAAAATACATAAAGGAAAGATTACACCTGAAAACAATAAGCCAACGACTGCAACTACACATGCACAAGGTACAAGCAAAGTCAACATGCAAGTTCAAAGCTTATGATAAGAGGTTGGCTTGCCTGGGGGTCGACAAATACTCCGGGAAAAAGTGTGAAACGATCCCGGAAAGATTCGCGGGAAACAGTTCTCTCTCGAAGGGGCTTGTTTACGGCAAGGGCAAAATGGTCATTTTCAATAGGTGAAAATATTATGAAAATGACATCAACGGAACAGGCTCAACAAAACAAAGACGTGGGCTTTGGAATCACCTGATTCGGAGTTACGGGTAAAAACATACGGACGTTTAAAGTTCAGGGAGTAGTCTGCAAAAATACTTCCACAAACAGGTCCGTGGTAGTTTAAACAGAACATGCCTTTTCTTAGAATACGTTTTCCAGAGGGGAAAACGTATTCCTGGCCGAAGCAGAGGAGGAATACGCTTTCGCGTGAGGGAGACGGCTTCGAGGCGGGGCGCCGCTACTTATCCGACGTGGCACTGGGCCAGGCCCTTCTGTCGCCGATAGGTGGGGCCGCGTGAGGAGGGGCCCGCCTGGCCTGGCGTCTTCAACCTCCCGCTCTGGAGTGAGCGAGGCCAAGGGAGGAGATCGCCCCTTCCTGCGATCGCCGGCATGTCCGGCCACCTCTCGAGGCGCACGACCTACCCAGGAGATCAGGGCGGAGAGGCGCATCAGATGAGGGTGGTTGCGGCGGCCGACGAGCACTATAGAGGAAACAGCAAGGCCCACGGCGGAGAAGGGGTTCGGTCGCCGGCGAGGTGGTGGCTACGGTGGAGGAGAGGAGGGGTTGAGGCCACGGGGAGACTCACTGGACCCTAGGGAGGGCGGTGGTGGAGGTGGAACGGCGAGAGGGGGGCGGCATTGTCGGAATGAGCGAAGCTCGAGGCGGCGGCCATGGCGACGATGGGGGTCAGAGAGAGGCTCTGGGCTCGGGGAGAGGCTCTGGAAGGGAGCTGCGGGTGGATGGGGACTGCGAGAGAGCTCGGGGGCGCGCTTAAATAGCCGCAGGAGAGCTCGAGGGGAGGGGAGGAGGTGGCATGCGGCGTGCGACGTGTCCGTGCACCGACGAGGGCGCAGGCGCGGCCAAGGCTCACGAGGAGGCACGGGAAGGCGACGAGGGGGATCAAGACGAACGCCAGAGGTTCACGGAGACGAGGAAGGCGTGCGGACGAGAGGAGGAAGAGGACACCGGCGAGGAAGACGACGATGCACAGGAGCGCACTATTCCGGTCGTTGGCACGGCTCGCCGGAGAAGAAAACGAAGGGGGCCAGCGGTCCAGAGGGAAGACGACGTCGAGGGGAGCTGTAGGACGTTAATGGCGAGGTCAGAGACGGTCGGGGCAGTGATGCCAATGACCACAGTGGCTAGACCACCGTTTTAGCTGGCTTGCCTCGTGGTCACCACTGGCACGGCACGCTCTGGGATTTTTACTCATGTAAGATCATGTCTACCGCGTAGTTCTTCCAGCATGGAGTGTTACCATGGTAAAGAGAGGGGTAGAGGCAAAGTTAGCTGAGTGAAACAAGCTCTAGAAGTTTACTGGTGCAAACTTTACCACACTCTAGAGAGTAAACCAGAGAGGGTAAATGGTAAACTTGATGTCTGGGAGACTTAGGATAGAAAGGACTACGATCCTGGGAGTTTTGAGGTAATTTGGACAACTATTTAGCATAGTTGTTGTAGAACCATCAAAACTGACCCAAAAACTGAATGATAAACAAGCACTCACTAGGAGTGTTGGATTGGGCTATAACTTGGCAAAGCCCGATGATTTGGACATACCATGATGCTGTAAAAGTTCATACCAAATGGACTCGCCAAAATGGTACTTCCTTCACAACTATCATTTATGTCCAAAACTTCAAAGAAGTCCTCAGGGTAAATGGCTAGATGAAATGAGCCACAATCTTGTGGAGATAGGTTATATGGATATGAGAAGCCCTGGGAATATTTTCACCCATAATGGAGCAAGATAAAATACACTTGCTTCACAAACTGAAAATGTGGACAGAAACAAAGAATTGCTCCTGTGCTCAGATAGTTCATTGGAATGAACTGAATTTGGGTGGACACTAATGATTTGAGATACTTGAGAGGATGGAAAAGTTTCATCCCATTTGGAAACACTATGAAGGTACTTCCTTCACAAACTTGTGTTCTGGTCAGAAACTTTGAAAAATTGCACAGGGGGATAGGATGAATGGATTGAGCTCATCTTCGGTATCCATGGGTTATTTAACAATGTTAAACACCCTGCCAAATTACATCTCATTTTTACTTAAGAATAGGGCACTTCCTTTACAAAGTTCCAGAGAAGGCAGAAACTTGCATTGGATCAGGTGCCAAAAATTTGAACTGTGGGACAAGATATAATGATGGAACTACTGATTATATAGCAAGGGAAAGCTCCACAATTTATGGGAGAATTTTCTCTGCTATAAAAATAATAGTTCCTTTGGAAAATGGCAAAAATGCAATATTGGCTAAAAATAGGAAAAGGAAATTTTCCTTATTTTATCGTGGCCAATATTTTTGCCAGAGCTTGGATTTGGCATGAGTATCATCTCCACCAATCCTCATGGATTTTTGAGATGCAAAACTATGCCTATAGATTTTATTCCTCAGACAGACAATGAAAGGAATAAATCACCATTCAAAAATATTGCATAGGACTGGGAAATATTTTTGCATATCCAAGGAATATGAAGATGAGATGGTCTCTGGGAAAGGATAGAGTGATCAACAGATCAAAGAAAGCGATGGCTCCTTTGTAATCACAAAGGCCACATAGAAATTCCAAAAGCTTGGAATTAGGGTTGAGAGAGTTTAAGGTGATGCAACTGAGGTCTTGCCCACTGACAAAGACATGAGCAAGGTTTTGAAAGGTTGAAAATGACTAGAAATCTTAGGGTCATCTAGAAATCCTCATGAGAAAAATTTGAAAGAGGGTTGCTAGGAAGAAATCATAGTGCAAAATTGATAACCCAATTTTGAGGTTTTGAAAGGTTGCGCCGGCGGAGTAAGTGCGTGCTGCGATGGAGCGGGGTGGCGACTTGCCTGCATTACGCAAGGCCAAGGTGAGGGTGACGGGGTCCAGATGCTTGTGAGGTGGCTGCTCAAGAGGCATACTGGGGTGTGGGAAAAGCTTTCGCGGATGATTCCATGAAAAAGTAGGTGTAGAGGTAGAATCAGAGTGGAAAGTTGTATCGCAATCGATGTACTGGTGTGAGAGAAATAAAGTTGGCAGCATTTCTCCGGAAATGATATCGGAAACGAGAGTTAGATATGAGAACTTACCAGATGGAAAGGCCTCTGCGAGGCTCTGATTTTGGAAAGCCGGGCACATGAGGTGTGCACCGATGGAGAAAATAGGTGACTTTGCATGCCCACAAGTACTGCCCGAAAGTACTCATGGGTGAACCAAGTGTGCGTGTGACATGCAGCATAAACCAAACTCTCAAATAAATGAAATAAACGGGTAATGAAAAACACACCAGGCAAAACATTCTAAAATATTTTATTGCTAGCGGGTATATGTAATCCTGGTTCACATATAACTACACCAGCGCACATTTTATTATTTTAGACTCAGGACGAGTGAATGTTATTTTAGTGTATGTGATCTACTAATTAAAAGATGGTTAGCAAAATACCGCCAACCCCGTCGAACATTTCTGCTTGATAGAGCGACAAGCAAAAACCAAACAAAACTCAAAAGCACACAAACATATCAGACGGATTAGACTAGTACAACATCCAACAAAGCACGGACGCGCTAGGCGCTACACGAGACTATTCTCTCTGGGATACAAAAGTTTACCCTCTTATCGAGGATGAACAGACTGACCCACTTGCAGAAACACCTGACTGCGTGACTAAAGTCATGCAAAAGGCTGAGCTTGCCGGGGTTCTCATGGAAGACGAAGACTAAGCCAATCTCCATCTTCATCGTCTAACAGCACTATGGGTGGGGATTCGGTTACTGCGGGTGTGGCTGAGGTTGATCCTTGTAAATGCTGTTGGTGGATCCGGTAAAGAGCTTGGTCGAAGGAGATGGGGGTTGGTCTGGACCACATCACAGGCCGAGAAGGTAACACTGGTTCGGATGGCATAGGATGAACAACTTGAGATGCGAACCTACGAGCTTCACGGTAAGCTTCCTTGACAACTCGTACATCATCATTGTCCAGGGTTCTAAACTCGGCAAGAATCTTGGAAATCATATCCCCTGAGCAGTGATATACTGCACCAGGCGAGCGATTCTGGGGTCATCCCCTTGGATAACTGGAGAAGGTTGCATTACTGCTTTTTCCACAATAGGGAAAAAGCAAAACTCCCACTTCTCTGCCACTTGCTGGAACTTGGATCGGAGGTGAAGGATGGCCTCCACAGCAGCGGCCTGAATATCCAAATCAGTAGTGGGCATGGCTCTGCCCTGGAGAACCAAGGACTGACCATCTGCTACGGGACCTGGGCAGATGTGTACTCTAGCATCATAGCGATGAAGGTGAGGGACGGGTGATGACTGAAACACCAGATACTCGGGGCTGGCATTACAGCCCAAGGCTTTGTTGAGCATCTCAATGAGAAGAGGTGGAAAGCCAGGGTGGTTGACAGCAAAGGTGCGGGTGTAAAACTTGGAAGCTTTTAGGGCTCTAGTCATGGCTGGAGTGTTACTAGCTAGGCTTCTCTGCAGAGACATGGCGGACTGAGGAGTGAGCGGTCCGGCTAGCAGAAAAAGGGGGGTTTTATAGGCAGCTATGCGGGGCATGCATGCAAGGTGCGGCACCTTACCCTGATGGGTAAGCGGTGCGTCCGACCGAAAAAGATAAGGGCGCTATTCGCTCCACGGATAACTAGGCAGGGACAGTGGGGTGAGGACGTGTCGGCTCCGACTACGCCACCTGTTGATTAACAGTGGCCATGCCGGATGCTGGGGACAGGTCAAATCCCTTAGGGTCATTAAGGGTTGATGGTGGTGGTGATCTAAGACTAGGATAATCTATGCCAGCCTAGCTGCTCTGATACCATCTACCTGTGGCACCCCGATCTGCATAGAATAGGGGGCCTTCGCACATCAACCCAGGAATACACCTGACGCACGACAGGTCCATGATACAACATTCCAGATAAAATAATATTCATCAAATATCAAGGTATATGATTACATCATTGATGAATATGATTATCTAGCATAGCCCTAAGGCTATTTACATGGCAGCGGAAGGCTAATTAACTGGCGGCGGAAGTCTTGGTTTGGGCGGCGTAACATCTCTGGCTGGGCTCCACAACTCACAAGACTGGCAAAATTACGGCCTAGCGTGACGAAGCAAGCGATCCAAACAAGAGTGACCTACAAAACTGGCATGACACGCCAGGTCAGTACATTGAATGTACTTGCAAGACAACCAAATACATAGCATCCAAACAGGCAGAAGACAAGGCAAGAACCAAGCACATGCAACAAACTACCTCATATCAAAACATGGCATGCAATTAAGATAAAGGAGACTAAACTATTACATAGCATCATGACATATCCAATTAATTTCAATATGGCGATAGCAGCATAATAAACTATCTTACTCATGGCATAACTTAATGAATAGAACCGGGCATGGCATGGCATCATGAAACTAATCTAACAAAATAAACTACTGTTCATACATAAACAAATGTAGACATAACATATTACAAAATCTAGTACTACCGTGGCTTCTTAAAAATGCAAACTATAAGTCATGAAAAATAATCAAAGTTGTACACCGATTTCATCGGACTATAATACCAATGGCTTATCTTACCACATAACCGCGACCTTATCGGTGATCGCAACCACAACCAACACTTGGTCTCTAGTATTCACCGAGAACTCATCTCATGATTACAACTTAGTCTTGACTTCACACGACTATTTCATTCAAGTACCATATTAACAAATTTTATTATATCTGGTTTATCCTCCATTCCGATCAAAACCCAATAGTGTGACCTACTACGAACTGTGTGCTATCGATAGACTTTATAAACACTCTGTAGAGATAGCACACTGTACCAACACCATGGAAGCCATGGCCTCGTCATCCCATTCGGGTGGACCAACGGCGTTCCGACGAAACCGAACTACTGTCATGACACTCTCCCGGCCACTCCAACTCTTCCCTACTGGGCTAGTCCTGGGTGGCCCCATGTCTACCAAAGACACACCGACCACCGTCATGGCCAAACTGTCCCAAATGGGGACCCGATACGATAACAAAACAACTACGGGCACACAAGGCTTATGTCCGTCTACCTGATCAGGGTAGAACGTGTCCATAACCTTCCCTAGTTGGAGGCACCGGCGAGAGGCACAACAATAGTTCGTATTAAGGCCTTCCCATAAAGGCAAATGTGGCTGCACTAAAAAGTTCGATTTGGTGGCACTATGAACCGATCCCATTGATGACGAAGGAGTTTGTTATGATTAATTCATTTTTGTTAACTCTCCATCATCATGAGCATATTTAGCAAGAATGCAACAATGGGCATGGAACATACAAAAGCATATACAAAATATCAAACTTCTCAAGCGCACAGGTTATAACATAAAGAATATGACAATACTAAGTACTAGCATATCAATGGTGCATTAAAAGCATCATATCCTTTTATAACGATGGCATAAAAAGCAAGTAGAGTAGCAACATGGCATTCTTAATAACAACATCCTAACTAGCAGGGCAAGAGATATCATGACGACACAAGCATGCTTGAAAATACATAAAGGAAAGATTGCAACTGAAAACAATAAGCCAACGACTGCAACTACACATGCACAAGGTACAAGCAAAGTCAACGTGCAAGTTCAGAGCTTATGATAAGAGGTTGGCTTGCCTGGGGGTCAACAAATACTCCGGGAAAAAGTGTGAAACGATCGCGGAAAGATTCGCCGGAAACAGTTCTCTCTCATAGGAGGCTGTTTACGGCAAGGGCAAAATGGTCATTTTCACTAGGTGAAAATATTATGAAAATGACATCAACGGAACGGGCTCAACGAAACGAAGACGTGGGCTTTGGAATCACCTGATTCGGAGTTACGGGTGAAAAGATACGGCCGTTTAAAGTTCAGGGACTAGTCTATAAAAATACTTCCACAAACCGGTCCCTCGTAGTTTAAACAGAACGTGTCTTTTCTTAGAATACATTTTCCAAAGGGGAAAACGTATTCCTGGCCGAAGCAGAGGAGGAATATGCTTTCGCATGAGGGAGACGGCTTCGAGGCAGGGCGCCGCCACTTATCCGACGTGGCACTGGGCCAGGCTCTTCGGTCGCCGACAGGTGGGGCCGCGCGAGGAGGGGCTCGCCTGGCCTGGCGTTTTCAACCTCCCGCTCTAGAGCAAGCGAGGCCGAGGGAGGAGATCGCCCCATCGGCGATCGCCACGCGTCCGGCCACCTCTCGAGGCGCATGATCTACCCAGGAGATCAGGGCGGAGAGGCGCATCGTATGAGGGTGGTTGCGGCGGCCAACGAGCACTGTAGAGGAAGCAGCAAGGCCCGCGGCGGAGAGGGTTCGGTCACCGGCGAGGTGGTGGCTAAAGTGGAGGACAGGAGGGGTTGAGGCCTCAGGGAGACTCACTGGACCCTAGGGAGGGCGGTGGTGGAGGTGGAACGGCGAGAGGGGGGCGGCATCGCCGGAATCGTGCAAAGCCCGAGGTGGCGGCCATGGCGACGATGGGGGTCAGAGAGAGGCTCTGAGCTCGGGGAGAGGCTCTGGAAGGGAGCTGCGGGTGGATGGGGACTGCGAGAGAGCTCGGGGGTGCGCTTAAATAGCCGCGAGAGAGCTCGAGGGGGAGGGGAGGAGGTGGCACGTGGCGTGCAACGTGTCCGTGCACCGACGAGGGCGCAGGCGCGGCCAAGGATCACGAGGAGGCACGGGAAGGCGACGAGGGGGATCAAGACGAACGCCAGAGGGTCATGGAGACAAGGAAGGCGTGCAGACGAGAGGAGGAAGCAAACACTGGCGAGGAAGACGATGATGCACAGGAGCGCACTATTCTGGTCATTGCCACGGCTCGTCGGAGAAGAAAACGAAGGGGGCCAGCGGTCCAGAGGGAAGACGACGTCGAGGTGAGCTTTAGGACATTAATGGCGAGGTCAGAGACGGTCGGGGCAGCGATGCCGATGACCACAGTGGCTAGACCACCATTTTGGCTGGCTTGCCTCGTGGTCACCACTGGCATGGCACGCTCTGGGATTTTTACTGCGGTAAGATCATGTCTACCGCGTAGTTCTTCCAGCGTAGAGTGTTACCATGGTAAAGAGAGGGGTAGAGGCAAAGTTAGCTGAGTGAAACAAGCTCCAGAAGTTTACTGCTGCAAACTTTACCAGACTCTAGAAAGTAAACCAGAGAGGGTAAATGGTAAACTTGATGTCTGGGAGGCTTAGGGTAGAAAGGACTACGATCCTGGGAGTTTTGAGGTAATTTGGACAACTATTTACCATAGTTGTTGTAGAACCATCAAAATTGACCCAGAAACTGAATGATGAACAAGCACTCACTAGGAGTGTTGGATTGGGCTATAACTTGGCAAAGCCCGATGATTTGGACATACCATGATGCTGTAAAAAGTTCATACCAAATGGACTCGCCAAAATGGTACTTCCTTCACAACTATCATTTCTGTCCAAAACTTCAGAAAAGTCCTTAGGGCAAATGGCTAGATGAAATGAGCCACAATCTTGTGGAGATAGGTTATATGGATATGAGAAGCCCTGGGAATATTTTCAGCCATAATGGAGCAAGATAAAATACACTTGCTTCACAAACTCAAAATGTGGACAGAAACAAAGAATTGCTCCTGTGCTCACATAGTTCATTTGAATTAACTGAATTTGGGTGGACACTAATGATTTGAGATACTTGAGAGGATGGAAAAGTTTCATCCCATTTGGAAACACTATGTAGGTACTTCCTTCACAAACTTGTGTTCTGGTCAGAAACTTTGAAAAATTGCACAGGGAGATAGGATGAATGGAATGAGCTCATCTTTGGTATCCATGGGTTATTTAACAATGTTAAACACCCTGCCAAATTACACCTCATTTGTACTTAAGAATAGGTCACTTCCTTTACAAAGTTCCAGAGAAAGCAGAAACTTGCATTGCCAAAAATTTGAGCTGTGGGACAAGATATAATGATGGAACTAATGATTATATAACAAGGGCAAGCTCCACAATTTATGGGAGAATTTTCTCTGCTATAAAAATAATAGTTCCTTTGGAAAATGGCAAAAATGCAATATTGGCTAAAAATAGGAAAAGGAAATTTTCCTTATTTTATTGTGGCCAATATTTTTGCCGGATCTTGGATTTGGCATGAGTATCATCTCCACCAATCCTCATGGATTTTTGAGATGCAAAACTATGCCTATAGATTTTATTCCTCAGACAGACAATGAAAGGAATAAATCACCATTCAAAAATATTGCATAGGACTGGGAAATATTTTTGCATATCCAAGGAATATGAAGATGAGATGGTCTCTGGGAAAGGACAGAGTGATGAACAGATCAAAGAAAGTGATGGCTCCTTTGTAATCACAAAGGCCACATAGAAATTCCAAAAGCTTGGAATTAGGGTTGAGAGAGTTTAAGGTGATGCAACTGAGGTCTTGCCCACTGACAAAGACATGAGCAAGGTTTGAAAGGTTGAAAATGACCAGAAATCTCGGGTCATCTAGAAATCCTCATGAGAAAAATTTGAAAGAGGGTTGCTAGGAAGAAATCACAGCGCAAAATTGATAACCCAATTTTGAGGCTGTGACAGAATGGAACTACCCCTCCCACCACGCGCCGAGGAAGGAGCCTCGAAGCACTCTCGACCCGCGCCCACCATCTGTCAACACCTGCAACCACAAAGAGTAAACAAAATTAGTACAACATAAAAAAGAATACCTGACATGAATAATAATATGTATATAATTTAAGTGTATCATCATCATGAACATAAAAAAATGGAATACCTAACATGAACTATAATATTAATCTTCATCGTCTATATATGCATCAGGGTCAATAAATGCATCATCATCATCACTATCACTAATGACGTGCTCATCATCATCATCAATAAATGCATCAACATGTGGAAGGCCTCCTTTACGTAATCGGTCACGCATTGACAGGTCATCCGCATCAGTAACCTCTTGTTCCCGCTCTTCTTGTTCCGACTCTTCCTGTTCCGGCTCATGCTCGGATTCATTGTCGCTGTCTACTTCAATGTTCTGGGGTGAAGTAGAGCGGTTCTTGAAACATTTTTTGGAAAGACGTGTTTCTTGGAAGAACTCTCCTTCATATGTGTCTGGGTTAATGTGAGGTTCATAATCCTCTTCATTGGGGGGAGGTGGCCTAACACGTGGCGGCACTTCATAAATAACATCCCAACCATTGAGATTTGGATCACTTAGGCAGGCCCATGGTAGATAGAAAACTTGGGTTGCCTGTTGAGCCGTAATATAGACATCGGGAACATCCAAATGGGTGCTTTTTTTGATTTCTACTAGCCCTAGATGTTCATGCGTCCTTCTAGTCTCCTTCGGCTGGAACCAATAACATTTGAAGACTACGACGTTCAGTGGGTTTGCACCATAGAATAGAAGTTCATAAATGGCTTCAACTCTTCCATAATACTCGGTATCTCCTGTGGCGATAGCAGAGACACAACAATTTGTAGACTTTCGGTCGGCCATAGAAAGCTCTTTACCATAGGTACGAAAGCGATACCCGTTGATGTCGTATTTGTCAAATGAATGGACCTTATAGTCAAAACCATTAGCGACTTGTCTCAATTCAGCGTCCATAGACTCTGAACTAGCCTACAAGTTTAATACAAAATGATTGTTGCAGTAGCCGGAAAATAGACGAAGAAATGAAATGGTCTAATGGAAATTACCGTTTGTTTGAACCAAGAGATGAAACCGGGATAGCCATGTCCATGCATTGCCAGAAGTTCATACTCTTCGACGGAATCCTTTTGGATCACTGCTCCGTACGAGAATTTGGCGACGTATTGACTGTATCAAATATCCAGGAATAAGAGCAGTTCAAAGGAATTAGAGGTTGCAAAACAATGTACCGAGAACTTACTCGATGTACGGACACACTTCTGTTAGATTGTTCAAGATATACAACGTAATGGTCCGCCATTCGTCGACATCCAACAATAAGGGAGTATAAGCACCGGCAGGTGCGAGCTTCTCTTTGAATAGGCCGAGGTTGGATCCACCCTTTTTAGGGTCGCCATCAATGTACCGAGGTTTCGGATTATGCAAATGACGATTTTTGGCTTCGTAGTATGCTGTCACGAAGTTTGCCGCCTCCTCGGTAATGAATGCCTCGGCCATCGATGCTTCAATTCGACGTTTATTTTTACATTTTGCTCGATGTGTCTTCTGCATCCTCTCAGTTGCGTAGCACCAACGATTCTGCATGGGCCCCCCCAATCGTGCCTCGGTCGGGAGATGCAAAATCAAATGTTGCATTGGATTAAAGAAGCCCGGTGGAAAGATCTTTTCTAACTTGCAGATCAACTCCGGCGCCAACTCTTCCAGTTCTTCTAGCAAGCCAGGCGATAGTTCTTTCGCACAAAGAACACGGAAGAAATAGCTCAGCTCTGCCAGTACTAGCCATTCATCCTCAGGGATAAAGCCACACAACATCACCGGCATTACCCGCTCAAGCCATATGTGCCAATCATGACTCTTGAGACCAAATAATTTCAAGTTTTCAGCGCTCGCTCCCCTCTTTATATTCGCTGCATACCCATCGGGGAACATCAACTCCTTTTTGACCCACAGGATAGTTTCCCTCATAGCTGGCCTTCCAAGATTGAACCATGCCTTTGGCTTTGCCCAGTTATTCTTTCCTTTCGGTTGTCGCAAGTTTTGTAGCGGCCTATCACATAGAGCCTCCTGATCGACTCTAGCCTTAGGATTATCCTTTGTTTTCCCCTCTATGCCGAACAGTGTACCAAAGAGGGCCTCGCCAACATTCTTTTCAGTGTGCATCACGTCGATGTTGTGTGGGCAAAGGAGGTCTTTGAAATAAGGCTGATCCCACAAGCATGTCTTGTGAGTCCAGGTGTGTTCCGAATTATACCCGTTGAAATACCCTGGATGCTCTGGATCCGGCTCGAGAGCGTTTAACTGATCCAGGGTCTGTTGGCCTGTCAACGCAGGTGGTGCAGAGTTTTTGACAACTCTACCTTTGATGAAGTTCTTCTTGTCTTTTCTGAACTTATGACGAGGATCCAGGAACTGTCTATGCATGTCGAAGCAAGAAAACTTTCCACCCGCCTGCAGCCGACGAAACTCAAGAGCTGCCTTGCATGTGGGGCACGAGAACCTACCATGCACACACCAGCCAACGAATAGCGCATACGCCAGCAAGTCATGCATCGAGTACATGTACCACACACGCATTAGGAAGTTTTTTTTGTAGCAGCGTCGTATGTCTTGATCCCATTATCCCAAGCTTCTTGCAATTCATCCTTAAGCGGCTGCATGTACACATTCATACTCTTCCCCGGATATTTGGGCCTCGGAACTATCAACGTCAGGAAAATGTTCTTTCTTTGTATAATCTGTCCGGGAGGGAGATTGAGTGGAATGACAAATACAAGCCAACAACTGTATTGGGCTGCCATCATACCAAACACGTTGAACCCATCCGTGCTTATGGCGATTCGAGGATGCCTTGGATCTGCCGCTTTAGCATGATGTATTGCGTCGAAGCGCTTCCACGCAAAACCGTCTGATGTGTGTACCAACATCGGCTCCCCATGTGCATCTAGTTCGGTTCTTTTGCCCAATTTGTGCCATGTCATCTGTCTGGCCGTCTCTTCGACCATGAAAAGATGTTGAAGTCTTGGTATGATTTGCATATACCGAAGAACATTAACTGGGATTTTTGTCTGACTCTTCTCACCCATACCGTTATCTACCACAACATACCTGGAAGACTGGCAAATGGGGCAATACTTCAAGTCCGCATACTCAAGCCTAAATAAGGCACATCCTTTCTCACAGGCATCTATCTTATCATAGGGCATCTTAAGTACACGGAGGATTTTGTCCGACTGGTACAGGTTTGCAGGCATTATGTGGCCTTTGGGTAGAAACCGTCCAAATAGTGTCATCATCATGTCGTAGCATTCTCTGCCCAAGTTGAATTGAGCCTTTAAGGCCATTACTTGTGCGATGGCATCCAGCTGACAAAGCTCAGTGTGCTCGTGGAGAGGACGTTTTGAAGACTCCAATATATCACTAAAGGCCTTTGCAGATTCCTCCGTCTCATCATCTGAATCCCGAGCATCATCAAAGTCTTCCACCATGTCTTCCATCCTGGTACCATGCTCGTCGGTGCGACGACGGCCCTCCTCAACTCTGGCAAGTTGGACAGACTCACCATGAAATGTCCAGACCATATAATTAGGTGTAAAACCCCACTTCTGCAGGTGTTTGATCATTTCAAACTCTGACCTCTTATGATAGTTGTCGCACTCGACACAGGGGCACCTGGTTTTTCTCTGTCCATTTGCAAATGCGACTCTCACAAACTCCTTGGTTTTTGTTATCCATTCATGGGTCATGTCTTTCTGACTAGTGTGTCCGGTGTACATCCACGCACGACCACTCATCTTGCCTAGCTACTGGCCACACAAGAAATATATACATAATTCAGCAAACTATACTCATCAGTTAATAGAGTTTGTTAGTTTTATTATGTCCGTGCAACCTAGACGCTAATAGGTAAAGATAGGTCCTAATCCCACCCAAGTATGTGTAGATTGGGTTCGTTTTCCCATGCTCTACTCCGGATCCGACGCAAAATTTCGACAGCACCTCCCCACTGTTGTCCTGATACATGTCTCGGCAATAAGCAGAGAGGATGTGTACCCGAAGAACAACAGGGAGGCACTGACGAAATTCTGCATCGGATCCGGAGCAGAGCATATGGGAAAACGAAACCAATCTACACATACTCGGGCTGTCCTTGGATAACGTTGGACAATTCGAAAGAATCACAGTTATAAATATGCAAATGCATGCATATATATAGATGTAACCCTTTAGAACGGGAGACACATAGTGGTCACGCATACTGATGATTCAATCTACCTACAGCTAGCATGTTTCATGGGCACGAAGACCGGAACATAGCAAATGATTAGGCGAGGAGAAGATGTCATTTGTGCTCATCCACGAACGCCGGGGCGGAGCTCGTTCAAAGCACGGGGAGGTCGTCGAACACCAGACCCTCACAGCGACGAAACAACTGCACATTTAAATCCACCGAATGAACACAAATATATATATATATATATATATATATATATATATATATATATATATATATATATATATATATATATATATATATATATATGATGTTTTTCATAACAAAATCAAAAAATATATGACCTAAATCAAAATTCATAAATATATGACCCCGTCGGCCTCTGGAAGGCCGAAAACAAATATATTGGCATCGGTACGACGACCGGAACAAAGCTGCTACTTGCACGTGTACAGAACCGTCCAAATAATTTGATTACCATGGTTTTCACGTCTTATCCACTGATTGCTGCTTTATAGGATGTTGAGAGGCAAGCAACGATGATGATAATATAGCGGAAGGACCAAAGAATCAATTACAATACACAGGTAATGTTGTATACTTCATGCTCTTATGGCGAAAAAACGAGGACCGACTAATTCATCTACTCATCAAGTCATCATAGTTTCATTCAGTTTGATGTGCACACTTACATGCATATAGCGACTTTACACTAGATATTTTGATAAAAAATAATTCATTTTATCTGTAGCAATTGCAGTGTTTATGTATCAAATAATATAAATCCAGTCAGAGTTGTTGTCATTTTTACTTATAATAATATGTATAACGTGTATTTTTTTATTTAGTGATTCTGGGGAAAGAGGAGCTATATTTCTTTTTGACTTGCAATTAGATAGTTTGCATGAATTTTACAATCTCTTATAATTCTAAAATATGATGTGTTGCTAACATGATTATGGAGCCGGTATTGATGGAAAACGTAGCTGCAAATGTGAAATTCATTTTATGTGCTACTTTCTTTGAACCTGTGTATCTAAAAGAAGTCCAAATACAAAATATAAAGGAATTTATTTTTAGTTGTACCAGATTTTGAGGTGTGATGAAAGTAACCACTTTATTTGGCTCTAGCATTTGCAAAGACAGTAAGGAATCCTCCCTGCATCTCGTATGTTTTAGCTTCCTCATGAAATAACATTTTATTGGCCACAACTTGTTGGATACGTTTTATCTAGATTCCGTGCAATGGCGTACTATCATATCAAGATGCGACAGCAAGGAGGCAATCATCTCCTTCCATGTTTTTTACCCCAAGATGAATGTATGCACATGTCCTATGGGTAATAGATGCAATTCCCTAACCTTAGGAAAGACATTTGCTTGCTTTATCTTTGTTCCATTAAGAATGAATAGTTACCCCGACTTTATTTCTCTCAATACTTAAGCCAAAATCACAATAAATAAGTGTTAGATTGTACTCTTGGTTATACTGCCTTTTAGTTACAAAAACTTTGGAAATATACCTTGAATTTATTATGCATGCCTCGAGTTAATCATCTATATATTTATTAAAATAATATATTGTACTGGGGATTTCTAAATATTTTGGTGTAAGATGTATATTTACTCACATATCATTGAACTATACAAATAGTGGGACATAAATATATACTCAGCCATGTAAATATGAGAACTTCGTTATGCGTCATCCATAGTGATAGCTCTGTTTTTCTTCTCTATCTGTATATGAATTTCAAGATTTAATAATGTTGTCAATTCTGACCAATCCACTGTTAATTACATGCATGTACGTACACATATGTATGAGCTATTATGCTAAAAGGGCTAATTTAATAGAACCATTAGTCGAGACAGCATGATGCCATTGTTATTACCTTTGCTGCCTGCAGAAATTCTGTCAAATATAAATGGGCACTATGCGGTAGACTACATGATGCATTGTCATTGCCTTATTGCACGCATGTCTCTGCCTACATGCATACTGTGTCCAAAGCCAAGAGTAGCTCTAGTTTGTCAATCGATCTACCACTAATACAAATCTCTTTTGCTGATGACAATCTCATCATAATCTTGAGGACTTATATTAAAATTGGGCATTCATGTAAGCAGATTGAGAGAGAAACGTGATGTCATAGCATATATGAAGAGAATTATAATTAGCTAATTACTATGAGTTATTTTCAGCGCTGCATCGTCGCCTGAGCATAGAAATTTTGTTAATTCAGTACGTATAGAAGGCAAGAGCGCCAAACATAAAAACTGACAGCACATATGCCTGTCGCTAAACTCAGTTACTAATAAGATGAGATCGATCATTGAACTTCTAAACAAATAATTCATAGGAGGTCTTATATTTTGTTGACAGCAAACATATTTCTGCCTACCTGATCTCCATCACAAATCTGATTCATATAATCCTAGGGGAACTATTTAAAACGCGTATGCGCATATCAGGAAACTATCAAAGCACAAAACATGACTATTTTGTAAATTTGTGCTGCCCACCGGATGTCCATCACGCCATATTATTACCAAATCAATATGGCCTCACAAAACACTCGCGACCAACCACCTCTCTTCCCTTGAATCATGATCTCATATACAACTGATGGACACATTTTTTTGATGAAAATGTTTTGATTACTGCCTTTCATTGCGATAGTAAGAGGAGAGAATACAAGTGGAACCAAAACAAAGATAACCCAAAAGAAGAAGGAAAAAGGTTCAGGCTATTCCACTTGTTCTAGCTCTCGGGGTATTTCGAATAGAGCAAGAACCCAACAGCGGCCAGCCTCAATCCACATGTTCGTCTCGGTCAGCAGATTGGCACATGGTTTGGTCACTCCTTCTACACCTAGGTAGTTTTGCACATGGTTTGGTCAGCTAATTATCTCTTTTCTTACATAGTGTTACTTTTTTTTCACAATAATAATCTGTTCTGCACCCTCTTATTGTTTTTCTATCATGTCCTCTTCCAACACCTGCACTCTAGGATGCCTCTAACGCCTCACATCACTCTTACATCAGTTCTACCAAGATGACACGCATCATATACATACACGCAATGACTCGGCTCACGTATTCAACAAATGCAAATGTATGCAGAACTATCAGAAGCAAATTTCATGGAGAAAACATCAGCAACCAACTGCCCGTGAACATCACATCATCGTTGTTGGCTACATCAAGGCAGAGAAGCAGCACAACGCACGAGAAGAAGAGGAGCTCACCGTCCGGTGACAAGGCAGATTTGGGTCGGCGGCCTCCCGTGTTGAAGAGGAAGGCAGAGGCGGGTCGTTGTCGAGGAGGGCAACGGCGAGGGACGCGGCGTCTAGAGGAAGAGGGAGGGCGTTGGCGTCCCGCCTGGATGTGCTGCACGACGGGGGAGCTGGGGCGGCGTCCGGCGGCAGAGGGAGGGAAACGACGGGGGAGGAGGATGACTGCACCACGGGGGAAGCGAGGGGGCAGCTACAGTGGGAGGCGGGGGATCGGCGACCGACGGGCGGCGGCTTGTGGCTGGGAGGGGAGGGCCAGCGGCGGGGCTGGGCGGTGGCGTGGAGGGGAGGGCCGGCGGCGGTGCTGGGCGGTGGCGGGGAGGGGAGGGCCGGCGGCGGTGCTGGGCGGTGGCAGGAAGGGTGTCAGGACCCCGATCCTAAGTCACACCGATCTAGCTGTAACACGTCATATCACTTTGCGGCCTCACGCACGGTAACCCCACTGGTGCCACCTTACCTGGCCCGGGACCGTTTGCGCATTTTGGCACACGTATATGACAGTGTCGCTAGCATCCATATGACAGAGAACCTGGGCCGACATGACTAGTAATAAACCAAAAGTGGCACTAGATTACAGAGACATGCATCCATGACCCAGCAACGAACGTGTCGGTCATCAACGTATGAACCCAAGTCGTAGCAAGCTACATGGACTTAAAGGAACAACACGTGACATTTCCCCTAAGGGACAGACACAGGAACGAAGAAGGACACATGTCGGCCAGCCTACGTGTTCCGAGCAGTAGCAAGCTACCAAGGCTCATTGGAATCACTAGGAGGCATTTCCCTGTAAGGTAGGCTACCAAAGGAAAACAACTAGGTGTCGGATCCCACACATACCAAGCATTTCAAACATACACACAATATGCTAAATATGTGCAAATACAACATTGCATCACAATAGAACTCTATGACTCAAAGTACTTTATTTATGAGGCTCCAAGAGCCATACATAACATATCCATACAGGTAGGGGTCACATGACCCAACACTCAAGTCATACAGTCATACAAGCACAAGCGGAAGCTACATGTCTGAGTACAGACAACTTAGAAAATAAAACAGGCTTGGTGTAGCCTGACTATCTACAAGGCCCTTCACAAGCTCCAGATCTCCGTCTGGGTGTCAAGCTACTCGTCGACGTCAACGTCTATGTAGAACCCATCAGCAGGGGCAGGGTTCTCCTCTGCAACAGTTATTAAGCAAACATGAGTACAAAGGTACTCAGCAAGTCTTACCACATAACCTATCATACATGCAACATTATCAAAGGAGGTAGTGGAGTTCATAGCAGAAAGCCAGCTTTGACTCTTGGCTAACCTAAACTACAACTCTCAACAGATTGCAAGATGTTATTACGAACACGAGTCCTCTACTCACCACAACAATACACTACCGAGGACCCTCTTCCGTCATCCTACAGAAGGGCCATCCACGGCACTCACACTTATCTTGAGGCTTTTAGTAGTATCCATCAACTTGTCTATGAACTGTAAGAGCAACCAAGTAGTCCGTACCGCGAACAACGGCTATTCGAATAGATTGATAACCCTGCAGGGGTGTACCTCTTCACACACGCTTCCACCACTTATCGCCGTTAACTGGACATGTACTCGGAAACCTTCAAGCGGAAGCCCAGCGAGGGTGTCGGCCACGACCTGACTAACTACTCAAGTCTCTCGTCTAGGTTTATCGCCTATTTGGGTTCCATCCATGGGGAGATCCGGCCGGGGTGTCGCTCACGGCTCCAAACGATGTGTACAGGGTTTCCGAGTCACCAAATGGGCAACCGATACACCGTGCCACGTACCTGTCGCATCACAACCCACCCCGAGGGTCATCGCTGTGCACGACCTCCAGTAAACTATAAACACGAGAAACTAGTTGCAACTCCTGGACAGAGATCGAGGGTAATTAATAAGCCGAGAGGGTCAATTAAGGATCCCAATGTGTGGTAGTAGCTGTAACTTGAACCACACATACAGGTCTCGGGTCCTATGGACGATTCCAATGAAACAACCCACCATGTACTCCTACATGGCCTTTCATCGATACCTTTACCAAGCGTATTCCACACTTCCTTCTCTTTATCGGTATGATCATTCACTCTGATCCATCACCCAGATGAGCCAGACCTGACACAACTCTAAGCATAGCAGGCAACATAAGCAAATAGCATGGTGGATCACACATCACATGGCTCAATCAACTCCTACACATGCTAGTGGGTTTCAACTATTTACCGTGGCAATGACAGGTCATGCAAGGCATAGGGTTCAACTACCGCAACAAGTAGCAGTTCACACGTTGTTGCCTTAATGCAGTAAAAGAGAGCAGGAGCGAGAAGATTGGGTTTGTATCGGAATGATCAATGATTACTTGCCTGACAAGGTGGTTGTCGGGTACTGCTCTTCAACTGGATACACACCAGTATCCTCGGGAGCAGGACCTAACACAGAGAATACGGGCGATACAATCATTAAACAAACAAATGCAACAATATGATGCATGCTCATGACATGGCAAGATGCATGTGTGTTGGCTAATGCAACTAAAACCAGAAGGGTTTGAGCCTATTTGAATCAAAGATTCAAATTGGCACTTTAGCTATTATTTAAATAAGTGCATTATCATGTTTTAAAGTATACAGCAAGGTTAACTTGCTCAAACATGCATGAAACCAGTGCCATTGGAAAGATTGGATTTTTCTGATCATTTTTCATACATAAATTATTTCCATCTGAGCTACTGTTGAATTTATATGATTTTTTAAAGTTTAGGCATTTTCTGGAATTTCCTGAATTATTTTTAAACCTAAAAATCCCAGAAAAACCTTTACTGCGTCAGCATGACATCATGCTGACGTCAGCCAGTCAACAGGAGCTGGTCCAGTCAAACATGACATGTGGGCCCAGCAGGTCAGTGTCACAGCTAACTAACAAAGTTAATTAGAGTTAAACTAAAACTAATTAGCTGTCAGTGGGGTCTGGGCCCACGGGTCAGTGACTGAACTAACTAACTAATTAAATTAACATTTACTTAATTAAACTAGCTAATTAGTAAAAGGGTGGCCCACACGTCAGTGACTCAGGGGTAGTCAACCCCTTGGTCAAATAGGTCAAACCCGCCGGCGACGTGACGCCGGCGAGGCAGAACACGGCGGCGTGCTTCGTAAAATGTCTACAGGGCACGGTTCGAGCTGCGGTTGGGTGCGTTGGAAAGCCCTTGCCGTTGCGCGTCGGATGGTGGTGGTCGCCGGACCTGAGGTGGCCGGAGACGACGGCAACGAGCTCAACGGCGGCGACCGGCGTCGGGTGTGTGTGGAGACGCAGCTACGGTGGCCTAGGCGATGCGTGCGTGGTACCTAGCGCATCTACGTGCTGCGGCGAGTGTGATGGAAATGTGTTCGTGACCAAATGGTCACCGGATCATCACCGGCGGCGAGCACGGCGGCGGTGAGTTTCGGTGATCAATGGAGTGGCAGCTACACGGCGCAAAAAGGACGGAGGAAGGAGGGGTTCGACGTAGGAGCTCACCGCGGTGCTAACGAGCTCGACGGAGGGGTCGGGGACGCGCTGCAGCTTCTTAATCGACGGCGAGGAGCTCCGGCGATCCGAGGTCGGGGACGACGGCGTGAAGACGTTGCAGGGCTCCCGACGATCCGTGGCTCAGCGAGGAGGTAGAGGGCGTCGCGGCGGATCTTCTGGACACGCTCACGGGGCGAGGGGGAGGGTCTAGGCGCGGTAACGGCGAGTGGCTGCGACGGGCGGCTCGGTGGTGAGGGGAAGAGAGCCAGGGGAGGCGACGGGGACGTGGGGAAAGTGCGAGAGGGGTCGGGGCAGCTACGTGGCGTCGCGGGGAGTCGTCCAGACCGTAGGGATGCAGGCAGGCAGGGTGGAGGTGGCCGGGCGCGTGCCGGCGCGCGGCGGCCACGCGCGCTGCCTTCTGGCGCGAGGAGGAAGGTGACAGAAGGGGCTGGTGGGTTGGGCCGGCCTGCTACAGGGCTGGGCCCGAGGTAAGTGCTTTCTCCCTTTTTCTTTTTCCTATTTTCTTTTCTGTTTCATTTGTTTTGCAACTTTGTTTAATTAATAAAAATGCTAGAACATTTTTATAACTCATGAAACTTGTCATGCCCACTGTATATAATATGAACAGTAGGGAACAATATAGTTTATGATTATTTGAGTATTTAAAATATTTTATAGCATTTAAATGCCCAAATTCAAATAACATATGATTTAATCCAAAGCCCTTGAGTGTCCTAGAAAATTGTGCACCATTTTTGGCAGAGGTTTAAGACCAAGGCAAAAATGATGAACATTTTTGAAGGGCATTTTGGGTACATTGGAAAATATTTTATCAAACCCTAGTTGTTAGGAGAGGGGTGCTGGGGTTTCTGTCATTCCCATTTCAAGTTTCTTTGATAAGTAAACATGATGCACACTCTAGCTAGTCCAAATGCAAGTGCTAACTAGGGATGTGACAAAGGGGCGGTCCGCTGGCGGTGCTGGACGGTGGCGAGGAGGGGAGGGCCGGCGGAGGTGCTGGGCGGTGGCGGGGAGGGGAGAGCCGGCGGCGAAGAAACGACGGGTTGGGTGCGTGGATGCGGTGGTGCGTGGGTGAGGTGGGTGATAGAGAGAGAGGGGTGGGGCCGGGCTGCAGGGAGAGAGAGGGGTGGGGCCGGGCTGCAGGAGAGAGAGGGTTTTTTTTGAGACAAAGAGATAGGGGTGAGAGAGAGGGGTGGGCCGGGCTAGGAGAGGAGATAGTCCCATCTCTTTGCCATCAGCCAGCGGATGGCAACGGCCCACCTCTTTTCCATCAGCCAGCTGAGGGCAAAGCACCATCTCTTTGCCGTCTGCTGGCAGATGGCAAAGAGATGCGGCTAGTGAGCCGTTACAGCGCCGTCATCCACAGGGCCCACCCACCTCTTTGCCATCTACCAGCCGATGGAAAAGATTCTTTGCCATCGGCTGGCAGATGGCAAAGAACTGGTAGATGGCAACCATGTTATTTGCCATCTGTCAGTTCTTTGCTGTCTGTTTTTTGTAATTGCAAAGACGTTTTTTGCCATCCGCTCGCAGATGGCAAAGAGATGACTGATGGCAAATTCCTTGTTTCCAGTAGTGTTTGCACTTTATCCAATACAACAGCGAACTGCAGGATGGCAAGTAAGAACTCTACAACCTTCTTTTTACTACCCATAATGAGTTGTGTTAGATGACAATGTTTGAATCTTTTTCCTTTGAAGTGGTTCCCAAAGCAGTTTACTCAAGATTACCTCTCAAACTACATGATTGGTGGGCATGCAAAGGTTAAATTATTTCTACCCAAACACGATGATTATCGAGATGTTTTCATGAAGACCGTGAAGGATGGGCGGTCGGCCATCACAAGGGGTTGGACTAGAGTCGTGCGTGCCTTCGACATGGAGGACGGCACAATATGGGCATTCCGCTTCACCTTGTTCAGCAACCAGAATTTATTTCACCTCTTTCTTTACCGTCTTTAATAGTACAAGTATACAACTGTGGTTCATCATTCTTTATTTGTTTCTTATGGAATTCTTGATATATACCTATGAATCGAATAATGCATTGGTTGTTTGAACCTAATGGATATGAATAAAGCTATAGCATACATTCAAACTCAAATCCGGTACGATTTGAAATAGCAGGAATTATGAAATTACGCTCTCCTATTCATTACGGCGCACATGGTTGGTAAAACACAAACGTTTGCGATATACACCATAATCCGAGACGGTTCACAGAGAGGAAACATGTGCAAGCATGCACATAGTTGTCGTTTGCAAAGCGTGTGCGATGTCAGACAATATCACAAATGGTGCATGCAAACTAAACGTTTGTGATAGTTGCATTATCGTACACGATTCGCAATGATGAACTATTTCTGATGAAGTATGCATCGTAAACATTGCACCACAGAATAGTAGGTGCAATAGTTGTCGTGTACGACGATGTTATGACGGTCCGACGTTTCATAATCCTATCCGACTGTCGGCGTACTAAGATACGGGTACCTTAGTACCCCAACTTGTGCACGGGCAGTAGCAGCTCCCCGCGGCAGGGCTTACCACGTGCTTGCCAAGAACCTTTCTGGTCCCTATGAAGCCATTCAAGAACAAAGTATACAAGTCAGAAGACCGAGGCCCCGGCAAGTGGAGCTTGCCGGGAAGGCCGCACCAGGCTCAAGATTATCACGATAGCACAAGACCCTGGCAAGAGGAGCTTGCCAGGAAGGCCAAGAAATACATATCTTAAGAGATGCCCCAGCGCGTCATGCGCCCCGGCAGGACCCGGAGAGCGACAAGCTTCCGGGCCCGGCAAGATCACGGCCCCGACAAGGTGCTTGCCGGGGAAACCTACGCTGTGTGCCCGCGCTCCAGCTCATCTGCCCACGCGTCGCCCTGGGGGCCTTCCAGGGACGCGTGGCGGACGACTGTGCAGCCTGGGGCACACGGTGGCAAGCCACGGTGACGAGGCTACCGCCGTGGCGAACGGAGAAGCATGGACGGACACTTTTGGGGTCGACGGCGACGGGCATTTAATGCCCTTGTCCCCCACTGTCAAAGTTAGGTGAAGACCACTGTTCATCCACTGTTCATGCACTATTCACGTACTGTTACAACTACCACCAAATTTACACTTTTACCCTCCTCTAAGTTGACACCTGTCGATGACCCCTTTGAGCTATAAAAGGAGGCCCATGCACAACGTAGAGGGGGTTCGATCCCATAAACTTGCTCACTCTCTCGCTCGGTGTAGCTAAGCACTGTAGATCTTCAAGCTCCCGAGCCCAAAAACTCAATACAACCTAAGCAGGAGTAGGGTTTTACGCGTCCGTCGTGGCCCGAACCTGGGTAAACTGCCCGCGTGCGCTCCTCGATCTGCTCTCCGTGCTCCCTCCGCTCCTCTACCGCAACGTAGAAGGGGCTCCGGTCCCATAGGTGCTCGTGGGAGGACAGTTTCCCCCGAGACTCCAGTTTCGCCTGCCTGGCCCGGTACAAGGCCAGGAGCCGGCGAAGGAGTCCCTCCTCTTCGGGCTCGTCGTTGTCGCCGGGCGCTTCGACGATCTTCAAACCGGCGGAGGCGAGGACCTCTCCGTCAAAGGTCTCTCCCTCCGCGGGTGCTCGAGACGAGGATGCCCACGGGACTTGTATGAAGACCCCGTTGGCGGCCTTCAAATAGACGCCCAACCGCTGCGCGGAGGCGGAAGGGTCGGCGGCCGGTGCAGCGTCCGGCGCTCCTGCGGCCTCCGGGCCCGCAGTTTGGTCGCCGGTCCCTTCCCCAGCCGCGGCGTCCGCGGTCGGGGCGGTCTCCTCAGCGGCGGCCTCGTCGGCTCCAGCCATTCCCTCCGTGGCAGTGGCGTTGCCGCCGTCGCCGTGCACCTCCTCCTCAGCGGTGGTCTCCGTTTCCATCCGCTCTGGGGCAGGAGGATCTAGCAGAAGAAAAAGAAACGAAAAGATCAAGCAAATATCCAAAAAGACAAATCCAAGAAGAAGAAGTTGCAAGACTTACCTTCGCGGGCATCATCGCTCGTAGGGAATCGCGGGCGGTGCTGTTGCACAGCGGCACCACTCCCCGGGAAGGTCTGAACCACTCCGGGTGGGCCGGGTCATGCTTGAAGAGCTCCCGGACCATCCCCTTCAACTCCAAGGCAGTGAAGTTGTAGTTCAATCCAGGGCGCAGCCTCATGATATCTGCCGCATTGCCGAATTCCCAGGCGGACCTTTTCCTTTCTTGTAAAGGGGCAATGCGGCGGCGGAGGAAATCTGCTCCAACTTCTCCAATAGTCAGATTGGCGACCCGGAGACGAATGATCCTAATGAGGGCGATGTTGAGCTTGCTGTCCTCCGGGGCCAACTCACTCCAATCTCTGCCGCACACTATCGCAGTTGTGCGCGGCGAGGTGAAAGGCTCGGCCTTATCTTCCACCACCCATCACCAATCGGCTTTCCACTCCTCCCACTTGTCGCGAAGCTCACCCTTCAGGTACGAGTCCTTCTTGTTCAGCCTAAAAATCCAGGAAATGCCGCCGGAGAGGGGAGCACCTGACTCTACTCTAGGCATAAAGAAGTGCCGGAAGAGGGCTACATTGGGATGAACCCCAACATAGTTTTCGCATAGATGTGCGAAAACAGCCATCGTAAGGATGGCGTTGGGGGTGAAATCTAGGAGGTGGAGGCCGTATGTGTTCATTATTTCACAAAAGAACTCCGAGAACGGAGGGCACAATCCACAGTGGAAGAATGCAGCAAAGAAGAAATACCCGCCGGGGAACATATCTTTGGCGATGGCGGGGAAGACTTGGGTGCGGGGATGAGCTTTGGTCTCCCTCGCCCAGAACAGATAGTATTTGTCCCGCAGCTCCCTCGGGCCAAGCCTTGGCGCGAAGACCACGCACTTCTTCCGCAGGGCAGCCAGCTTCGCCGCCTGCTCGGACTTCTCCTTCTTGGCCTTGTCTTCTTTCGCCTTGTCGCTCTTCGGAGCCATGGCGGGGGCGGCGAGGAAGGAGGCGAGGAGCTCGACGGTGCCGCGGATGCGGGAGGCGGCGGAGGAGGAAGTGGAGCTGGGCTCTCTGTCGACCTTGGGGAGGTGGAGGGCGACGGGGGTTTCTGGAGAATCAAGACGCAATGAAGACGATGGAGGGAACTGCCCCTGCTTCCTCTGCTTTTAAGGGGGAAGTGGGGGACGCTCCGCATTTCCCATTAAAGAACAGCCCACGATCTCTCCCACGACGCCGCAATCGACGCGTGCCGTTAGGGAGGGATGCGGCGGATGCGGAAGGGGATACGGCTTGCCGTGGGCCGCACGTGCCCGTGCACTGTTTTGGGCCTGGCCCAACAGCGCTCGGCACCGTGTGTGGCCCAGGCCCGGGGGCTCCTGTCGGCGTACTAAGATAGGGGTACCTTAGTACCCCAACTTGTGCACGGGCAGTAGCAGCTCCCCGCGGCAGGGCTTACCACGTGCTTTCCAAGAACCTTTCTGGTCCCTATGAAGCCATTCAAGAACAAAGTATACAAGTCAGAAGACCGAGGCCCCGGCAAGTGGAGCTTGCCGGGAAGGCCGCACCAGGCTCAAGATTATCACGATAGCACAAGACCCTGGCAAGAGGAGCTTGCCAGGAAGGCCAAGAAATACATATCTTAAGAGATGCCCGAGCGCGTCATGCGCCCCGGCAGGACCCGGAGAGCGACAAGCTTCCGGGCCCGGCAAGATCACGGCCCCGGCAAGGTGCTTGCCGGGGAAACCTACGCTGTGTGCCCGTGCTCCAGCTCATCTGCCCACGCGTCGCCCTGGGGCCCTTCCAGGGACGCGTGGCGGACGGCTGTGCAGCCTGGGGCACACGGTGGCAAGCCACGGTGACGAGGCTACCGCCGTGGCGAACGGAGAAGCATGGACGAACACTTTTGGGGTCGACGGCGACGGGCATTTAATGCCCTTGTCCCCCACTGTCAAAGTTAGGTGAAGAACACTGTTCATCCACTGTTCATGCACTATTCACGTACTGTTACAACCACCACCAAATTTACATTTTACCCTCCTCTACATTAACACCTGTCGGTGACCCCTTTGAGCTATAAAAGGAGGCCCATGCACAACGTAGAGGGGGTTCGATCCCAGAAACTTGCTCACTCTCTCGCTCGGTGTAGCTAAGCACTGTAGATCTTCAAGCTCCCGAGCCCAAAAACTCAATACAACCTAAGCAGGAGTAGGGTTTTACGCGTCCGTCGCGGCCCGAACCTGGGTAAACTGCCCGCGTGCGCTCCTCGATCTGCTCTCCGTGCTCCCTCCGCTCCTCTACCGCAACGTAGAAGGGGCTCCGGTAAGGACAAGACGGACGACCGGGCGAATTCCAAAGCCTCGGTGTCCGTGGACGCACCACGTCTCTCCCAGGAGGTACAAGGCCAGCAGCGCCGTGGTACAGGAGGTGCCATACGCTTGCTGGGAGAAGGACAAACCGGAGGATCGCGGGATGCTCAAGGCCATCGTCCTGGTACGAGCAAGGCGCGGTCGCCGGGGCGAGAAACTGCTCCTTCTAACCCTGTTAGGAGCCCGAGCATATCTCACTCCTCGCACGGCTCGCCACCACTCCCCTCCTCTCCAGCAGAAGCTCTAGCAAGAGCGCAACTGCTCCTCGACTTCCCTCCAGCGGCAGACAAGGCCGAAGACTGGAGGGCGACGATCCAGAGTCTCATCGCCTTCGCCAACAACGACACGCCGCAGCAGCCGGCGACGTCGCGGCCGCGGCAAGTCGACCAGACGAAGGCCGATGGCGACAAGACCGCCGGGGGTGCAACTACCGTGCACTCCCCGCCGCGGAAGCAGAAGACGCCACCCCGCCGGATCAATGTCGACGACGACTCCACGGCGTCGTCGGATCCGTGGGCTCGTCGGGACCAGCGCCAAGTCCTCAACGACAGGCGGCAAGAGGACGCTCGGACTCGCATCGAGCGTCGAAGAGAAGCCCGAAGACAATCGGATCAGCGCGCTGGGACCGCTGTCGACACGTACGCGCCCGGTGAGCCAGGCGACTTGCCGTACGTGGCAGGGTGCCCTGCGTTCACCCGTGAGCTGCGGCGAGTCCAGTGGCCCAGCATGAACAATTTCAAGCCCGACGTACCCGAGAAGTACGACGGGAAGACACACCCCTCGGAGTTCCTCAGCATCTACACCATCGCGGTGCAGGCTGCCGGGGGACGCGACGAGAAGATACTAGCCAACTACTTCCCGCTGGTGCTTAAGCCAAATGTCCGGTCTTGGCTTATGCACTTGCCGGAGAACTCCATTTCTTCGTGGGTGGATTTGTGCCACCAGTTTGTTGGCGCCTTCACGGGCGGCCACAAACCCCACGGCCAGGAGAGCGATCTCCACATCCTCGCCCAGAAGGAGGGAGAGTCCCTGCGCAAGTACATCCAGAGGTTCAGCCGCGTCCAGCACAACATTCCCGACGTCCACCCTGCCGCGGTTATCAGCGCATTTCACCAGAACGTGCGTAACCGCCGGATGAGGGAGGAGATGGCCATGACCAAAATCCGGGATGTCAGCGAGCTCTACGCTCTGGCTGACAAGTGCGCGCGCGCTGAAGAGGGGAGGAGACTCCCCGGAGAGGATACTGGCGCAGGAGGAAGCGACAGTGAGGATGCCGCCCCGGCAAGGAAAAGCCGGCGGCGGAATAATAGAAAGAAAAAGAACAAGGAGGTGTTGGTCGTCGAGCAGTCCGGCAAGGAGGCTCCCGCCAAGAAGACACAGGCTGGCGGTTCCGGCAGGGAACCCGCCCCTGTAGCGGCAGCCGACAAGCAGGACGGCTCCGACAAGCAGTATTGCAAGATCCATCGCACCAAGGGCCACGATCTTCAGAACTGCAAGAGAGTCGAGTACCTCGTAGAGCAGCAGAAGGCTGAATACGAGCGTCGCGACAAGGAGAAGGCCCAAGGAGGCGGAGGAGAACCAAGCAAGAAGCGGCCATTCAATGGCCGGGGAGGATGCCGCGGCAAGGCCAAGCAGCGGCAAGGTGATAGACCTCCCCGGGGCCGCGACAAGGATGAGGAAGAAGACGACGACGACATGGAAGAAGGAGATAACAGCGAGCAGGAGTTCCAGAAGGCCACAGAGGTTCTATGTGTCGACGGAGGCGCCTCTCTGCACACTTCCCACCGCCAACTCAAGCAGTGGGTGCGGGAAGTGAACGCAGCTGAGCCGCCCGTCGAGTCACGCAGGCTGCTGAAGTGGTCCAGCACGCCCATCATCTTTGACCTTGAGGACCACCCTGACCGCACAACTGCGGTCGGGTGCTTGCCGATGTTGGTCTCACCAACTATCCGCAACCTCAAGGTCACCAAGATGTTTGTTGACGGCGGGGCCGGCCTGAACTTGATCTCCTCAGCTGTGATCAAGAAGCTACAGATCCCCGACAGCGAGCTCGAGGAAACCGGGTCATTCCAAGGAATCAACCCGGGAAGGAGCAAGCCGAAGGGGAAGATTACGTTGCCAGTGACCTTTGGCGGGGAACTCAACTTTAGGACGGAGAGGATAACCTTTGATGTTGCCGATATCCCATTGCCATACAATGGGATACTTGGCCGTCCTGCCCTCGCCAAGTTCATGGCAGCTTCCCACTATGCCTACAACATACTCAAGATGCCGGGGCCGATAAGCGTCATCTCTGTCCCCGGCGACAAGAAGGACGCGCTTATCTGCGCCGACAAGATTTACCGGGATGCAGCAGCCGCAGCAGAAAGCAACACACTTGCCGCTGAAGCTCCCGGGGGGAAGACCAAGACCAAGTCCGGCAAGAGCTCTGGGGCCCACTCCGGAAAATGCACCTCCTCGGAGTGCTGCGCTGCCGTCGAGGACGCACCATCGAGCTCCACTGGCAAGTGTAAGAAAGGAATGGCAGCTCCACCGGCAACCAAGAGGGTGTCCGCCAAGGAGGACGGCACTGGTGGTACTTTCACCATCAGTGCTACACTCGACCACGAATAGGAAAGCGCGCTCGTTGCCTTCCTGCGGGCGAATGTCGATGTGTTTGCATGGCAACCATCTGACATCCCCGGCGTTCCCAGGAAGGTAATTGAGCACAAGCTTGCTGTTTGTCCTCATGCGCGGCCCGTCAAGCAGAAGGTCAGGAAGCAAGCCGTGGAGTGCCAAGAATTCATCGCCGAAGAGATAAAGAAGTTGGAAGCAGCAGGCCTGGTTAGAGGCGTGATCCATCCTACGTGGTTAGCAAATCCAGTCGTCGTACGAAAGGCCAATGGGAAGTGGAGACTTTGTATAGACTTCACTGATGTGAATAAAGCGTGTCCCAAGGATCCATTTCCCTTGCCGCGTATCGACCAGATTGTTGACTCCACCGCCGGATGCGAGCTGCTTTCCTTCCTTGATGCATACTCAGGTTACCACCAGATATTCATGGCCAAGGAAGATGAACAGAAGACTGCATTCATTACTCCATGCGGCACATACTGCTTCATACGCATGCCCTTTGGATTGAAGAATGCAGGCTCGACATTTGCAAGGGTGGTGCACACTGCTTTTGAGCCACAGATCCACAGAAATGTAGAGGCCTACATGGATGATATAGTGATCAAAAGCAAGAGCAAAGATACCCTGATCCAAGACTTAGAGGAAACCTTTGAGAATCTGTGCAAGATACAACTCAAGTTGAACCCCGAGAAGTGCGTCTTCGGAGTCCCCTCCGGCAAGCTTCTCGGGTTCTTTGTGTCCCAGAGGGGGATTGAAGCCAATCCCGACAAGATAAAAGCCATCGAGCGGATTGAAGCCCCGAAGCGCGTCAAGGACGTAAGGAGACTTGCTGGTTGTGTGGCTGCCCTCAGTAGGTTCATTTCAAAGTCTGCAGAACGCGCCCTGCCTTTCATCAAGATTTTGAAAAAGGCAGGTCCCATGAAATGGACTCCGGAAGCGGAGGCAGCGCTGCAAGACTTGAAAGGATACCTGTCCTCCACTCCAATACTTGTCGCACCTAGGCCACAAGAAAAGTTGCTGCTGTACCTAGCAGCAACCAATCAAGTGGTTAGTGGTGCGTTAGTAGCGGAGAGGGAGGCGGATGAGGGACCCACATCCTCGGCAAACGAATCCAGCGACAAGCAGGGGGCTTCCCCGACAAGCTCTGGCACCGACAAGGACAAGTCTGCGCAGGAACAAGGAGAAGTGCGAAGGAAGATGGTACAACGCCCAGTGTATTTTGTGAGTTCCCTTCTGCAGGGGGCTAGATCAAGATACTCTAGGGTGCAGAAGTTGCTGTTCGGCCTCCTCATGGCCTCAAGAAAGCTGCGCCATTACTTCCAAGCACACGAGATAACAGTGGTCACTCGCTTTCCGTTGAAGAGGATATTGCAGAATCCCGAAGCAACAGGCAGGATCGTCGAGTGGGCACTAGAGCTATCAAGCTTCGGTCTCAAGTTTGAGAGTACCTCAACCATACAGAGCAGAGCTTTGGCAGAATTCATAGCTGAATGGACCCCAACGCCAGATGAAGAGGTCCCAGAGACAAGCGTCCCCGTCCAAGAAGCAAGCAGTGAATGGGTAATGTACTTTGATGGTGCTTTCTCGCTGCAAGGCGCCGGTGCGGGCGTGGTACTCATAGCGCCCACCGAAGAACACCTCAAGTATGTTGTCCAGATGCACTTTCCCAAGGAGCAAGCGACAAACAATACTGCTGAGTATGAGGGTTTGCTTGCCGGCCCCAGAATTGCGGCCGAGCTTGGGATCAAGAAGTTGATTGTGCGGGGAGATTCACAGTTGGTGGTCCGACAAGTTAATAAGAGTTACCAGAGCCCTTTGATGGAAGCTTATGTTGATGAAGTGAGGAAGCTTGAAGAGCACTTTGAAGGTCTGCAAATGGAGCACGTTCCAAGAGCTCAGAATGACATTGCAGATGGCCTTTCAAAGTGTGCTGCCATGAAGTTACCTGTGGAACTAGGGACCTTCGTGCTCAAGCTAACTCAACCATCCGTTACACCATCAGTTGGGCAAAACAAGAAGAGAAAGTTGGTCTCCGGCGACTACTTGCCGGCGGATCTTCCCGAAGCCGCCGCCAAGGTCCCCAAGATCAACAGCCAAGATGTTGAGGAACAGTTTGCTCCTGCAGATCCAAGGGTCTGTACAGTTGAAGCAAGCGTTCCCGACAAGCCTTGCCCCGGCAGGCTTGCCGGGGGACCATTAGCTCCGGCAGAGCCGCAGGTTCTTGCCGTAGAAGCTGAGGTTCCCGCAGCAGCCCTCATGCCTTTAGTCCTTGTTGTTGAGCCTCGGGCTCCAGCATGGGCACAGCAAATCGTCCACTTTCTGCAAACTGGAGAACTTCCCGACGACCCAGAAGAGATGAAGAAAATAACCAGGCAGTCAAGTATGTACCAGTTCGTTGGCAATGCACTGTACAGAAGAAGACTCAATGGTGTCAGGTTGAAGTGCATTTCCAGGGAAGATGGACAGAAGCTGTTGGCAGAGATACATGGAGGCATATGTGGCCACCACATTGGCGCAACGGCACTTGCCGGGAAGGCGTTCCGGCAAGGGTTCTTCTGGCCAGAAGCCCTCCAAGATGCAACTGCACAAGTAACCAAGTGTGAAGCGTGCTAGTTCCATGCCAAGCAAATTCACCAGCCAGCTCAAGCTCTCCAGACGATCCCTTTGTCCTGGCCCTTCTCGGTCTGGGGGCTCGATATCCTCGGCCCCTTTCCCCGCGCAGTCGGGGGCTTTGAGTACTTGTACGTAGAAATCGACAAGTTCACAAAGTGGCCAGAAGTGGAACCAGTGAGAAAGGTGACAACACAGTCAGCAGTCAGGTTCTTCAGATCGATTGTTTGCCGTTTCGGAATCCCTAACAGGATCATCACCGACAACGGCACACAGTTCAAAAGTCGCACCTTCATGCAGTACGTCCAAGACCTTGGCGCCAAGGTCTGCTTCGCTTCCGTTGCTCACCCGAGGAGCAATGGTCAAGCGAAGAGGGCCAATGCTGAAGTGCTGCGCGGACTCAAGACAAGAACCTTCGACACGCTGCACAAGTGCGGAAGAAACTGGATGGAGGAGTTGCCGGCGGCTCTATGGTCAATCAGGACGACACCAAGTCGAGCCACCGGACAGACACCCTTTGCTCTTGTCTATGGAGCAGAGGCAGTTCTCCCCACGGAACTCGTATACGGATCTCCTCGAGTGCTCGCTTATGATGAGCTCGAGCAAGAGCAACTGCGACAAGATGATGCATTGCTCCTCGAGGAGGAACGTCTCCAGGCTGCTGTACGAGCTGCTCGATACCAGCAAGCCTTGCGTCGCTATCATAGTCGCAAGGTTAAGGCCAGGAGTCTCGAGGAAGGCGACCTTGTTCTTTGGCGTGTTCAGTCCGCCAAGAATTCCAACAAGTTGACGCCGAGGTGGGAAGGCCCTTACCGGGTGAGACAAGTCACAAGGCCCGGCGCTGTCCGCCTTGAGACCGAAAAAGGCTTACCGGTGAGCAACTCCTGGAACATAGAGCATCTTCGCAAGTTTCACCCGTAAGGCGCGGTTGCCGTGATCCGTTCCGGCAACCACCTTTTGTACAAGTCTTGCCGCTGTTGCATGTAAACCTTTGTACAAAGCCGGGCGCAGATCCCGTGCATCAGTAAAGTTTTTGTGCTTCGCACTACTTGTCATTTCCATGCTTTTCCTCTGTTATTTGCATGCATTAACTGACACTTTGTGCAATGCACATCCCCGGTAAGCACTAGCAAGCCGTGAGGCCCTATACTTGTGTTTCCTCCTCTTTTTCTTTCCCTCTTAAACAGAAGGAGTATTCCTCGCGCACAAGGTTGCCGGGGGGGGGGAGGAGAGGAGATGGAGGTACGAGAACCAAGTATTGTTCAAGAAAGAGAAGCCTTGTCGGGGAGCAAACAATCTATGAAAGCTAAGTTACCAGAATTTGAGCAATTCAAATTTTTAAATTTTTAGTTGTCTTCCTTGAACAACCACGCTTTGTATGGAAAACCTGTGCGCGGAGGAACCTACCCATGGCTAGCCGCACCCTTACTTTGTTTTCGAGCACGCTCAACGACTTAAGTGAGCTGCGACAAGTGTCGCGCCCTTACTTCGTTTTCGAGTTCGCTCAGCAAGCTAAGTGCGCTGCGACTAGCTGCGGCAAGGTTTCTTGCCGGCAAGGCCTTTGTCAGCAGGCTGCTAAGAGTCCAGCACTCAGCGCTCGCGGCAAGGGCTCTCTTGCCGGCAAGTTCCCTGAAAGCGTAGGGTGGAATATATACAAAGTAAAGGGACCAAAACAAGGAAGATAACACTGCATTGGTTGCTCGAAATAAGATTGTATATTACAAAGATAACTTGCCGCAATAACTAATAGATTCATGTCCATAACATGCTTTGCAGCGGCAAAGGAAACAGAAAGAAATAAGCCTAATCTACGCGGTCGCCTTCACGCCTTGTGATCTTGTTCACCTTGGCGACGATGTGGGCAACCTGCGCCTTCAACGCCTCCTGATCGGCTTCGGGCGGCAAGCTGCGGAGGACGTTCACGAGATTGATGCCGGGGTTGCGGAAGACGATCTTGGACAAGACCCGCTCCATGGTGCCCGTGCAGAGCCGACGCGCCTCGTCGGCCAGCTGCACGGGGATCCTCTCCCACAGCCGCGCAAGTGTCGGCGCTATTCCCCTGAAGAACAGACTTAACTTGGCGCTGTGGGGGAGATTCTCGTCCGGGGAGTACGCGAGGTGCTCCGCCCTCAGTGCCACTATCTCCTTGTCAATACTGGCAGCGGAGGTGACCAGATCATCAGTCCATTGCTCCACTGCCCGGTTGAAGTTGTTTGTTGAGACGGCGGCGCTCTCCACCAAGTTCCTCTCCTTGCGGAGTTCGTCCTTCAGCTTCGTCTCGCGGTCCCGGGCGGCGTCGAGCGAGCCAGTCAGGGTGGAGACCTTCAACTCTAAGTCAGCGATGGAATCCTTGGCGGCAACAAGCTCTGTGCCCTTCTTGGAGAGACGTACCTGCAACTCAGAGGTGGTGTGGGCGTCTTTCTCCCGCTCCACATTGAGCGCAGTGACTCTGTCCTCGCTTGCCTTCAGGAACAACTCCAGCTGCTCCACCCTGGCCGTCAGACCCTTCTTAGCAGTCTCCGCGGCGGCGGCGGCGTCCTTTGCCTCCTTCAGGGCCCCGCCAATGGCTTGCTCCCGGGCGGTGAGGTCGTCCTCGTGGCTGTCGAGGTCGACCTTCCGCTGGTTGAGCGCTCCTTCCCGCTGAGACAGCTCTTCGGCAGCCCGCCGCTGCTGCTCCTCGACCTCAGCCTTCTCCAGGAGGAAGGCTTGCTGTGCCCCGGCAAGCGCCTCACGCTCCTCCGCAAAGTTGCGGAGGGCCGCCTGGTTGGCGGCACGGTGCTCCGCGGCGCGCTTCTCCAAGTTTTCTCCAGCCTTGGCAGCGAGAGCCTCCCGAGACTCCAGTTTCGCCTGCCTGGCCCGGTACAAGGCCAGGAGCCGGCGAAGGAGTCCCTCCTCTTCGGGCTCGTCGCTGTCGCCGGGCGCTTCGACGATCTTCAAACCGGCGGAGGTGAGGACCTCTCCGTCAAAGGTCTCTCCCTCCGCGGGTGCTCGAGACGAGGACGCCCACGAGACTTGTATGAAGACCCCGTTGGCGGCCTTCAAATAGACGCCCGACCGCTCTGCGGAGGCGGAAGGGTCGGCGGCCGGTGCAGCGTCCGGCGCTCCTGCGGCCTCCGGGCCCGCAGTTTGGTCGTCGGTCCCTTCCCCAGCCGCGGCGTCCGCGGTCGGGGCGGTCTCCTCAGCGGCGGCCTCGTCGGCTCCAGCCATCCCCTCCGTGGCAGTGGCGTTGCCGCCGTCGCCGCGCACCTCCTCCTCAGCGATGGTCTCCGTTTCCATCCGCTCTGGGGCAGGAGGATCTAGCAGAAGAAAAAGAAAAGAAAAGATCAAGCAAATATCCAAAAAGACAAATCCAAGAAGAAGAAGTTGCAAGACTTACCTTCGCGGATCTCTTCAATGACAGGGTCCCTCGCCGGTGAGTTCTCCCTTGGCGGCGAAGCAGTGGCCCCTGCTGGCGGAGGGCCGCTCGCGCCCTCCCTTGGCGGGGTGCTCACCCTTGGTGGGGTACTCGCCCTTGGCGGAGTGCCCGTCCTTGGCGGAGCGTTCTCCCTCGCCGGGGAGTTCACCCTTGGCGGGGAGGGTGGAGCAAGTGGCTCATCGGGGGCGACCTCCTGGTGCTCCTGTGGCTGCGGCTCCACTTCTGCACAAGACAAACAATATATCAGATGAAGATGATCACCTCAAGCGCGCCCGTCAAGCAGAAGGTTAAAAACCAGACTTACGCTGGGGGCTGCTCCTCGGAGCAGCAGGTTGATCCGGCAAGTTTGCCGCTGGCACGTCTCCCGTCGCCGCGGCGGGCGAGTCGTCTTCAACCTCGACCACAGGGATCTTGGCCCTCTTCGCCATCCGCTGGGTCAGGGTCCTGAAAGCAAAACAAAAACAAGATCAGAATCAACAAGGAAAATCAAGACATAATCGAAGAAACTAAAGAATTGCAAGTGCTTACTCCTCTTCCTCGTCGTCGGAGCTGAGGGCGGAGAAGTCAAAATCCGCCTGAGGTGCTCCCGCGCGAGGAGCAGGAGGAGAAGGCTCCCTCGGGCGCTTGGCGGTCTCCGGGGCTGTGGGCTGCGAAGACCCAGCCCCCGTCGTCGCCGAGGACCGAGGGGCAGAAGGAGCACCCGTCCCGCTCCGGGAAGCTCCCCCTCCGCTTGGCGCTTGGGCACGGGGCGCCTCCTTGACGACTTCGCTCGTCCTGGTGGCGCGCGTCGCGCGGCGCGCCGGCTGCTGTCGGGGCGCCTGCGGCCTCGCCGCCTCAGTTGCCTTGCGGAGGCGTTTCTTCTGTTGCTGCGGAGGGCTCACCGGGGGCGGAGAGTTCTCCGAGGACGAGGAGGCGTCGTCAAGATTCAGAGATCCGCCAGAGTGTTCATCAGCCTCGGCGTCCTCCTCCTCCTCGGTAGGCCCGCTGGACTCAGCGCCATGTCCGGCGGCCTCGCTCCCCCCGGCAACCTCGCTCCCCCCGGCAACCTCACTCGCCCCGGCAAACCTTAGGGAAGGCACCCCAGCAAACTCCTCTGCTTGACTCACCGCGTCCGCGGCCTGTGCCTCATCCACAGTGTATCCAAAGTCGCCTGCGGCCGCAGCTGCGGCGGCCTCCTCCATCCTGGAGGCGATGTAGGCTATATCTCGGTCAGTACTGGCCCGGGTGAGGCCCTTGTTCTCCTCGGCGTTGCGGGGCTTCTCGACCAAGTTGTCGAAGAAGGACAGCACGGTATCTCGTGGAGGCTCTATCCAAGTGGGGACGCCGCCGTGGGAGTCGCACGCGGGCATCATCGCTCGTAGGGAATCGCGGACGGTGCTGTTGCACAGCGGCACCACTCCCCGGGAAGGTCTGAACCACTCCGGGTGGGCCGGGTCATGCTTGAAGAGCTCCCGGACCATCCCCTTCAACTCCAAGGCAGTGAAGTTGTAGTTCAATCCAGGGCGCACCCTCATGATATCTGCCGCATTGCCGAATTCCCACGCGGAGCTTTTCCTTTCTTGTAAAGGGGCAATGCGGCGGCAGAGGAAATCTGCTCCAACTTCTCCAATAGTCAGATTGGCGACCCGGAGACGAATGATCCTAATGAGGGCGATGTTGAGCTTGCTGTCCTCCGGGGCCAACTCACTCCAATCTCTTCTGCACACTATGGCAGTTGTGCGCGGCGAGGTGAAAGGCTCGACCTTATCTTCCACCACCCAGCACCAATCGGCTCTCCACTCCTCCCACTTGCCGCGAAGCTCACCCTTCAGGTACGAGTCCTTCTTGTTCAGCCTAAAAATCCAAGAAATGCCGCCGGAGAGGGGAGCACCTGACTCTACTCTAGGCATAAAGAAGTGCCGGAAGAGGGCTACATTGGGATGAACCCCGACATAGTTTTCGCACAGATGTGCAAAAACAGCCATCGTAAGGATGGCGTTGGGGGTGAAATCTAGGAGGTGGAGGCCATATGTGTTCATTATATCACAAAAGAACTCCGAGAACGGAGGGCACAATCCATAGTGAAAGAATGCAGCAAAGAAGAAATACCCGCCGGGGAACATATCTTTGCCGATGGCGGGGAAGACTTGGGTGCGGGGATGAGCTTTGGTCTCCCTCACCCAGAACAGATAGTATTTGTCCCGCAGCTCCCTCGGGCCAAGCCTTGGCGCGAAGACCACGCACTTCTTCCGCAGGGCAGCCAGCTTCGCCGCCTGCTCGGACTTCTCCTTCTTGGCCTTGTCTGCTTTCGCCTTGTCGCTCTTCGGAGCCATGGCGGGGGCGGCGAGGAAGGAGGCGAGGAGCTCGACGGTGCCGCGGATGCGGGAGGCGGCGGAGGAGGAAGTGGAGCTGGGCTCTCTGTCGACCTTGGGGAGGCGGAGGGCGACGGAGGTTTCTGGAGAATCAAGACGCAATGAAGACGATGGAGGGAACTGCCCCTGCTTCCTCTGCTTTTAAGGGGGAAGTGGGGGACGCTCTGCATTTCCCATTAAAGAACAGGCCACGATCTCTCCCACAACGCCGCAATCGACGCGTGCCGTTAGGGAGGGATGCGGCGGATGCGGAAGAGGATACGGCTTGCCGTGGGCCGCGTGTGCCCGTGCACTGTTTTGGTTCTGGCCCAACAGCGCTCGGCACCGTGTGTGGCCCAGGCCCGGGGGCTCCTGTCGGCGTACTAAGATAGGGGTACCTTAGTACCCCAACTTGTGCACGGGCAGTAGCAGCTCCCCGCGGCAGGGCTTACCACGTGCTTGCCAAGAACCTTTCTGGTCCCTATGAAGGCATTCAAGAACAAAGTATACAAGTCAGAAGACCGAGGCCCCAGCAAGTGGAGCTTGCCGGGAAGGCCGCACCAGGCTCAAGATTATCACGATAGCACAAGACCCTGGCAAGAGGAGCTTGCCAGGAAGGCCAAGAAATACACATCTTAAGAGATGCCCCGGCGCGTCATGCGCCCCGGCAGGACCCGGAGAGCTACAAGCTTCCGGGCCCGGCAAGATCACGGCCCCAGCAAGGTGCTTGCCGGGGAAACCTACGCTGTGTGCCCGCGCTCCAGCTCATCTGCCCATGCGTCGCCCTGGGGCCCTTCCAGGGATGCGTGGCGGACGGCTGTGCAGCCTGGGGCACACGGTGGCAAGCCACGGTGACGAGGCTACCGCCGTGGCGAACGGAGAAGCATGGACGGACACTTTTGGGGTCGACGGCGACGGGCATTTAATGCCCTTGTCCCCCACTGTCAAAGTTAGGTGAAGACCACTGTTCATCCACTGTTCATGCACTATTCACGTGCTGTTACAACTACCACCAAATTTACACTTTTACCCTCCTCTACGTTGACACCTGTCGGTGACCCCTTTGAGCTATAAAAGAAGGCCCATGCACAACGTAGAGGGGGTTCGATCCCAGAAACTTGCTCACTCTCTCGCTCGGTGTAGCTAAGCACTGTAGATCTTCAAGCTCCCGAGCCCAAAAACTCAATACAACCTAAGCAGGAGTAGGGTTTTACGCGTCCGTCGCGGCCCGAACCTGGGTAAACTGCCCGCGTGCGCTCCTCGATCTGCTCTCCGTGCTCCCTCCGCTCCTCTACCGCAACGTAGAAGGGGCTCCGGTCCCATAGGTGCTCGTGGGAGGACAGTTTCCCCCGACACCAACACTCGTACGACGATTAGCTAATCTTCTTAATTAGTTATCACATCTGGTTTGGGACAAGAGAATGTGTGTGATTGTATGCTTATCATACACATTCTACAATAGTGAACCGTTTGTGATGGGTCACGCATCATAAATGTAGCACCACAGAACACCGACTGCGATGGCAATGCAAGCACAAATGAGTGGGAGTACTGTGTATGCATCTTGGATCCCTATCCCCAGTGGTTTCTGGGTCGTGTGGGAAGGACCCCCTATCGCCCACACTCACTTGGCGACGGTTCCAAATGTCGTCACGGAAAGTGGTTAAAAACCGTTTGTATAGCACCAACGCGTACTAGTGACCCACACGTCTGCTTTTATGACAATGACATGCGGGCCAGCCGCATTTTGGGCCCACATGTAATTGACTCAAAGGCAGGTGCACTAGCCGCTGAAGCTCGGTCCCGTGGGCCCCGAGAGGGAAATGTAACTCCTGCGCCAGGCCTTGTGGTGCTCTTGCAGTATGAACTCATGCCAAACCCAGAATTTGTTTCTTACTACTACCAATGTGCTGGCCCATGTGTTGCAAAAATTCCACAACTTACCTCACAGTCGTTAGATGCAGATCTAATGGACAGAAATGACGGATGGCACACACACCATCATCACCAACTAAGTCTTTTATAGGAGTAGGGAAACATGTATAAATTGTAACCTTTGGTTCTGCTCCTTGGCACGATCGCTAGATAGAAATAACGATTGAAACGCTAGGGTGGGGCTTTTCCCGCCAGATAAGCAAGGTAGTAGCTAGGTTGGCGCATCGTCGGTTTGGTCGCATGCGGTCCCACATGTGTAGTGATATAAAGCCTGTCAATGCGCGTTGACCGGGCGGCCAAACGACAGTGTGGTATGCCACCGGTAAGGGACATGCTTCATGTACGTGTTCCAGTTTCTCATTTTTAACTTGAGAACATGAGAGGCGTGCTGCACGAGTAGTTTTGAATTTATAAGTTCGGTATCTGTTTTTGAATTTACGAGTAGTTCGTAGGTTGGGTCAAGCATCACGCATAAATTATGAAGTTGATGCAAAAGGTAAGCACAACTTATAAATTGGGAGTACTAGTTACAGAGTTACAATGATGCATATATTGACGCCAAATGTGAGCAAAGGGATCACACATGTCTTTATCGACTGGAACGGCAATGCAATAGTATAATAAGAATTATGGCCATCACGACGCGATCGTAGTGGTGATTAGAGGGGGCAAGAATAAAGATGCATCCATCAACGACCTCCTCCTCCTCGACTCAGTGCGCCGGGCCACTCACCAGCGGCCTTTGTGGTGAGGTCAAGGTGTTTTTCAACAAAGGCGTCCAAGGCTTCCAGCCGGTTGACGGAGGCCAACATCGTAGCGTCCTCAGCGGCCTTGTAGATGCCTATGTACATGACTTCCGTGTACACGTGGATGTGTAGGTTGATGAATTCTTGCAGGGCGAGGCGCCTAAAGGCGAGCGCGACCTCGAGGTGGACATTCTTCATTGCGTCGCCGGGCAGTCGCAGGGCCACCAGGGCTTGAAAGAGTTTCTCACCGTGGAGGCCGATTAAGGTGGCAGGCAATGAGGAGCTTGGGCGCACAGGCTGGAGGAGTATGGCGATGTCGTCTGCGAGCTTTTTCACAACGGTGAACTTGTTGATGGTGGCAACGATCATCTTGTCCAACTGAGAGTCGTAGTTGGCATCGACGATGGCCATGAACCAGCCGGTCGCCAACACCGTCTGGAGACGATCCTTGGTGCCATGCCGCAGGCTGGCGTCATGGACCATCTGGCACAGCCGCTGGCCGCTCGCGTACATCGCCGCCATGGGTCTGGAGTGAGCACTTTTTCCCTTAGTGTAGGTGCTTAGGTGCGTACGATGCGGTAGATGCATTGGAATGGAGGGGCGCCTTTATATGAGTGCAAACTGCGTTACATTCACATCGTGCTGGCTCTTTTCCCCGTCCTCCTCCCATACTTCCCTGATGCATTCATCAGCATGCTTCATTGGCCATTCAACATTTCAGGAACCGTTATCCTTTCCCTCGTCTACATTAAAGCCATATCGAGAACTGTCCTGGTTTATTGTAGCTGTCAAATTGAATAGTACTATGTTGTCCATTGCACGCCTAGCTAAACACGCCTCCTTGCCTCCATCAAACGCCTCCGTTAAACCTGCATGCAAACTGAGAAACCTACTTCTGCCACACGTTGGTTCATGAGCGGGCCAGAATTAAACGGAATGCCTTCGGAGCTCCTCCCGCCCGCCCTGAGTTTAAACGAGGCCAGACGCCGGCCAAGCTCCTACCTTCCGCCCTATATTTGAACGAGCCCAGACAGCGGGCAAGAATCACACCCCCTCCGTCTCTCCCCCATCTCCTCTTTCACCATTTTCTCCACTCTTCTGATGGTTTCCAAGGAGCCGTTCTCTAGCATACTACCCGGCTAGGTGGACCGCGGAGCCCTACAGATATGAGTGAAGCCACTCGGTGCTTCACCTACCTCGCCTGGCCCGACGGAGCCAGTTGCCACCCCAAGCCGACACGTGGTTCAGCAACTCGCCGCTCCAGTTCAGCTCGATGAGGAGTGGCGAGTTGCTCCACGGCGGTGAGCACGGCGGCACGGGCGTCGTCGCTGCCGCATCGTACCACGTCACCAGTGTCTGCGGCCGCGCCTCCCGTGTCTGTGGGCGCGCCTCTCGTGCCAATGGCAGCGCCATGCAAGCAGAGACAGAAGCCGGGTGCGCGGAGAGCGATGAGTCGGTGGCCAGCTTCTCCGTGTCCGCCACCATCATCAAGGAGAAGTAGAACACGGGAGGCCGCTGCCGCTTTGGTCCTATGAAGGCCACCGCCAAGGCGACGACTGCGTATATAGGTGGTTTTTTTGGCTGCTTTGTCTCTTGCGAGGACCTTCGTCGACCCCGTAAGTGTTTGCCGAACACGAGGAAGACAAAGGGATCCACAGGCGGCCATTTAGATTAGGTATTAATTATACCACGAGAGCCAGGTAGCACCGCTTAGTTCATGTAAATGTAATGAGATCCGTCATGTTTATATGAAGATCCGGCTTTTGTATACGAAATCCTTCATGCTTATATGAAATCAGTCCGTATTTGCACGAATTTTCTTTGGTTGGTTAGAGTTGCGAAAACGTATGCCACTGGCATTGGATGTCGTCCTCCGCGGACGGAAGCGGGAGGAAATTTGCACCGGTTGCCGTTCGAGATGCTCTTATACTCGAAATAGTATAGTCACATCCAATCCATTTGAGTTAATTACGTGTATGATTCCCCGTCTATAAATAGTTAATTGCACGAACAGTGTACATGACTTGCTGGGAGGCTACAGATTCGTACAGAAAGTTAAAAAGAAATAAATCCATCCTTAATCTTATTCTAAGTACTCTTTGTGTTCCACTGTCAGTACAGTAGTGAAAGAAGTATATATTAAATAAATATAAAAATCTAAAGTTTAAGACAAATCTAGAAGTCAGGTCATCACGTTGCGAGCATCTGACACTAACCAGTCCACCAGATGTTCGTTGTGCACGATTCAAGAGATATATCTCTGCTCTTACTAGTAGTGTGCCCGTGCGTTGCAACGGATCCAAAGTAGAATAGTACTTGTTCACAAACTTGAAAGAAAACACTCTTGTTTTTATATACATATATACCACTAAAAATATATTACTTTTCAAGCAAAATATACTTCTCATGCTATTTTGATAAGGTGAGGGAGGGATGTGGTTTCTTATAAGATAATAAGGGGTTTTCTGCAAATTAGAGCATAGAAGTGGGCTATTGTTGCAAAAAATGCCACAATTTTCCTCACAACCGTTAGATGCAAATCTAATGGTCAGAAATGACGGATGGCAGACACATCATCATTAACAACTGAGTCTTTTATAGGATTCTATATATATATATATATAAATATCTCTACTCTTATAAAAACATAGTTGGTGATGATGGTGTGCCTGCCATCCTACAATATAGGTCATCCGGTTTATATCTGACGGTTAGGAAAGAAACTATGGCAATTTTGCAAAAAGATACCCACACCCCTCTCCACATTTGCAAATAAGTCCTTCCCTCGTTCATCCTTTTCTCTCACAAGATAAACTACTCATACAAATGCATCTTGATGTTCCGTGCAACGCACGGGCATCTTGCAAGTTTCTGGTTAAATAGTTACGGCAATAATTGGTCGAAGTGATATATTTTATGTCTGCCCTGAATGATATCAAATTCAGTAGTAGTAACAAAGAAATGGTTGCCTTGTTAATTAACAGAAAACAGGGTGAAAACTATCACATGAGGCCGGTAAAAAGAAGGCACACTGGGTCCATCATCATTGTCACTACAGTTGTGCGCGCGCGAGAAGTCTACAAATCAAGGGGGCTACGGAGAGAAAGACGTATCGAGTGCATGTGAGCGAGTCACAGAGTCACAACTAGTGTGTGTGTGTGTGCTTTTTTGAGAGAGAGGCCAATTGATAGATTAAAAATAAGATCGAGTTTCTCACCCTTCTGTGGTCATTGTTGGGGGGTGGGGAGGGGTGAGGGAGAGAAAGACATACCGAGAGTGTGCGCGCGGTAGGCACATAGGCACAATTAGCGAGTGTGTGTGTGTGTGTGTGTTTTTGAGAG
>LR738710.1:666754892-666798377 GCA_902687465.1 Secale cereale | reverse complement strand
ATCGAGAGTGTGCGCGTGGTAGGCACAACTAGCGAGTGTGTGTGTGTGTGTTTGAGAGAGAAGCCAGTAGATAGATTAGTATCGAGATCGAGGTGTCATCCTAGTCCTTTGGTGTCAGGAAGTGTGTGTGTGGGGGGTGCGAGTGACACTTAGATTCAGGGAGGAGTTTGTGTGATTCATATCTATATTAAGGTATAGGTAGACATCATGTGTGCGAGGCATACTTAAAGCATCGCGGAGATAAACAAGCGGTGTGCATGCAAGTGCCGAAAAAATGAAAAGAGAAACAATGTCTGCGCGCGTGTATGTGTTTGTGTGTGTGTGTGTGTCAGCGAAATCTCAAAACAAAAGGTGCTCTACTGGAATCCCATTGTATGTTTTCATATGGTTCTAGGAGTCAAGTTAACCTTATGCATATGTGTGCGAGACATAGTTATACTTTGAGACATTACTGGCGGTGGGTGGGCGGAATTAAAGGGGTGGGCGTGTTGAACAGAGAGAGCGTGTGTGTTTTTTTGTGAGAGACTTGTAGGATGGGGTAGATAGACGAATTCTAACCCTGACAGAGGGAGAAAAATACACGAAGTGCGCGTGTGTGATTCCGATGCCCATGTGAGAGAGATTGCACAATGCATTCACGTATCACTATCTAGCGACTGTGGACGTACATCGCTTGAACATAAATCAATATCTACTTCGTATCGTGGCCAAAGATAGAATATCGATTCAACACTATAAAGATTGGACACTCACATATCGCATTTTTTCTTTCCCAATTGTCCTTTTCAATTGTGCATGCCTAAGTTAGAGTGATGTTTCTTCAAACAACCGCTGTAGTTATCATTTACATGCACCATTGTTAGTTTTGCATTCAAATTCATTAGTCTTGGATGATTTAAGGTTCTATTATGAAGTAATATATGTAATATCCATATATGAATTCAATGGGTATGCAATTTATGAAATGGAGGCCATGTAATCATATGAGGTAACACTTTTAAGTAGCGGACTACAATATCCATTTCTTTTGTGGGACTACAATATCCATTTCTTTTTGTGTCTCTATATTAGAATTAACACGTCAATACATTATGGTTATCCCCCGCAAAAAAACATTTTGTTTAAAATAAATAACCAATGTCACTAAATTATATATTTACACGAGAAATACATTGGCTGACACTACAAAAGAAACACTTCCGTGATAATATGTGTTTGTCACAGTAGGTCACGTTTTCTGTCATGCATGTACATCCATTAAGATTTTATGACAGAATCAAGATAGTCATACATGTGCTGTCGTAGAAGTATTCCATGACAATACCGAAATTATCATCACAGAAGTGTTCACTTCCATGACAATAAATGGCGCATCATGGAAGTGCTTTCATCAAGGGTAACCGACACGTGGCATCCATGATCATGGGTCGCCGTTAAGCTATCGTGTCCGGTTTTGGATTCGATAACCCGCTAACAGCCACGACCAATGGAGATTTTCCATGTGTAAAATTCTCATTGGTCGACGTAACCACGTGTCAGCTCCGCGTTGGTACAGATGTCACTCATCCAATGGGCGAGATGCGCCTATGATATGTTGACACGTGGATCAGCTCAAAAGTGGCCCATAAAAATTAAATGGGCCGGCCCAGCTAAAGGCCCACAAGGTTTTGGAGACCATAATGGGCCGGCCCACCTAAAGGCCGACAAGATTTTGCATACCATAACCGCCTGGCCTAGCTAAAGGCCCACAAGATTTTTGAAGACACTAGTGGGCCAGCCCTGTTAACAGTCAGCCATGATTTGTGCCAGATACCGGCCCATATTTGATCTGGTCCCTTAACAGTCGGCCACGTTCTGGGCCTAATAAGGGCCCATATAAGAGCCGGCCCATTAATAGCCTACCATGTTCTAGGCCATATTACAACCCATATCAGATCCGGCCCTTTAAGAGCCTTTCATTCTTTGGGCTAAATTATGGCCCATATTAGATTCGGCCCGTCAACTGGACGCTGTGCTTTTGGGCCCCTTGAGGCCCGGTTAGGATTTATGTTTGCTAAAGGCCCATTTAATAATATGGCCTGATATTAGTTTTGTCCTGTTAAAGGCCCGTTTAACATTTCGGCCCTATATTTATATCGGCCTGCTAAAAGCCCGTCATATAGTTGGGCCTAATTATGGCCCGCTTTGCATCCGGCCTGCTCACAGTCGATAATCTGATTAGGCAAACAAGGACCGAGACAATTTTGGCCCGTTAACGGCCCGTGATGTGATTCGCACAATCATGGGCTATGGCTATTTCGTCTTGCTGTCGGCCCGTGAGCTGTTCGGCACGTTTCAGGCCCAACCTACTTTTCATCCTACAAAGAACCCATTGAATTTTCTTGCCAAAATACGGCCGGAGGTTTACTCGGCCTATTAAAGGCCTGAAACTACTAGTGGGCCAGTTTACATTAAGGCATGTTATCGGACCGAGATGACTCGGCCCACGATGCAACCCATATATAGTGATTTGCATGCCGGCCCAATTATGTACCATAATTTTACATTTTGGCCTGTTTACTTTAGAGCGAAGACATGATATATATACAGTAAAATAACTGCAGTATCGTGAATAAGAAAAAACCTAGACTATAGAATAAAGAAATTACGACATATTACATCCGCTGGGCATCAAAGCTCGCCACCAGTGATAATAAAGCACAAGCAGACAGCAAATTACATACACTGGGCATCAAAGATAGCCACCAGTGCAAATAAGCACACTACCAAAATAATATATAAAACCGACAACACTTCAATAGAGTTGAAGAAAGGTTAGCCCTGCTCGGGAGCTGCAGCGGAAGCAGCTGAGCAAGCTGATGAGACTATGCTCGTTTGATGCTTGTATCCTCCAACTCTTGCTGCATAGCATCAGTGGACGCACTGGACTTCTCGTTGATCTTCCATAGAGATTGGAGTTCAAGTAGGGGTTCAGCTGAACCATGTCTTGCTGCTTAAAGTTGGGACTGAAGAAGTTTTACAGATTCAGGTGGCGACTTCATCGAGCTTGTGTCACTGCTATTAGCGAGTAACTTCAACGCTACATCAAGACATGACTTTGGAGTTGTATCGTTATCTCCAAGATGTGTTGCCTTCTTCCCTGCAATATATGTTAGAGGGACATGCAATGGGTTCGTCTCACTATCATTGTGGCAGTTCTTCATGGGGTTAGAAGAATCGCTCTAAAAGAGAAACAAGCAGACATATGAGAGGTTTTGCACATTTAAATATCAATGCCGGCAATTCATCACATTTCCTATTAGCGAATAAAGAGACATAGTTTAAAATAGCATTAACACAATATGGTATTGCTCAGGTTAAGACATGGCAGGGAATGACATTGTGAAGGAGTGCTACTTCTTGAGCTTGCGTTGTATTCCCTCGAAGAGGAAAGAGAGATGCAGCACAGTAGCGTAAGTATTTCCCTCAGTTTTGGAGAACCAAGGTATCAATCCAGTAGGAGACCATGCGTGAGTCCCTCGCACCTGCACATACAAATAAGAACTTCACAGCCAACGCGATAAGGGGTTGTCAATCCCTCTACGGTCACTTATGAAAGTGTGATCTGATAGAGATGATATTTTATATTTTTGGTATTTTTGTTTATAAGAACAGAAAGTAAAAGCGGAAAAAGTAAAGTAGGTGTAGATTAATATGTTGAGAATAGACCCAGGGGCCATAGTGTTCTCTAGTGGCTTCTCTCATGGTAGCGATATTCTACGGTGGGTAAACAAATTACTGTCGAGCAATTGATAGAAAACCGAATAATTATGAGACTATCTAGGGATGATCATTATATATAGGCATCACATCCGAGACAAGTAGACCGACTCCTGCCTACATCTACTACTATTACTCCACACATCGATCGCTATCCAGCATGCATCTAGTGTATTGAGTTCATAAGAACAGAGTAACGCCTTAAGCAAGATGACATGATGTAGAGGGATAAACTCAAGCAACATGATATAAACCCCATCTTTTTATCCTCGATGGCAACAATACAATACGTGCCTTGCTGCCCCTACTGCCACTGGGAAAGGACACCGCAAGATTGAACCCAAAGCCAAGCACTTCTCCCATTGCAAGAACTATAGATCTAGTAGGCTAAACCAAACCAATAATTCGAAGAGACTTGCAAGGATATTATAATCATACATAAAGAGTTCAGAAAAGAACCAAATATTTCTCGTAGATAATCTTGATCATAAACCCACAATTCATCGGATCTCAACAAACACACCGCAAAAAGAGATTACATCGAATAGATCTCTCGAAGACCGAGGAGAAATTTGTATTGAGATCCAAAGAGAGAGAAGAAGCCATCTAGATACTAGATATGTGTCGGGGTTTTGGTGCGACATATGCCAAAGGATGGCTTATCATGCATGGGGACAATAGAACGTCGCCGAGCCTTGGAAGCGGGATAAGGCGATACATGGGACGCCTGGGAATCTTACCCAGGTTCGGGGCTCTCCGTGGAGATAACACCCCTAGTGCTGCTCTGCGGGGGCTCCGCGTCATGACTAATGCCAATAAGGTGGCTACAAGGTTGCTCCTTGAGCTGTGTCGTCTAGAGGAGGAAGAAGGGCAAGGCTAGCTCTCTACCTCCGCTCTAGGGAATCGGAATGGTCGCTTGGGTTTCTCCCTATCTCTCTGTGTGTCTCTCTTCTTTCTAGAGTCCAACCCCTTCACATGGAGGACCCTGGGGGGTTTATATAGGTATACCCCCCCTAGGGGTACAATAGTAATCCAAGCGGAATGGCCCCCAGTTGTCAGCGTCTTCGGGTGCTGGCCTTCCCGCCTGTTGGCCAGGGCCCGCCATCTATGGGCCCTCGTGACTGCCTTTCACTGTAGGCGCTCTTCTGCTAATGGCAGCATTGTCAGGAGGGGGATGGATACAGTGCCGCCGCCTCCTGCAGTACGCTGCCACCACGTCCTGTCTTGTCATCTTGATGAGGTTCACACTCCTAGGGCACGGTGGGCCGCCTGCTACCAGGCGGACCGTCCCCCAAGACGCCTGCCAGAGGCCGCATGCTTCTTGTTCACCCACTGGCTGGTGGGGCCAGCCACCTGCTGGCTCTGCCGCTTGTGGATGGTGGGATCATGGCCTCCTCTGACCGGGGCTTGGCCACAGGTAGCATGGCTATAATGATACGCCGCTAAAGGGGCGTCCGTAAGATACGTCCTCACTGTAGCCATGCCCTTATAGATTCTCTAAGGACATGCTCAACTGTAGCCATGCCTTAGCCTTGTCGTGGTTCCCTAGCATGCATCCCGAGGGGAAGACGTGGGGCCGTCTTTTGGTCACTGGCCATGAGGCTGATGCCTGTTCGGGCCCCTGCCGCCTGCTGGCAGCCGGCTCCTAGGCTTAGCTGCCCTAGGAGGCGGCCCGATGAGCAGGCGGCTGGGGGGGTGACAGGCGGCCCCCAATTGTCTTGAAATACTTTGGGTGGTCGATGAGGACACCCGTGGTCAATATCTCCGATAGTAGACCCCGAAGCTGGTGGAACTATGTGGTTGCGATTGGGGCTGCGGGGTTCCAGCAGCTTCCCACTCCAAGTAAGGTTTGGCGCACCTTGTCCGTCTTCTGGAAAGGGCCGGCTGCTGGCAGCCGGGCCTCTGTAAAGGGCCATCTTCTGGTAGCCGGGCCTTTGTCTTCAAGTCTTCAGGAGGAAGATACTGCCTGGACGGCGGGCTGCGGCGTGGGTCTGCCCCCCGTTGGTGGCACTCCACGCGTTGTCGCCCTGTCGCGTCAGCCTGCCAGCCCACGCGCGTGATGGGGCATAGCAACGGGCTGGGGCCCGCCACTACAGGGCCTTGGTCCGCGCGCAAATCTAATGTGGCAGAGGAAATCGATTGCCCTCCCCACGCGCATCTAGTGCGCGCGGATTAGGCGCAAAAAAGGTGGGGATCGTGCGGGGCATGGAGCAGTTAATCCCACGCCCTCGCCCCTTCGGCTTCGTTGGCCCGAGCCTATAAGTAGGCCCGGGGAGGGGGGTTAGCACCGCTCGCGCACACAACTCTCTCCATTCTCTTCTTCCTTTTTGCTCTCCCTCGCACTCCTCGCCACCTCCACTCGCAGCGCTCCATTGGAAAGAACCCTTGCCCCGAGCCATGGCTGCAGCTGCGCAGCCGCAGGCCCGCCACTCCGGCGAGTGGGACGGCAGCAAGGTTCTCGCGGAGCACATCTTCTACCTCCACCGCGCGCGGAAGCTGCCTCCCGAAGACAAGGTCGCCGTGCGCCTAGCGACGGCGGCGGAAATAAGGCCGGCACCACGGTTCGGCGAGCGGGTCATCTTTCGCTCGCACTTCCCGTGCGGCTTCGGGCTCCCTGCCAGTGGATTCTTCCGCTCCTTCCTCGAGTTCTTCAATATTCATTCCCACCACCTCACACCGAACACGGTGGTGACGTTGTCCGCCTTTGTCGTCCTCTGTGAGGCGTACCTCGGGATACTCCCCACAATGGAATTGTGGACCAAGCTCTTCTACATGAAGCTTGGTACCGCGGTCCAGGGCGTGGCGACCCATTGTGGGGGATGCATTGCGGTGAAGCGCAGCGGGACCAAGAATTACTTCCCGCCGCCTCAGCTTGTGCAGTCGGTGAAGCTGTGGCAGAAGACGTACTTTTACGTCTCCAACATCGACCCCGCGCGACTTCATCGGCCTGCCGAACTGGGCACCCGGCCCGCCTACCGAGCCCCGCCCTTCTTGGAAGACCCGGCCGGTCTCCCTCACACAAGGGGCCTCCATCGCCGTGCGGCTCCTCCGGGAGTTGCGGAACAAAGAGGGACTAGTGTTCTCAGACCTCTTGCTCACCTTCACGGAGTGCCGGGTGCTGCCGCTGCAGTCCCGCCCACATCTAATCTGTGACATGAGTGGGCGCCGGGACCCAAGCCGGACCTGCACCAAGCAGATGCCATACGAGGAGGTGGTGTACTTGGTGAACTTCGACTCCAACTGCATGCTCTCCGACTCGGGCTGGGCCTTCGGCAAGCCGCCGTACAGCCGCAGCAACCCGCCGCCTGTGGTGAGCTCTCTGTTTCCTTATTCTTCTTTTCTTCTCCCTCCGCTTGTCCCAGCCACCTAACCCTTGTACCGCCTGCAGATCTTCCCCGGCCAGCCAGAGCCGGGCTGCGACCAGCCGGGCCGCTCTCTGCTACCAGACCGCACCCAGAGCGATATTAGCGACCCCGATCTTGGGGCTGCCGCTATGGAGGAGGAGGAGGTAACAGGCGGCGGGGGCCAACCAGTAGACGGCCCGTCAGAAGGCGGCGTCGAGAGCTGGCCAGACGATGGCGAGGAGGAGGAGGAAGCACCGATACGCGTCCGAGAGGCGAACCCGCTTGGGCGTGGCAGCTCCCAGGCGGGGCTGTCAACCGCAGCGACGTGAAACGCCGGTCTTCTGCTGGGCCGACTGGCAGCAGGCCCAACAAGCTTCGGCTATCAACCGCCGCCACCAAACGCGAGGAGGCGGCTGCCAAAGTGGTCCTTCCTAGGGTTCCCAAACCTATGCCAGTTGTGTCCGGGTAAGTATCGCGTTTTCTTTTCTTTTGCGTTCATTTTATTCCTCCGCCCCCTTTGTGGGCGATTTGCTGTCTTCTTGGGAATGCCTAAACAGCGCTCCGCTTTCTCTCTCGTGGGCGCCAGTGGGCTCTATGGTTGGGGGCAGGGATGCCCCCCTGTGCCGCGCCGCGTGGATCCTGCCGCTGCGCTTTGGGAGGCGACGGAGAGGAACACCCGTGAGGTGCGTGAGGAGCAGGAGGCCGCGGCCCGTGAGCGGGCGAAGGCTAATGCCGCTACCCAGGCGGAGGCCGAGGCAGCCACCAAGGCCCAAGCAGACGCCGCCGCCCAAGTCCCGGAGCAGGAGGCGGGCCTCCCGTAGCCGACGGACCGTGCCAACCCCCAGGACATGGGCTATCTGGAGCCATCCATCTAAGTGCCGGCTGCTGACGAGCAGCCGACTGTCAACAATGAGGGAGACGGCCGCGCCGCCATGGAGAAGGTGGTGACCCCTCCCGTGCCGCCTGCTGGGACGCGGGACAGCCGGCCCGCGGGCGCAGAGGTGCCACCGGGAGAAGGCGTGCTGGTGGCGGACCCACAGCCAACCCCTTGAGCCCCCGCCCGTCCGCGCCCTGCGAGGGCGGTCTCAGCGCCGCGGCGAGTAGAGGCCGTCGCCGCCAGCTCGTCGTCGCCGGAGAATGAGGCTACCAGTGCGGCGCCGCCAAGCTGGACGCCCGGAGGTGGCGGTGCGCTGATTGTCACGTCCCGAGATGTCCTCGGCCGCTTCAACTCCCAGGGCGAGGTCGTGCAGACGGTCTTGCGGGAGTTCCTGGCTATGCGAACCTCTGTCCGGGTATGTTGACTCCTTGCACTTGTTTTTATTTCTTCAATTTCCTCCGTGGGGGCGCGTCAGCGCACCCACTGGGTGTAGTCCCCGAGTTCCGAGCCGGCTACTGAGCAAGCGGCTTGGAACTCCAAGGTATCATTGTGTGGGCTAACTAGTTTCTTGCTGCAGGAATACCACAATCTTCGGGTGGCGGCCTTCAACTCCCAGCGCCAGGAGCTGGCGCAACTGCGGGCTGCTCTGGCCGACAGCCATGGTAAGTGCTTTGTTTTCCTCCTTGCGGGGGCGCGTCAGCGCACCCGCTAGGTGTAGTCCCCGAGTTTTGAGCCGGCTGCTGAGAAGGCGGCTTGGAACTCCAAGGTTGTCTTATCTTTTTGCTGATGCTGATGCTAATGCTGATGCTTCTTCTCCTTTCTTGCCAGCGACCGCAACCGAACTTTGAAGTCAGTTGGGCGGAGTCCAGGCGGAGCTTGCCGCCAAGGAGCTGGAGCGCAGCCTTGCCGCCCAGGACCGTGATGGCCTGGCCAAGGAACTGGCGGACCAGGCGGCGACGCACAAGGCGGAGCTTGGGAAGCTGGCGGACGCTGAGGTGCTCCTTCGGGCCAAGTTCGAGACCGAGCGCTCGAACTGGGCTGAGAAGGAGGCGGCCCTGTAGGACGGCTACGGGGCCATTGCGGATATGGTCGATGGTAAGCCGCCTGCCCTGCTTTCACTTGCTTGCCGTCTAAAACGGCCGGCTTCTTTTTCTGATTCTTTGTCTTGTCCTTGGCACAGAATTCTTCCCTGGCCATTCTGTTGCCGCCAGCCAGGCTATTGAGGCCCAGCGCGATGAGAGGCGTCTGGCGGGCCGGGTGATCGCACCCAACACGCCTCGAACTCCCATCGAACAGCTTCTTGCTGTCAAGGCGCGCCTCTAGCCGGCCCACCGCTTGCTCCGCCGCCTGCAATGTGCTGGGGCCCAAGTACTGGCCGCCCTCTGGCCAAACGTCCTAGTACTCCACACTCCCAGCCGGACTGCCGACTGTCTGGAGGTGGCTAGCTGCCGCTTCGAGGCCTGGAAGGGCGCTGCAGCTAGGGCTGGTGCACGGACCGCCCTGGAATTCGCCAAGGGCTGGTACTTGGACTTGGATCTTGCCCAGCCAGAGACCTTCCGCCTGGAAGCCGAGCCCGAACTAGTAGCGGTGCAAGGAGATCTCTTCAAGCGTGCCGCCTCCCTCGCTGATTATGCCGACACTACCGTCTTCATCCTAGAGTTGGATGAAAACGGCCATGTGGTACCACCCGATAACTTTGGGCTGGACTTGGCGGCGCTGGAGGAGCTAGATGAAGAGATTGCGTCAAGCGACGATGGCGAGGACGAGGAAGACGGTGATGAGAAAGCGAGCTCCCAGGAGACGGAGCCGTCTGCTTGCTACCAGCCTGATCAGGCCTCCACGAGTGGGCCCACCGGGATGGCGCTGTCTGCTGTAGGAAGCGACCAAGCCGAGACCCATCAGGTGCCCCCCTCAACAGCCGGCCCTGTTGACCCCGTCGTGCCACCTACTCCGCCTGCTGCACCTTAGGCGTCGTTGTGTATCTTTCATTTCATGTTTTTTCTTAAGACTTGGTAGGATTAGTCTGAACAATTCCACCCACTGGGTGTATCCGTAAGCTACTGCTGGAAGGCGGCCTTCAAGGCCTTTTGTTATAAATATTCTCTTGATCCTGCATATGTCTATGCTATTTGCCAGGTTCTAGAGTTAGCACCGTCCTTTGTTCCTTCAGGCGTTTTTCTTTTGCCATTTCCTTTAACTACCGTCCTGCCAGCCAGATAGCCGCTCTATGGTCTGCGACTAGGTCAGGTACTTAGCTATTTTCCAGATAGGCAAGTATCTCGCCCTCTGGAACGCGGTTTGGCTAAGCCAGAAGCCGGCTGGCCGGCTGCTCAGCAGCCGACCAACTTGTAAGAAGGGCCGTCTTGCCCTATGTTTATTTTTCTTTAGCCATTTTTCATGTGGGCACCACTTCCTGCCTTTGACTCCCGCCAGTCGGACAGCCGCGTTCTGTGAGTCTGTGACTGTAGGTGGGAGAGGGCTTGGATGTCGTCACATTACTTGTCTGACTATTGAAGAAAAAGCTTTAAACATAGGGCTAGGCAGCAAGTCCCCGAGAACTCCTCGGGTGTCCCATTGTTTTTCAAAATAAAGTAGATAGCGCGACACATACTGTCTTCAGCTATAAAAGCGGCGAAGTAGGTTTGCGTTCCACGGGCGCTCCGACTCCTTGCCTGGGTTGTCTCTTTTGCGTGCTCTTGGCTTCTGCGCATCGACGAGGTGGGCATCGTTGCCTAGTACCTTGCTGATGATGAATGGTCCTTCCCAAGGGGCTGAGAGCTTGTGCTGGCCAACTGTTCGCTGGATTAGCCGGAGCACAAGATCCCCCTCGCGGAAGGAGCGTGGCCTGACCCACCGGCTGTGGTAGCGACGGAGACCCTGCTGATAGATGGCGGACCGGCAGAGTGCTACCAGCCGGGCCTCCTCTAGCAGGTCCATGCCGTCTTCTCGTGCTTCTTTTGCTTCGGCTTCTGTGTACATGGTGATGTGAGGCGAGTCAAACTCAACATCTGTTGGGATGATGGCCTCGGCCCCATAGACGAGGAAGAAGGGAGTGAAGTCGGTTGACTTGTTCGGAGTTGTCCTGAGGCTCCAGAGGACAGACGGCAACTCTTTGACCCAGTAGCCGGTTGATCGTTCCAAAGGCTCGACCAGCCGGGGCTTGATGCCAGACATGATAAGGCCGTTCGCACGCTCAACTTGGCCGTTTGACTGCGGGTGGGTAACGGACGCCAAGTCCAGTCGGATGCCCTGTGTTGCACAGAAACGGGCCAATGCGCCTTTGGCAAAGTTTGTGCCGTTGTCAGTGATGATGTTGTGCGGTATGCCATACCGGACTGTGATGTCTGTGATGAAGGTCATAGCAGTTGTGCCGTTGAGTTTCTTGATCGGCTTCGCCTCGATCCACTTGGTGAACTTGTCCACGGCTACGAGCAAATGGGTCAGGCTGCCTCGGGCTGTCTTGAAAGGACCCTCCATGTCCAGTCCCCAGACGGCAAATGGCCAAGTGATCGGAATGGTCCTGAGTGCAGAAGCCGACAAGTGTTGCTTGGAACTGAAGCGCTGGCAGCCATTGCACTTGTTGACTAAGTCTTTGGCATCGTCCAAAGCAGTCGGCCAGAAGAAGCCGTGGCGGAAGGCTTTGGCAACGAGGGATCTTGAAGCCATGTGGTGGCCGCACTCCCCTTGATGAATATCCCTCAGAATCGCCAGACCCTTTTCTGCTTCCATGCAACGCTGGAAGACGCCTGTTGCACTTCTTCTGACAAGCTCTCTGTTAACTATTGTATATGCTGAAGCTCGGCGTTGAACTTGTCGTGCCAAGGTTTCGTCTGCTGGTAGCTCTCTTCTGAGCAGGAAATTAAGGATTGGCTATGCCCAAGACGGCACTGGTACTCCTATTATTTCTGCCACTGAGACCAGGGTTGTTGGGCTGGGAGGTGGAGGGCTGGGGTGAGCCCTCTGCTATGCTTCTGAAGCCCCCAGGCCGGCTGCAGCAGTCCCCGGGCCGTCTGCTAGAGTTGACGCTTCTTGGCCGCCTGCTAGAGCAGTCCCCGGGCCAGGTACCAGTGCAGCAGCCCCTGGGCCGTCTGCTGGAGTTGGAGTATCTAGGCCGCCTGCTGGAGAAGTCCCCAGGCCGGCTTCTGAGGTTGTCGGGCCGTCTGCCCCAGGATCAGCTGGTATGAAGATTGACTCTGACTCTCGTGATGGCTTGATAGACGACTTGCGCAGGCATTGGAGGGACACGCCGGCTGGTATTGCTTGTCGGGTAGAGCCAATTCATGCCAAGGCATCGGCTTGCACGTTGTCGGTCCGTGGCACGTGGAGGAACTCACAACCGCCGAAGTGCCAACTGATCTGCTGGACAAGGAAACGATAACTCGCCATGTTTGCGTCCTTGGCGTCCCAGTCCCCGGAGGACTGCTGGACAACCAAATCTGAGTCACCATAGCACAACACTCGGTGGATGCCAATCTCTTTGGCCGTCCGGAGCCCATGAGTGAGTGCCTCATACTCGGCCACATTGTTGGAGGCGGCAAAGTGGATTTGCAGGGTGTATTTGAGCTTGTCGCCCTTGGGGGAGGTGAGGACAACGCCGGCTCCCAAGCCAGTGCGCATTTTTGATCCACCAAAGTGCATCCGCTAATGGGTTGAGTCTGGAGCAGGCGGCAGGTACTGGGTCTCGGCCCAGTCGACGAGGAAGTCGGCCAGAGCTTGCGATTTGATGGTGGTGCGGGGCTGGTAGAAGATGGTAAAGGGGGCCAGCTCAATGGCCCACTTCGCCACTCTTCCTGAAGCATCTCTGTTTCCCATTATTTCAGCAAGCAGGGCCGTGCATACGACCGTGATCGGATGCTCTTGGATGTACGTCTTGAGTTTTTTAGCGGTGAAGTACACGCCATAGCACATCTTCTGGTAGTGGGGGTAGTTCTGCTTGGAGACTGACAGCACCTCACCCAAGTAGTAGACCGGCCTCTGGACAGGCAAGGCTCTACTGTCCTCTAGGTGCTCGACCACAATCACCGTGCTGACCAACCGGCTGGTGGCGGCTATGTAAAGCAACATGGGTTCCTTGTCTGTTGGCGCCGCCAGGACAGGCAGTGTGGACAACACTTTCTTGAGCTGCTGGAAGGCTTCATCCGCCTTGTCGTTCCATTCAAAGTTGATACAAGGGGAGTGCCTTTTCGCCCAACCGGCTGATGAATCGGCTGAGCGATGCGAGGCACCCGGTGAACTTCTGGACGTCCCATATGCGAGTTGGCCTCTCCATTCTCCCAATGGCCTTGATCTTTGCGGGGTTGCACTCGATGCCGCGTTCAGATACCAGGAAACCAAGGGCTGGCCTGCTGGCACCCCGAAGATGCATTTCTCCGGGTTTAGCTTGATCTGAAAGCGGCGCAGGTTTTCGAAGGTCTCTTGGAGCTCCTCCAAGAGAGTTTCCCTCTTCTCCGCCTTCACCACGATATCGTCCACGTAAACGTGGGCATTTCTGCCAAGTTGCTTGAGGAGACACTTCTGCATGCAACGCTGAAAAGTGCTGCCGGCATTCCTCAAGCCGAACATCATAGTCAGGTAGCAGAAGGCCCCAAATGGCGTGAGGAAGGCAGTCTTCAGGCGGTCGTCCGGATCAAGTTTGATCTGGTGGTACCCAAAATAGGCATCAAGGAATTACAGCAGCTCGCATCCGGCTGTGGAGTCAATCACTTGATCTATTCGCGACAGAGCAAACGGATCTTTAGGGCATGCTTTGTTGAGGCTGGTGTAATCAATGCACATGTGTGCTACCTCTTTAGCTTGCATTGTATTCCCTCGAAGAGGAAAGGGAGATGCAGCACAGTAGCGTAAGTATTTCCCTTAGTTTTTGAGAACCAAGGTATCAATCCAGTAGGAGACGACGCGCCAGTCCCTCGCACCTACACAAACAAATAAGAACTTCGCAACCAACGCGATAAGGGGTTGACAATCCCTTTACGGTCACTTACGAGAGTGAGATCTGATAGAGATGATAATTATATTTTTGGTATTTTTGGGTATAGAAACAAAAAGTAAAGAAAGCAAATAAACAACGGCAACGGAAATTGGCTAGTTGACGGGAAAGTAATATGATAAAGATAGACCCGGGGGCCATAGTTTTCTCTAGTGACTTCTCTCATGATAGCGGTATTCTACGACGGGTACACAAATTACTGTCGAGCAATTGATAGAAAAGCGAATAATTATGAGATTATCTAGACATGATCAATGTATATAGGCATCACGTCCGAGACAAGTAGACCGACTCTTGCCTGCATCTACTACTATTACTCCACACATCGACCGCTATCCAGCATGCATCTAGTGTATTGAGTTCATACGAACAGAGTAACGCCTTAAGCAAGATGACATGATGTAGAGGGATAAACTCAAGCAATATGATGAAAACCCCATCTTTTTATCCTCGATGGCAACAATACAATACGTGACTTGCTGCCCCTACTGTCACTGGGAAAGGACATCGCAAGATTGAACACAAAGCCAAGCACTTCTCCCATTGCAAGAACTATAGATCTAGTAGGCCAAACCAAGCCAATAATTCGAAGAGACTTGCAAGGATATTATGAGCACACATAAAAAGTTCAGAGAAGAACCAAATATCTTTCATAGATAACCTTGATCATAAACTCACAATTCATCGAACCTCGACAAACACACCGCAAAAAGAGATTACATCGAATAGATCTCCTCGAAGACCGAGGAGAACTTTGTATTGAGATCCGGAGAGAGAGAAGAAGCCACCTAGATACTAGCTATCGACCCGAAGGTCTGAGGTAAAATACTCACAACTCATGGTGAGGGCGATGATGATGATGAAGGCCTCCGTGATGGATCCCCCTCCCGGAATAGGCTCCAAGATGGGATCTCCACGGGAACAGCAGCTACGGCGGTGGAATTAGGGTTTTCTCTCTGTTGTTCGAGTTTCTAGGGTATGTGGGTATATATAGGAAGAAGAGGGGCACCAGGGGCCACTCGGGCTGCCCTCGAGGCAGGGGGGTGCGCCCCTCACCCTCGAGGGTGGCCCTTCTTGTTGGGGAACGTAGCATAATTCAAAAAAATTCTACGCCTTCACCAAGATCCAACTATGGAGACATCTAGCAAAGAGCAAGTAAGAGTGCATCTACATACCGTTATGGAGATTGCGAGCGGAAGCTTTCGAAGAAGCGTGGATGAAGTAGTCGTACTCTTCACGTTCTTCGTCACAGATGATCTAGCGCCGAACAGACGGCACCTCCGCGTTCAACACACGTATGGTGCAGCAACGTCACCTCCTTCTTGATCCAGCAAGGGGGGAGGAGAAGTCGTCAGAGATCCGGCAGCACGACGGCGTGATGACGGATGCAGTGGAGATCGCAGCAGGGCTTCGCCGGGCGCCCTACGTTGGAGTATGGAGGTGTGGCGGGAGGGGGAGAGGCGCCAGGGCAAGGGTGCGGCTGCCCTCTCCCCCCCCCCACATATATATATAGGGGGCCACGGGGTGCGCCAGGGCCCCTGCAGATCCAATCTGCAGGGGGCGGCGGCTAGGGGGGAGTCCTTGCCCCCCAAGGCAAGTGGACCCCCCTCCCCCTTAGGGTTTTAACCCTAGGCGCATGGGGAGGTGGGCCCCTAGTGGTGCGCCAGCCCAGAAGGGCTGGACACTTCCCCTTGCGGCCTAGGGGCCCCACCGGGGTGGGTGGCCCCACCCGGTGGACCCCCGGGGCCCCTCCGGTGGTCCCGGGACGCTCCTGGTGACCCCCGGAGATTACCCGATGGCCGAAACTGGACTTCCTATATATCAATCTTTACCTCCGGACCATTCCGGAACTCCTCGTGATGTCCGGGATCTCATCCGGGACTCCGAACAACTTTCGGGTTTCCACGTGCATGTATCTCTACGACCCTAGCGTTACCGAACCTTAAGTGTGTAGACCCTACGGGTTCGGGAGACACGTAGACATGACCGAGACCACTCTCCGGTCAATAACCAACAGCGGGATCTGGATACCCATGTTGGTTCCCACGTGTTCCTCGATGATCTTCATCGGATGAACCACCGTGTCAAGGATTCACTCAATCCCGTACGTTATTCCCTTTGTCCATCGGTACGTTACTTGCCCGAGATTCGATTGTCGGTATTCCCAATACCTTGTTCAATCTCGTCATGGCAAGTCTCTTTACTCGATCCGTAATCCATCATCCCGTGACTAACTACTTAGTCACATTGAGCTCATTATGATGATGTCTTACCGAGTGGGCCCAGAGGTACCTCTCCGTCATACGGAGTGACAACATCCCAGTCTCGGTTCGTACCAACTCAACAGACACTTTCGGTGATACCCGATGCGTACCTTTATAGCCACCCAGTTACGTTGTGACGTTTGGCACACCCAAAGTATTCCTACGGCATCCGGGAGTTGTACAACCTCATGGTCTAAGGAATAAATACTTGACACCGAAAAGCTTATGCATTACGAACTATACGATCTCGTGTTATGCTCAAGTTTGGGTCTTGTCCATCACATCATTCTCCTAATGATGTGATCCCGTTATCACTGACATCCAATGTCCATGGTCAGGAAACCGTGACCATCTGTTGATCAACGAACTGGTAACTAGAGGCCTACCAGGGACTCATTGTGGTCTATGTATTCACACATGTATCACTGTTTCCGTACAATACAATTCAAGCATGAATAACAGACAATTATCATGAACAAGGAGATATAATAATAATGCTTTTATAATTGCCTCTAGGGCATATCTCCAACAGTCTCCGACTTGCACTAGAGTCAATAATCTAGTTACATTGTGATGAATCGAACACCCATAGAGTTCTGGTGTTGATCATGTTTCGCTCGTGAAAGAGGTTTAGTCAACGGGTCTGCGACATTCAGATCCGTATGCACTTTACAAATATCTATGTCTCCATCCTGAACATAATTCCGGATGGAGTTGAAACGGCACTTGATGTGCTTGGTCTTCTTGTGAAATCTGGGCTCCTTGGTAATAGCAATAGCACCAGTGTTGTCACAGAAGAAAGTCATCGGGCTTGACGCGCTTGGAATGACTCCTAGGTCGGTGATGAACTCCTTCATCCAGACTCCTTCCTGCGCTGCTTCAGAAGCAGCTATGTACTCCGCTTCACATGTAGACGCTGCCACCACGCTCTGTTTGCAACTGCACCAGCTGACTGCCCCTCCATTCAAAATATACACGTATCTGGTTTGTGACTTAGAGTCATCCAGATATGTGTCGAAGCTAGCATCGACGTAACCCTTTACGACGAGCTCTTTGTCACCTCCATAAACGAGAAACATATCCTTAGTCCTTTTCAGGTACTTCAGGATGTTCTTGACCGCTATCCAGTGTTCCGTACCGGGATCACTTTGGTACCTCCCTACCAAACTTATGGCAAGGTTCAAATCAGGTCTGGTACACAGCATGACATACATGATAGAACCTATGGCCGAGGCATAGGGAATGACAATCATCTTTCTCTATCTTCTGCCGTGGTCGGCGACTGAGCCTTGCTCAATCTCATACCTTGCAAAACAGGCAAGAATCCTTTCTTTGACTGATCCATATTGAACTTCTTCAATATTTTGTCAAGGTATGTACTTTGTGAAAGACCAATGAGGCGTCTTGATCTATCTCTATAGATTTTAATGCCTAATATGTAAGCAGCTTCTCCAAGGTCCTTCATTGAAAAACTTTTATTCAAGTAGGCCTTTACATTTTCCAAGAATTCTATATCATTTCCCATCAGCAATATGTCATCCACATATAATATGAGAAATGCCACAGAGCTCCCACTCACTTTCTTGTAGATACAGGCTTCTCCATAAGTCTGTATAAATCCAAATGCTTTGATCACTTCATAAAAGCGAATATTCCAACTCCGAGATGCTTGCACCAGCTCGTAAATCGAGCGCTGGAGCTTGCATACCTTGTTAGCGTTCTCTGGATCGACAAAACCTTCCGGTTGCATCATATACAACTCTTCCTTGAGGAAGCCGTTAAGGAATGCTGTTTTGACGTCCATTTGCCATATTTCATAATCATAGAATGCGGCAATAGCTAACATGATTCTGACTGACTTCAGCATCGCTACGGGAGAGAAAGTCTCGCCGTAGTCAATCCCTTGAACTTGTCGATAACCTTTAGCGACAAGCCGAGCCTTATAGATGGTCACATTACCATCCGCGTCTGTCTTCTTCTTAAATATCCATTTGTTTTCTATGGTGTGCCTATTATCAGGCAAGTCCACCAAAGTCCATACTTTGTTTTCATACATGGATTCTATCTCGGATTTCATGGCTCCAAGCCATTTATTGGAATCTGGGCCCGCCATTGCTTCTTCATAGTTCGAAGGTTCACTGTTGTCTAACAACATGATTTCCAGGACAGGGTTGCCGTACCACTCTGGTGCGGAACGTGCCCTTGTGGACCTTCGAAGTTCAGTAGTAACTTGATCTGTTTCTTCATGATCATCATCATTAACTTCCTCCCTTGTCGGTGCAGGCACCTCAGGAACATTTTCCTGCGCTGCGCTACTTTCCGTTACAGGAGGGGTGACTGTCACCTCATCAAGTTCTACTTTCCTCCCACTCACTTCTTTCGAGAGAAACTCTTTCTCCAGAAAGCATCCATTCTTGGCAACAAAGACTTTGCCTTCGGATCTGTGGTAGAAGGTGTACCCAATCGTTTCCTTTGGGTAACCTATGAAGATGCATTTTTCTGATTTGGGTTCGAGCTTTTCAGGTTGAAGTTTCTTGACATAAGCATCGCAACCCCAAACTTTTAGAAACGACAGCTTCAGTTTCTTGCCAAACCAAAGTTCATACGGAGTCGTCTCAACGGATTTCGACGGAGCCCTATTTAAAGTGAATGCGGCAGTCTCTAAAGCATAACCCCAAAAAGATAGCTGTAAATCGGTGAGGGACATCATAGATCGCACCATGTCCAACAGAGTACGATTTCGACGTTCGGACACACCGTTACGTTGAGGTGTTCCGGGCGGTGTCAATTGTGAAACAATTCCACAGCTCCTAAGGTGTGTCCAAATTCATGACTTAAATATTCACCCCCACCATCCGATCGCAAGAACTTTATTTTCCTGTCACGTTGATTCTCAACCTCATTTTGAAATTCCTTGAACTTTTCAAAGGTCTCAGACTTGTGTTTCATCAAATAGATATACCCGTATCTACTCAAGTCATCCGTGAGGGTGAGAACATAACGATAGCCTCCGCGAGCCTCAACACTCATTGGACCGCACACATCGGTATGTATGATTTCCAATAAGTTGGTTGCTCGCTCCATTGTTCCGGAGAACGGAGTCTTGGTCATCTTGCCCAAGAGGCATGGTTCACATGTGTCAAATGATTCATAATCAAGAGACTCTAGAAGTCCATCTGAATGGAGCTTCTTCATACGTTTGACACCAATATGACCAAGGCGGCAATGCCACAAGTATGTGGGACTATCATTATCAACTTTACATCTTTTGGCATCTACACTATGAATATGTGTATCACTACGTTCGATATTCATCAAAAATAAACCATTGACCAGCGGGGCATGACCATAAAACATATCTCTCAAATAAATAGAACAACCATTATTCTCCGATTTGAAAGAGTAGCCATCTCGCATAAGACGAGATCCAGAAACAATGTTCATGCTCAAAGCTGGTACTAAATAACAATTATTGAGGTTTAAAACTAATCCCGATGGTAGATGTAGAGGTAGTGTGCCGACGGCGATCACATCGACCTTGGAACCATTCCCGACGCGCATCGTCACCTCATCCTTCGCCAGTCTCCGTTTATTCCGCAGCTCCTGTTTTGAGTTACAAATGTGAGCAACTGCACCGGTATCGAATACCCAGGAGCTACTACGAGTGCTGGTATGGTACACATCAATAACATGTATATCATATATACCTTTGACGTTGCCGGCCTTCTTGTCTGCTAAGTATTTGGGGCAGTTCCGCTTCCAGTGACCTGTTCCCTTGCAATAAAAGCACTCTGTCTCAGGCTTGGGTCCATACTTTGGCTCCTTCCCGGCAACTGGCTTACCGGGCGCGGCAACTCCTTTGCCGTCCTTCTTGAAGTTCTTCTTACCCTTGCCTTTCTAGAACTTAGTGGTTTTATTGACCATCAACACTTGATGTTCTTTCTTGATGTCCACCTCCGCTGATTTCAGCATCGAATACACCTCGGGAATGGACTTCTCCATCCCCTGCATATTGAAGTTCAACACGAAGCTCTTGAAGCTTGGTGGGAGTGACTGGAGGATTCTGTCAACGTCCGCTTCATCTGGGAGATTCATTCCCAGCTGAGACAAGCGGTTGTGCAATCCTGAAATCTTGAGGATGTGCTCACTGACAAGACTGTTCTCCTCCATCTTACAGCTGTAGAATGCGTCGGAGGCATCATATCTCTCGACTCGGGCATGAGCTTGGAAAACCATTTTCAGCTCTTCGAACATCTCATATGCTCCGTGGTGCTCAAAACGTTTTTGGAGCCCTGATTCTAAACTGTAAAGCATGCCGCACTGAACCAGGGAGTAATCATCACTACGCAACTGCCAGACGTTCAAAACGTCTTGGGCCGCATCGGGAGCAGGTGCATCACCTAGCGGTGCTTCTAGGACATATGACCTCTTGGCAGCTATGAGGATAATCCTCAGGTTACGGACCCAATCCGTATAGTTGCTACCATCGTCTTTCAGCTTGGTTTTCTCTAGGAACGCGTTGAAGTTGAGGGAAACTGGAGCGTGGGCCATTTGATCTACAAGAGATATTGTAAAGAATTTAGACCAAGTTCATGATAATTAAGTTCATCTTAATCAAATTTTAATGAACTCCCACTCAGAATGACATCTCTCTAGTCATCTAAGTGATACACGATCCGAATCGAGTAGTCCGTGTCCGATCATCACGTGAGACGGACTAGTCATCAACAGTGAACATCTTCATGTTGATCGTATCTTCTATACGACTCGTGTTCGACCTTTCGGTCTTCTGTGTTCCGAGGCCATGTCTGTACATGCTAGGCTCGTCAAGTGAACCCTAAGTGTATCGCGTGTGTAAATCTGTCTTACACCCGTTGTATGCGAACGTTAGAACCTATCACACCCGATCATCACGTGGTGCTTCGGAGCAACGAGCTTTAGCAACGGTGCACAGTTAGGGGAAACACAATACTTGAAATTTTAGTGAGAGATCATCTTATTTACTACCGTCGTTCTAAGTAAACAAGATGCATAAACATGATAAACATCACATGCAATCAATTGAAGTGACATGATATGGCCAATATCATCTTGCTCCTCGGATCTCCATCTTCGGGGCACCATGATCATCTTGTCACCGGCTCGACACCATGATCTTCATCATCATGATCTCCATCATCGTGTCTTGAAGAAGTCGTCACGCCAACTATTACTTCTACTACTATAGCTAACGTTTAGCAACGAAGTAAAGTAATTACATGGCGTTATTCAGTGACACGCAGGTCATACAATAATTAAGACAACTCCTATGGCTCCTGCCGGGTGTCAAGTTCATCGACATGCAAGTCGTGATTCCCTGTTACAAAAACATGATCAATCTCATACATCACATATATCATTCATCACATCTTCGTTTTGGCCATACCACGTCACATAGCACATGCTGCAAAAACAAGTTAGACGTCCTCTAATTGTTGTTGCAAGTTTTACGTGGCTTCTATAGGATTTCTAGCAAGAACGTTTCTTACCTACGCCAAAACCACAACGTGATTTGTCAACTTCTATTTACCCTTCATAAGGACCCTTTTCATCGAATCCGATCCGACTAAAGTAGGAGAGACAGACACCCGCCAGCCACCTTATGCATCTAGTGCATGTCTGTCGGTGGAACCAGTCTCACGTAAGCGTACGTGTAAAGTCGGTCCGGGCCGCTTCATCCCACAATACCGCCGAATCAAGATTGACTAGTAACGGTAAAAAAGTTGAAGAAAACCAAACGCCCACAACTGTTTGTGTTCTACTCATGCAAGATGCTACGCATAAAACCTAGCTCAGATGCCACTGTTGGGGAACGTAGCATAATTCAAAAAATTTCTACGCCTTCACCAAGATCCAACTATGGAGACATCTAGCAACGAGCAAGTAAGAGTGCATCTACATACCGTTATGGAGATTGCGAGCGGAAGCTTTCGAAGAAGCGTGGATGAAGTAGTCGTACTCTTCACGTTCTTCGTCACCGATGATCTAGCGCCGAACGGACGGCACCTCCGCGTTCAACACACGTACGGTGCAGCAACGTCACCTCCTTCTTGATCCAGCAAGGGGGGAGGAGAAGTCGTCAGACATCCGGCAGCACGACGTCGTGATGACGGATGCAGTGGAGATCGCAGCAGGGCTTCGCCGGGCGCCCTGCGTTGGAGTATGGAGGTGTGACGGGAGGGGGAGAGGCGCCAGGGCAAGGGTGCGGCTGCCCTCTCCCCCCCACATATATATAGGGGGCCAGGGGGTGCGCCAGGGCCCCTGCAGATCCAATCTGCAGGGGGGCGGCGGCCAGGGGGGAGTCCTTGCCCCCCAAGGCAAGTGGACCCCCCTCCCCCTTAGGGTTTTAACCCTAGGCGCATGGGGAGGTGGGCCCCTAGTGGTGCGCCAGCCCAGAAGGGCTGGACACTTCCCCTTGCGGCCTAGGGGCCCCACCGGGATGGGTGAAACTAGACTTCCTATATATCAATCTTTACCTCCGGACCATTCCGGAACTCCTCGTGACATCCGGGATCTCATCCGGGACTCTGAACAACTTTCGGGTTTCCACGTGCATGTATCTCTACGACCCTAGCGTTACCGAACCTTGAGTGTGTAGACCCTACGGGTTCGGGAGACACGTAGACATGACCGAGACCACTCTCCGGTCAATAACCAACAGCGGGATCTGGATACCCATGTTGGTTCCCACGTGTTCCTCGATGATCTTCATCGGATGAACCACCGTGTCAAGGATTCACTCAATCCCGTACGTTATTCCCTTTGTCCATCGGTACGTTACTTGCCCGAGATTCGATCGTCGGTATTCCCGATACCTTGTTCAATCTCGTCATGGCAAGTCTCTTTACTCGATCCGTAATCCATCATCCCGTGACTAACTACTTAGTCACATTGAGCTCATTATGATGATGTCTTACCGAGTGGGCCCAGAGGTACCTCTCCGTCATACGGAGTGACAACATCCCAGTCTCGGTTCGTACCAACTCAACAGACACATTCGGAGATACCCGATGCGTACCTTTATAGCCACCCAGTTACGTTGTGACGTTTGGCACACCCAAAGTATTCCTACGGCATCCGGGATTTGTACAACCTCATGGTCTAAGGAATAAATACTTGACACCGAAAAGCTTATGCATTACGAACTATACGATCTCGTGTTATGCTCAAGTTTGGGTCTTGTCCATCACATCATTCTCCTAATGATGTGATCCCGTTATCACTGATATCCAATGTCCATGGTCAGGAAACCGTGACCATCTGTTGATCAACGAACTGGTAACTAGAGGCCTACCAGGGACTCATTGTGGTCTATGTATTCACACATGTATCGCTGTTTCCGTACAATACAATTCAAGCATGAATAACAGACAATTATCATGAACAAGGAGATATAATAATAATGCTTTTATTATTGCCTCTAGGGCATATCTCCAACACTTCTGTCTCCTGGCTTGGCCCCGAAGTCTATCCTGCGTGATTTCCTCCAAAAATATCTCTCGCGAAGGTCTCATTCCGTTTGGACTCCGTTTGATATTCCTTCTCTGCAAAACCGTGAAATAGGTAAAAAAAACAACAATCTGGACTGGGCCTTTGGGTTAGTAGGTTAGTCCCAAAAATGATATAAAAGTGAATGATAAAGCCCATTAAACATCCAAGACTTCATAAATAATAGCATGGAACAATCAAAAATTACAGATACGTTGAAGACGTATCAAGCATCCCCAAGCATAATTCCTGCTCGTCCTCGAGTAGGTAAATCATAAAGAAAGAATTTTTGATGTGGAATGCTAACCAATATAGTTTTTCAATGTAATTCTCTTAATTGTGGCATGAATGTTCAGATCTGAAAGATTCAAGATAAAAGTCTATATTGACATAAGAAATAACAATACTTCAAGCAATGCTAACAAAGCAATCATGTCTTCTCAAAATACTATGGCTAAAGAAAGTTATCCCTACAAAATCATATAGTGTTGGCTATGCTCCCTTATTATCACACTAAATATTCATATCATGCACAACCCTGATTTCAGCCAAGCATTTGTTTTCATGCTATATATTTTCAAACCTTTCAACTTTCACGCAATACATGAGCGTGAGCCATGGACATAGCACTATGGGTGGAATAGAGGTGGTTGTGGAGAAGACAAAAAGAGGGAGATAGTCTCACATCGACTAGGCGTATCAACGGGCTATGGAGATGCCCATCAATAGATATCAATGTGAGTGAGTAGGGATTGCCATGCAAGTGATGCACTAGAGCTAAATATGAATGAAAGCTCAACAAAGAAACTAGTGGGTGTGCATCCAACTTGCTTGCTCACGAAGACCTAGGGCATTTGAGGAAGCCCATCGTTGGAATATACAGGCCAAGTTCTATAACGAAAATTCCCACTAGTATATGAAAGTGGCTAAGCATGAGGCTCTCTACAATAAAGAACATGGTGCTACTTCGAAGCACAAGTGTGGAAAAAGATAGTAGCAATTGTCCCTTTTTTTCTTCTTTTTTCTTCTTTTCTTTTTTTGCCTTTTTTGGGCCTTTCTTTTTTTTTCCTTTTTTTCTTGTTTCGCCTTTCTTTTTTTTTTCTTTTTTTTGCGGAGGGGGTTTATAGATTCAGCCTTTCCTCCCATGGGACAATGCTCTAAAAATGATGATCATCACACTTTCATTACAACACAAGATTACAACTCGATACTACAACAACAAAGTATGACTCTATATGAATGCCTCTGGCGGTGTAACGGTATGTGCAACGAAACAAGAGTGACATGATGATAAATTATGCATGGTGGCTTTGCCACAAATATGATGTCAACTACATGATCATGCATGGCAATATGACAATATGATACGTGACATATAAATGGAATGGTGGAAAGTTGCATGGCAATATATCTCGGAATGACTATGGAAATTCCATGATAAGTAGGTATGGTGGTTGTTTTGAGGAACAATATTATGGCTGTTTTGAGGAAGGATATATAGTGGGTTTATGGCACCGTCGAAAGTTGCGCGGTACAAGAGAGGCTAGCAATGGTGGAAGGGTGAGAGTGCGTATAATCCATGGACTCAACATTAGTCATAAGAACTCATATACTTATTAAAAATTTACAAGTCATCAAAACAAAGCAATCAACGCATGCCCCTAGGGGGGAGGTTTGTAGGAGTTAACCATTGCGCGCCCCCGACCTCCACACAAAGGTTGACACTCCACAAATACCTCATGCTTTAACTTAGTCACATAACGGTTCACCATACGTGCATGCTACGGGAATTACTAACCTTAACACAAGTATTTCTCAATTTCATAATAACTACACTAGCATGACTCTAATATCACTATCATCATGTCTCAAAACAATTATCAAGCATCCAACAGCTCTTCCTATTCAGTGCACTTGATGTGAATTTTTTTACTACATTGACATTGGATGTTTATCATGTGAAGACTAGTTTCTTTAGCCTAAACACTTTACCATGATATTTTAATAGACTCTCAAATAGATCTGAGTGAATCATGAGAGTTCAACAATTTCTACAAAATATTACTACCACCATGCTCTAACAGATATAAGTGAAGCACTAGAGCAAGAACTATTCAACTCAAAAGATATAAGTGAAGCACATAGAGTGTTCTAACTATTTCTAGGCCATATTTAACTCTCTCAAATAGATGTGTCCAGCAAGGATGATTGTGGCAAACTAACAAGCAAAGACTCAAATTATACAAGACGCTCCAAGCAAAACACATAGCATGTTGCGAATAAAAATATAGCTCCAAGTATAGTTACCGATGGATGAAGACGAAAGAGTGGATGCCTTCCCGGGGCATTCCCAAGCTTAGAATTTTGGATTATCTTGAATTTACTTGGGGTGCCATGGGCATCCCCAAGCTTAGGCCTTTGCTACTCCTTGTTCCATAGTCCATCAAAGCAATACTCAAAACTTGAAAACTTCACAACACAAAACTTAGACAAAAATTCTCGTGAGCTCCGTTAGTAAGAGAAAGCAAACCACCACTCAAAGGTACAGCAAGGAATTCATTTTTTGTTTATATTGGTGTTGAACCTACTGTACTCCAAGTTCTCCGTGGTTCATATCTTTCAATATTACTCATAGATGCAACGGAATAAGCAAACAACACACGAAAAACAGAATGTGTCAAAAACAGAACAGTCTGTAGTAATCTACTGGGTACGCCTACTTCTGTAACTCCAAAAAATTAGAACTAAATTGGTAAATTTGCACAATTTGTCTACCAATCAGCAGCAAAAAGAATCAACTAAAAATCACGCTCCAGTAAAATCTGAAGACTACTTTAGCAAGCGCTAACGATTCTGTTTTTCACAGCAAGATCAAATAAACTTCACACAAGTCTTACCAAAGGTTCTACTTGGCACAAACACTAAACAAAACATGAAAACACATCTAATCAGAGGCTAGATGAAATATTTAATCCCTAAAAGCAAGAAAAACAAAAAACATAAAATTGGGTTGCCTCCCAACAAGCGCTATCGTTTTACGCCCCTAGCTAGGCACGATACAAGATAGATCTAGGTATTGCCATCTTTGGTCTTTACCCTTTTAACGGTGTCGAGCTCGAATCCGGGAGGTTCTTTGCATTTCCCTTCATATTCAAAAATGTTAAGATCTAAGGCATCCAACCGCTTATTGCAAAGAGTAATCAACATATTCATGCGGTGGAGATTTCCACTAACACTCTTAAGAGGTTCAAGAGAATTTTGTAATATTTTCGTTACTTCACAAATTTTCTCAAAAACTAGCGTCCCTTCCGGGGTTGAGTTTGACTCCTTTTGGCGAGGTAGTGTTCCCACTATTCCCTCTATGATTTCATGGGCGAAACTAGGATCAGCTTCGATAAAATTTCCTTTAGCAACGCAATCCAAGAGTTGTCTATGAGACATATTCAATCCAACATAAAAATTGTGAAGCAAAATTCTAAAATTCACTTCTAAGGTGCATCTACGATAAGATTCCATCATCCTAAACCAAACATCTTTTAAGTTTTCTCCTTGCCTTTGCTTGAAGTGAAGTACTTCAAACTCGGGAGACAAAGGAGCGGATAAAGGGCTAGCCATTATGACAAGCAAGCAATCCAACACACACCAGCAAACAAGAAGCAAGCGAACGAAAAACACGCGGCAAAAGAAGGGCGAATAAACGGCAAGGGTGAAGTGGGGAGAGGAAAACGAGAGGCAAATAAATGTAATGCGAATGATAAGGGTTTGTGATAGGTACTTGGTATATGACTTTTGCGTAAACCTCCCCGGCAACGGCGCCAGAAATTTTTCTTGCTACCTCTTGAGCTTGTGTTGTATTCCCTCGAAGAGGAAAGGGAGATGCAACACAAAAGCATAAGTATTTCCCTTAGTTTTTGAGAACCAAGGTATCAATCCAGTAGGAGACCATGCGCCAGTCCCTCGCACATACACAAACAAATAAGAACTTCGCAGCCAACGCGATAAGGGGTTGTCAATCCCTTTACGGTCACTTATGAGAGTGAGATCTGATAAAGACGATATTTTTTTTTTGGTATTTTTGGGTATAGAAACAGAAAGTAAAGAAAGCAAATAAACAACGGCAACAGAAATTGGCTAGTTGACGGGAAAGTAATATGATAAAGATAGACCCGGGGGCCATAGTTTTCTCTAGTGGCTTCTCTCATGATAGCGATATTCTACGGCGGGTAAACAAATTACTGTGGAGAAATTGATAGAAAAGCGAATAATTATGAGATTATGTAGGCATGATCATTGTATATAGGCATCACGTCCGAGACAAGTAGACCGACTCCTGCCTGCATCTACTACTATTACTCCACACATCGACCGCTATCCAGCATGCATCTAGTGTATTGAGTTCATACGAACAGAGTAACGCCTTAAGCAAGATGACATGATGTAGAGGGATAAACTCAAGCAATATGATGAAAACCCCATCTTTTTATCCTCGATGGCAACAATACAGTACGTGCCTTGCTGCCCCTACTGTCACTAGGAAAGGACACCGCAAGATTGAACCCAAAGCCAAGCACTTCTCCCAATGCAAGAACTATAGATCTAGTAGGCCAAACCAAGACAATAATTCGAAGAGACTTGCAAGGATATGTAACAATCCAAATTTTTGGGTTTGGTTTTTCTTACAAAACTTTTGGTCTTTTGGAAGGGGGTTGTTTGATCTACTCTTAAGACCCTTCTAAAATCTCTTTTGACCAAAATTTGTGTGTTTTTCTCAAGCTTGGTTTTTGGTCTTGAAAGATTCTTCTGGTGTTAGCTCAACACAAGTTATTTTCTTAGAAATTTGTTTGATTCTTTTCCTTCATGTTTTAAACTTCTTAGGTTTAACCTTGGGCTTAACTTCCTCTCCAACCTCCATCTTGCCATGACCCCAACAAAAATATTTCTCTCCAAGACCTCCTCTTCACTTTAGGACAAGTCTCACATCAATTCCACGGAGTTTCAACCTTAGTGGATTTTTTTTTCTTTATTCTACTCCTAAAACAATTTCTGTTCATTAAAGTGGACCTTGGTGATTTACAAAGGAACCACCATGTCGTTGTACTAAAGTAGGGGTACCTTAGTATCCCGACTTGTGCACGGGCAGTAGCAGCGTCCCGAGGCAGGGCTTGCCACACGCCCGCCAAAGCCCACTATGGTTCCTCCGGAGCCATTCAAGAACAAAGTATTCAAGTTAAGAAACAAGACCCCGGCAAGAGGAGCTTGCCGGGAAGGCCGCTCCAGGCTCAAGACCACCCCTATAGCATAAGACCCTGGCAAGAGGAGCTTGCCAGGAAGACCAAAGGATGGCATTTCAGGAGACTTGTCGTGGCGCATCGCGCGCCCCGGCAAGGCCCGGAGAGCGACAAGCTTCCGGGCGCGGCAAGGTAGCGACCGCGGCAAGCGTCCACTGTGTGCCCGCGCTCCAGCTCATCCGGCCACGCATCGCCCTGGGGCCCTTCCAGGGGCACGTGGCGGAAGGTTGTGCAGCCTGGGGTACACGGTGGCAAGCCACAATGACGAGGCCACCGTCGTGGCGAACGGAGACGCCCGGACGGACGCTTTTTGCACTGTTTTGGGCGACGGTGACGGGCATTCAATGCCCTTGTCCCCCACCGTCAGGGTTAGGTACAGAGCACTGTACATACACTGTTACAACTACCACCATTTTTACGTTTTTACCCTCACCTACGTTGCCACCCGTCGGTGACCCCTTTGAACTATAAAAGGAGGCCCGTGCACAACGTAGAGGAGGTCCCGATCTTCGATCACTCCCACGCTCGGTGTAGCCAGCAACCAGCACTGTAGCTCTTCTTGCTCCCGAGCCTAGAACACAATACAAATCAAAAGCAGGAGTAGGGTTTTACGCATCCGTGCGGCCCGAACCTGGGTAAACTGCCTGCGTGCTCGCCTCGATCTGCTCTTCGTGCTCCCTCCGATCCCTTGCCGTACCGAAAAGGGGCTCCGGTCCCATAGGTGTTCGTGGGCGATCAGTTTCCCCGACATCTTTGGCGCGCCAGGTAGGGGGCGTCGAGGTTGTGTGAACCTGATCCGACGTTCACGCGGGCGAAACCTTCAGCAACTTCATCAACTTTGTTAACTTCATCGACATGCCGCCGAAGAAGAAAGCTTCGGAGGTAGGAGGCCCGTCCGCGTCGATCCCGCCACCACCAGAACCAACGGTTGGTGGGGTAGACGCTGGTGGAAGGACGGACGCCGGCGAGGAAACTCACGGCGCCGCCAAGTCCAAGGACAAGACGGACGACCGGGCGCACTCCAAGACCTCGGCGTCTGTGCACGCACCGCGCCCCTCTCAGGAGGTGCCAGACCGGCAGCGACGTGGTACGCAGGGTACCATCCGCTTGCTGGGCCAAGGACAAGTTGGCGGGTCGCGGGACGCTCAAGGCCAACGTGCCGGCACGAGCAAGGCGCGGTCGCCGGGGCGAGAACCTGCTCCTTCTAACGCTATTAGAAGTCCAAGCATATCTCGCTCCTCGCACCGCTCGCCACCGCTCCCCTCCACTCCGGCAGAAGCTCTAGCTAGAGCTCAGCTACTCCTCGACTTCCCTCCAGCGGCAGACAAGGCCGAAGACTGGAGGGCTACCATCCAAAGCCTCATCGCCTTCGCTAACAACGACACGCCGCAGCAGCCGGCGACGTCATGGCCACGGCAAGTCAGCCAGGCACGGGGTTATGGGGACAAGACCGCGGGGGGTGCAACTACCGTGCACTCCCCGCCCCGAAGGCCAAAATCGCCGACTCGTCGGATCAACATCGACGACGACTCCACGGCATCGTCGGATCCGCGAGCTCGTCGCGATCAACGCCAAGTCCTCGACGACAGACGACAAGAAGACGCTCGAACTCGCATCGAGCGTCGAAGAGAAGCGCGGCGACAGTCCGACCAGCGCGCTGGGACCGCTGTCGACACGCACGCGCCCGGAGAACCAGGCGACTTGCCGTACGCGGCAGGTTGCCCTGCGTTCACCCGTGAGCTGCGGCAAGTCCAGTGGCCCAGCATGAAGAACTTCAAGCCCGACGTACCCGAGAAGTACGACGGCAAAACCCATCCCTCAGAGTTCCTCAGCATCTACACCATTGCGGTGCAGGCTGCTGGGGGACGAGACGAGAAGATATTAGCGAACTACTTCCCACTCGTGCTCAAGCCAAACGTCAGATCTTGGCTCATGCACTTGCCGGAAAACTCCATCTCTTCTTGGGCCGACCTGTGCCATCAGTTTTTCGGCGCCTTTACGGGTGGCCACAAGCCCCATGGCCAGGAAAGTGATCTCCATATACTTGCCCAGAAGGAAGGAGAATCCCTGCGAAAGTACATCCAGAGATTCAGCTGCGTCCAGCACAACATCCCGGACGTCCACCCTGCCGCGGTTATTAGCGCGTTCCACCAGAACATGCGTAACCGCAGGATGAGGGAGGAAATGGCGATGTGCAAGATACAAGACGTCAGTGAGCTTTATGCCCTGGCGGACAAGTGTGCACGCGCTGAAGAGGGGAGGAGACTCCCCGGAGAGGATGCTGGAGCAGGAGGAACGGACAGTGAGGATGCCGCCCCGGCAAGAAAAAACCGGCGGCGGAACAATAAGAAAAAGAAGAACTTCATGTACTGGCCGTCGAGCAGTCCGGCAAGGAGGCTGGCGCCAAGAAAGCTCAGGCTGGTGGCTCCGGCAAGGAAGCTGCCACTGTAGCGGCCGCCGACAAGCAGGACGGCTCCGACAAGCAGTACTGCAAGATCCACCGCACCAAGGGCCACGATCTCCAGAACTGCAAAAGGGTCGAATACCTCGTCGAACAGCAGAAAGCTGAGTACGAGCGACGCGACAAGGAGAAGGCCCAGGGAGGCGGAGGAGAGTCCGGCAAGAAGCGGCCATTCAATGGCCGGGGAGGACGCCGCGGCAAGGCCAAGCAGCGGCAAGGAGATAGACCTCCCCGCAGCCGCGACAAGGACGAAGATGAAGACGACGACAAGGACATAGACGACGGAGACAACAGCGAGCAGGAGTTCCAGAAGGCCACAGAAGTTCTGTGCGTCGATGGAGGTGCCTCTCTGCATACTTCCCACCGCCAATTCAAACAATGGGTGCGGGAAGTTAATGCAGCAGAGCCACCCGTCGAGTCGCACAAACTCCTGAATTGGTCCAGCACGCCCATCATCTTTGACATTGAGGATCACCCTGACCGCACAACTGCGGTCGGGTGCTTGCCGATGTTGGTTTCGCCAACCATCCGCAACCTCAAGGTCACCAAGATGCTGGTTGACGGCAGGGCCATCCTGAACCTGATCTCCTCTGCTTTAGTCCGAAAGCAACAGATCCCCGACAGCGAGCTTGAGGAAACCGGAACTTTCCAAGGAATTAACCCGGGAAGGAGCAGGCCGAAGGGAAAGATCACACTGCCGATAACCTTTGGCGAAGAGCTGAACTTCAGGACTGAGAGGATCACCTTCGACGTTGCCGATATCCCATTGCCATACAATGGGATACTTGGCCGTCCAGCGCTCGCCAAGTTCATGGCAGCCTCACATTACGCCTACAACATGCTCAAGATGCCAGGCCCGATAAGCATCATCTCTGTCCCCAGCGACAAGAAGGACGCGCTTATCTGCGCCGACAAGATCTACCGGGACGCAGCAGCTGCGACAGATAGCAAAACACTTGCTGCTGAAGCTCCCGGGGGGAAGAACAGGACCAAGTCCGGCAAGAGCTCTGGGGCCCACTCCGGCAAATGCACCTCTTCAGAGTGCTGCGCTGCTGTCGAGGACGCACCATCGAGCTCCACCGGCAAGTGCAAGAAGGGAATGGCAGCTCCACCTGCGACCAAGAAGGCGTCCGCCAAGGAGGACGACACTGGTGGTACTTTCACCATCGGTGCCACGTTCGATCCTAAATAGGAAAGCGCGCTCGTTGCTTTCCTGCGGGCGAATGTCGACGTGTTTGCATGGCAACCGTCTGACATCCCCGGCGTTCCCAGGAAAGTAATTGAGCACAAGCTTGCCGTTTGTCCTCACGCGCGACCCATCAAGCAGAAGGTTAGGAAGCAAGCAGTTGAGCGCCAAGAGTTTATCGCTGAAGAAATCAAGCAGCTGGAAGCAGCAGGCCTTGTTAGAGGTGTACTTCATCCCACGTGGCTGGCCAACCCTGTTGTCGTGCGCAAAGCAAATGGGAAGTGGAGGCTTTGTATAGACTTCACTAATGTGAATAAAGCTTGTCCCAAAGATCCATTTCCCTTGCCGCGCATTGACCAGATCGTTGATTCCACGGCTGGGTGTGAGTTGCTTTCATTTCTTGACGCCTATTCAGGATACCACCAGATATTTATGGTTGAAGAAGATGAAGAGAAGACCGCATTCATTACTCCATGTGGCACCTATTGCTTCATACGCATGCCCTTTGGATTGAAGAATGCGGGTTCAACATTTGGAAGGGTTGTCCACACTGCTTTTGAGCCACAGATACACAGGAATGTAGAAGCTTACATGGATGATATAGTGGTCAAGAGCAAGGACAAAGATACCCTGATTCAAGACCTGGATGAAACTTTTGCGAATCTGCGCAAGATACAACTCAAGCTTAACCCCGAGAAGTGCGTGTTCGGAGTCCCCTCCGGCAAGCTTCTCGGGTTCTTTGTGTCCTAGAGGCGGATTGAAGCCAATACCGACAAGATCAGAGCCATCGAGCAGATCGAAGCTCCGAAGCGCGTCAAGGATGTACGAAGACTTGTCGGCTGTGTGGCTGCTCTCAGCAGGTTCATTTCTAAGTCTGCGGAACGCGCCCTGCCGTTTTTCAAAATCTTGAAAAAGGCAGGTCCAATGAAATGGACTTCGGAAGCGGAGGCAGCGCTGCAAGACCTGAAAGGGTACCTATCCTCCACTCCAGTACTTGTCGCACCTAAGCCGCAAGAGAAGTTGCTGCTGTACTTAGCAGCGACCAATCAAGTGGTTAGTGCTGCGTTGGTAGCGGAAAGAGAGGCAGATGAAGAGCCAACGGCCCCGGCAAGCGCATCCAGCGACAAGCAGGGGGCTTCCCCGACAAGCTCTGGCCCCGACAAGGATGAGTCTGCGCAGATGCAAGAAGAGGTGCGGAAAAGGATGGTGCAGCGCCCAGTTTATTTTGTAAGTTCCCTCTTGCAGGGGGCTAGATCAAGATACTCTGGGGTGCAGAAGCTGCTTTTCGGCCTCCTCATGGCCTCGAGAAAGCTGCGCCATTACTTCCAAGCACATGAGATAACAGTGGTCACTCGCTTTCCACTGAAAAGGATATTGCAAAATCCAAAAGCAACAGGCAGGATTGTAGAGTGGGCACTGGAGCTGTCAAGCTTTGGTCTTAAGTTTGAAAGTACTTCTACTATACAGAGCAGAGCACTGGCAGAGTTCATAGCAGAATGGACACCAACGCTAGACGAAGAGATTCCAGAGACAAACATCACCGTCAAAGAAGCAAGCAAAGAATGGGTAATGTACTTCGATGGTGCATTCTCGCTGCAAGGCGCCGGTGCTGGTGTGCTGCTTGTCGCACCCACCGGAGAACACCTCAAGTACGTTGTCCAGATGCACTTTCCCAAGGAGCAAGCAACAAACAATACTGCAGAGTATGAGGGTTTGCTTGCCGGCCTCAGAATTCCAGCAGAACTTGGGATCAAGAAGCTGATCGTGCGGGGTGATTCGCAGTTGGTTGTCCGCCAAGTAAACAAGAGCTACCAGAGCCCATTGATGGAAGCTTACGTCGACGAAGTGAGAAAGCTTGAAGAGCACTTTGAAGGCATACAGATGGAGCACGTTCCAAGAGCTCAAAATGACGTCGCAGACGGCCTGTCAAAGTGTGCTGCACTAAAGCTACCAGTGGAACCAGGGATCTTCGTGCTCAAGCCAACTCAACCATCTGTTACGCCATCAGTTGGGCAAAGCAAGAAGAGAAAGTTGGTCTCCGGTGACTACTTGCCGGCGGATCTTCCTGAAGTCGCCGCCAAGGTCCCCAAGATCAACGACCAAGTTGCTGAGGAACAGTCTGCTCCTGCGGACCCTAGGGTCCGTACAGTTGAAGAAGGCGTTCCCGACAAGTCTTGCCCCGGCAAGCTTGCCGGGGAACGTCCAGCTCCGGCCGAGCCACAGGTTCTTGCAGTAGAAGCTGACGTTCCCGCAGCAGCACTGATGCCTTTAGTCCTTGTTGTTGAGCCCCAAGCTCTAGCCTGGGCACAGCAAATTGTCCATTTTCTTCAAACTGGGGAACTTCCCGAAGAGCCAGAAGAAGCAGAGAGAATAACCAGGCAGTCAAGTATGTACCAGTTCGTCGGCAATGAACTGTGCGGAAGAAGACTCAATGGTGTTAGATTGAAGTGCATTCCCCGGGAAGATGGATAGAAGCTGTTGGCAGAGATACATGGAGGCATATGTGGCCACCACATTGGCGCAAGAGCACTTGCCGGCAAGGCGTTCCGGCAAGGTTTATTTTGGCCAGAAGCCCTCCAAGATGCAACTGCACAAGTAACCAAGTGTGAAGCGTGCCAGTTCCATGCCAAGCAAATACATCAGCCAGCTCAAGCTCTCCAAACGATCCCTTTGTCCTGGCCATTTTCGGTCTGGGGGCTCGACATCCTCGGCCCCTTTCCCCGCGCAGCCGGGGGCTTTGAGTACTTGTACGTCGCCATCGACAAGTTCACAAAGTGGCCGGAAGTGGAACCAGTAAGAAAGGTGACCGCACAGTCAGCAGTCAAGTTCTTCAGGTCAATTGTTTGCCGTTTCGGAATCCCTAACAGGATCATCACCGACAACAGCACACAGTTCACAAGCCGCACCTTCATGCAGTACGTCCAAGACCTTGGCGCCAAGGTCTGCTTCGCTTCTATTGCTCACCCGAGGAGCAACGGTCAAGCGGAGAGGGCAAACGCTGAAGTGCTGCGCGGACTCAAGACAAGAACTTTCGACAGGCTGCGCAAATGCGGAAGAAACTGGATTGAGGAGTTGCCGGCGGCTCTTTGGTCAATCAGGACGACACCAAATCGAGCCACAGGACAGACACCCTTTGCTCTTGTCTATGGAGCAGAGGCAGTTCTCCCCATGGAACTCGTATACGGGTCTCCTCGAGTGCTCGCTTACGATGAGCTTGAGCAAGAGCAGCTGCGGCAAGATGATGCGCTGCTCCTCGAGGAGGATCGTCTTCAGGCTGCTGTACGAGCTGCTCGATACCAGCAAGCTTTGCGCCGCTACCATAGCCGCAAAGTAAAAGCCAGAAGTCTCGAGGAAGGCGACCTTGTTCTTCGGCGCGTTCAGTCCGCCAAGAATTCCAACAAGTTGACGCCAAAGTGGGAAGGCCCTTATCGAGTGAGACAAGTCACAAGGCCCGGCGCTGTCCGCCTTGAGACCGAAGAAGGCTTACTGGTGAGAAACTCCTGGAACATTGAGCACCTTCGCAAGTTTCACCCATAAGGCGCGGTTGCCGTGATCCGCTCCGGCAACCATCTTTTGTACAAGTCTTGCCGCTGTTGCATGTAAACCTTTGTACAAAGCCGGGCGCAGACCCCGTGCATCAGTAAAACTTATGTGCATTACACAACTAGTCATTTTCTACCTTTTCATTTTTATTGCGTATACTATCTGACATTGTGTACAGCACGCACCCCCGGTAAGCAATAATGGGCCGCAAAGCTCCATGCCTATTGTTTCCTCCTTTTTCTTTCTTTTCTCAAGCAGAAGGAGTTTTTCCTCGCGCACAAGTTTGCCGGGGGAAAGGAGACAGTGGTATGGGGCCGTTCAAAGAGAGCCTCGCCTTGCCAGGAAGCAAACCGCACACAAAAGCTAAGTTATCAAAGTTTGAGCATTCAATTTTTTTAAATTCTTAAGGTTATCATCCTTGAACGACCACACTTTGTATGGAAAACCTGTGCGCGGAGGAACCTACTCGCGGCTAGACGCGCCCTTACTTTGTTTCGAGCACGCTCAACGGCTTAAATGTGCTGCGACAAGTGTCGCGCCCTTACTTCGTTTTCGAGCTCGCTCAACAATCTAAGTGTGCTGCGACTAGCTGTGGCAAGGTTTTTTGCCGGCAGTGGCGTTGCCAGCAGGCTGCTGAAGTTCCGCACTCAGCGCTCGCGGCAATGGTCCCCTTTGCCGGCAAGTCCCCTAAAAGCATAGGGTAAAAGCATACAAAGTAAAGAAGTCAAGTAAAGGAAATAACGTTGCATTAACTACCCAAAATAAAGTTATATTACAAAATGACTTGTCGCTGTTCTAACAAACTACTGTCCATAACGTGATTGGCAGCGACAAAGGAAGCAAAAAGAGAACAACCTAGTCTGCACGGTCACCATCAACCCTCCTGATCTTGCCCACCTTGGCCACGATGGGGGCGACAAGAGCCTTCAGCGCCTCCTGGTCGGCGTCGGGCGGCAAGGTCCTGAGGACGTTGTCGAGGTTGATCCCGGGGTTGCGGTAGACTATCTTCGTCAGCACTCTCTCCACAACCCCCGTGCAAAGTCTGCGCGCCTCGTTCGCCAGCTGCGTGGGGATTCTTTCCCGAAACTGCTCGAGGGCCGGCGCCACTCCCCTGAAGAATAAGCTCAGCTTGGCGCTGTGAGGGAGGTTTGCGTCGGGGGAGTACCCGAGGTGCTCCGTCCCCAGCTCCGCCATCTCCCTGTCGATGTCAGCGGCGGCGGCGACAAGCTCCTCGGTCCACTGCTCCACCGTCTGCCGGAAGTTGTTTTGGGTGAGGGCGGCGCTGTCTAACAGTGCCCTCTTAGCCCGGAGGTCCTCCTTCAGCTTCGTCTCCCGGTTCCTGGCGCTGTCAAGCGACGCGGTGAGGGTGGACAGCTTCAACTCCAAGTCTGCAATAGAATCCTTGGCGATGGCGAGTTCCTTGCCCTTGTCGGAGAGACGGACCTGCAGCTCGGAGTGGCTGTGGGCGTCTTTCTCCCTCTCCAACGTGAGTGCGGCAACCTTCTCCTCGCTCGTTTTCAAGTTCGTCTCCAATTGTGCCACCCTCGCCTCCAAGTCTCTCTTGGCGGTCTCTGCAGCTGCAGCGGCGTCCCTCGCCTCCTGCAGAGCCCCGCCAAGGGACTGCTCGCGAGCGGTAAGGTCGTCCTCATGGCTATCGAGGTCGACCTTCCGCTGCCTCAGCTCACCTTCCCGCCGAGACAGATCTTCTACGGCGAGCCGTTGCTGCTCTTCTGCTTCAGCCTTCTCGAGCAGGAACGCCTGATGCGCCTCGGCGAGCTCCCCCCGCTCCTCTGCCAAGGATCGGAGGGCCGCCTGGTTGGCGGCCCGGAGCTCTTCGACGCGCTTCTCCAAGTCGACGCCCGCCTTGGCAGCCAGAGCCTCTCGGGACTCCAGCTTGGCTTGCCTGGCGCGGTACAGAGCCAGAAGCCTTCGCAGGAGCCGCTCCTCCTCGGGCTCGCTGCTGCTGCCGGGCGCGTCGACGAATTTCAACCCGGCGGAGGCGAGGACTTCTCCATCGAAGCTCTCCCCCTCCACGGGTGCCCTTGATGAGGACGCCCACGGGAGTTGGATGAAGACCCCGTTGGCGGCCTCCAGATAAACGCCCGGCTCGGTCGCGGCAGCGGAGGGGTCGACGGTCGGTGCAGCGTCCGGCGCTCCTGCGGCCTCAGGGCCGTCAGTGCGGTCGTCGGTCCCCTCCTCAGCTGCCACGTCAGCGGCCGCGGCGGTCTCATCGGCGGCGGGCTCGTCAGCGCCGGTCGTCCCTTCAGCGGCAGCGGCATCGCCAGTATTGCCGCGTGCGGTTTCCTCGGTGGCGGCCTCCGTCTCCATAGGCTCTGGAGCGGACGAGTCTGAAGACAATAAAAGAAAAAGAAAGAAGAATGGTCAAGCAAATATCCAAAAAAAGAAGAAGTCAAGAGAAGAAAAGTACAAGAGTTACCTGCGCGGGCCTCTTCCTCTACGGGGTTCCTTGCCGGGGAGTCCTCCCTCGGCGGCGTGGAGGTGGCCCCCGCCGGCGGAGGGCCGCTGGCGCCTTCCCTTGGCGGGGTGCCCACCCTTGGCGGGGTACTCGCCCTTGGCGGAGTACCCGCCCTTGCCGGGGAGCTCCTCCTTGGCGGAGAGGTCGAGACATGTGGCTCGTCGGGAGCAGTCTCTTGGCGCTCCTGAGGCTACGGCTCTGCTTCTGCGCAAATCAGAAAATCAACAAAACATTAATAAGGATAAGAAGCACACGCGCGCCCGACAAGCGAAGAAGTGAGTAGAAGACTTACGCTGGGGGCTGCTCTGCGGGGCAGCTGGCTGGTCCGGCAAGCCTGTCGCGGGCGCATCCCCTGCCGCTGCGACGGGCTCGTCATCAAGGTTGACCACCGGGATCTTGGCCCTTTTTGCCGCCCTCTAGGCCAGGGTCCTGGGAGAAAAACAGGATCAGAATCAAGCGAAAAGAGATTCAAGACAACAGCAAATTGAAGAAAACAAGAGTTGCAGCGCTTACTCTTCCTCCTCCTCGTCGGAACTGAGAACGGAGAAGTCGAAGTCCGCCTCGCGCGTCCCGGCGCGAGGAGCCGGAGGAGTAGGCTCCCTCGGGCGCTTGGCGGGCGCCGGAGCCGTGGTCTGAGAATACCCCGCTCCGGTCGATGCCGAGGCCTGAGGGGCGGAAGGAACGGTGGAACCAGTCCGGGAAGATCCTCCCCCAGCCGCTGCTGAGGCGCGAGGCGCCCCCTTGACGGCCTTGCTCGTCGTGGTGGCGCGCGTCGAGCGACGCTGCGGCTGCTGGACCGCTGGCTGCCTCGCTGTGTCTGCGGCCTTGCGGAGACGCTTCTTCGGTTCAGGCAGAGGACTTGGTGGTGGCGGAGAACTTCCCGAGGATGAAGAGAAGTCGTCAAGGCCCAGAGACCCGCCCGAGTCTTCTGAAGAGTCGCCCGATTTGGCGCCTTGCTCGGCGGGCTCGCTCGACTCTGTGCCTTGCCCGGCGGCCTCGCTCGTCTCGGCGGGCTTCCCGGCAGGCTTTATCAGTTTGCGGATCTCTTCCTCCTCGGCCCGAATCACCACCTCCGTTGCATCCGCCTCATCCAAGGTGTACCCAAACTCGCCCGCGGCCTCAGCTGCGGCTGCCTCCTCCATCCTGGTGGCGATATACGCCACCTCCCGGTCGGTGGTGTCGCGGGTGAGACCTTTCTTCTCATCGGGATCGATCGGCAGCTCCACCAAGTTGTCGAAGAATGTTTGCGCGGCTTCGTCAGAAGGCGCCAGCCAAGTGGGGTCAACCCCGTGGGAGTCGCACAACGGCATCTCCGCGCAGATAGCACTAAGCGACGAATTGTTGCATAGTGGAACTACCCCCCGCGGCAAGGCGAACCACTCCGGATGTCTGGCGTCGTGCTTGAATAGCTCGTGGAGCATCCCTTTGAGCTCCAGGACAGTGAAATTATAGTTAAGGCCGGGGCGCAGCCTCATACAGTCTGCCGCGTTGCCAAACTCTCAAGTAGGCCTCTTCCTTTCCGGCAAGGGAGCAATGCGGCGACGAAGGAAATCAGCTCCAACAACTCCTACGGTGAGCCCAGCTTGCCGGAGACGAAGAATCCTAGTGATGGCTATCTTCAGCTTCTCGTCCTCAGGGGCCAGGTCACTCCAGTCCTTGCCGCGCACTATGGCAACTCGGCGCGGGGAAGTGAACTGCTGGGGTTCATCCTCCATGATCCAGCACCAGTTGGCCCTCCACTCCTCCCACTTCCCGCGAGCTCTCCAGTCAAGTATGCCTCTTTCTTATTGAGCCTAAAGATCCAAGAAATCCCACCGGACAGAGGAGACCCAGACTCTACCCGAGGTGTGAAATAATGGCGGAAGAGGGCAACATTGGGGAGGACTCCGACAAAGTTCTCGCACAGATGTGCGAAAACGGCCATGGTCAGGACATCATTTGGGGTGAAATCAAGGAGATGAAACCCGTAGGTATTCATGATATCACAAAAGAATTCGGAGTATGGTGGGAAGAGTCCGCAAAAGAAGAACGGAGCGAAATAGGCATACCCGCCCGGATACATGTCGCAGGCCTCGGCGGGGAGTACCCTGGTGCGCGGGTGCGGCTTTGTCTCCCTCGACCAGAAGAGGTAAAACTTGTCCTTCAACTCCCTCGCGCCGAGCCTCGGCGGGAAGACCACCATCCTCTTCCGCATTTCTGCTAGCTTCGCCGCCCGTTCAGTCTTCGCGGCTTTCGCCTTGTCGCCCTTCGGGGCCATGGCGGGGACAGCGAGGGGGGGCCGGCGGCGCTGGGAAGGCTGGCGGCGGCGGAAGAGGGGCGGAGCGCTGCTCTCTTTCAACCTTTGGGGAGGAGGGGAGCAGCGGGGGTTTCTAGAGGTTGAAGAAGCAATGAGCGAATGGAAGAAAACTGCCCCTGTTTCCCCTGCTTTTAAGGGGGAGAAGGGGACGTTCCGCATTTTCCCCATTAAAGAAGTAGGCCACGATCTCTCCCACGACGCCGCGATCGACGCGTGCCGTTAGGGAGAGGTGCGGTGGATACGGAGTGGGATGTGGCGCGCCGTGGGCCGCGTGTGCCCGTGCACTATTTTGGGCCTGGCCCAACAGCGCTCGGCACCGTGTGTGGCCCAGGCCCGGGGGCTCCTGTCGGTGTACTAAAGTAGGGGTACCTTAGTATCCCGACTTATGCATGGGCAGTAGCAGCGTCCCGAGGCAGGGCTTGCCACACGCCCGCCAAAGCCCACTATGGTTCCTCCGGAGCCATTCAAGAACAAAGTATTCAAGTTAAGAAAAAAGACCCCGGCAAGAGGAGCTTGCCGGGAAGGCCGCTCCAGGCTCAAGACCACCCCTATAGCATAAGACCCTGGCAAGAGGAGCTTGCCAGGAAGACCAAAGCATGGCATTTCAGGAGACTTGCCGTGGCGCATCGCGCGCCCCGGCAAGGCCCGGAGATCGACAAGCTTCCGGGCGCGGCAAGGTAGCGACCGCGGCAAGGCACTTGCCGCGGCAAGCGTCCACTATGTGCCCGCGCTCCAGCTCATCCGGCCACGCGTCGCCCTAGGGCCCTTCCAGGGGCACGTGGCGGAAGGCTGTGCAGCCTGGGGTACACGGTGGCAAGCCACGATGACGAGGCCACCGTCGTGGCAAACGGAGACGCCCGGACGGACGCTTTTTGCACTGTTTTGGGTGACGGTGACGGGCATTCAATGCCCTTGTCCCCCACCGTCAGGGTTAGGTACAGAGCACTGTACATACACTGTTACAACTACCACCATTTTTACGTTTTTACCCTCACCTACGTTGCCACCTGTCGGTGACCCCTTTGAACTATAAAAGGAGGCCCGTGCACAACATAGAGGAGGTCCCGATCTTCGATCACTCCCACGCTCGGTGTAGCCAGCAACCAGCACTGTAGCTCTTCTTGCTCCCGAGCCTAGAACACAATACAAATCAAAAGCAGGTGTAGGGTTTTACGCATCCGTGCGGCCCGAACCTGGGTAAACTGCCCGCGTGCTCGCCTCGATCTGCTCTTCGTGCTCCCTCCGCTCCCTTGCCGTACCGAAAAGGGGCTCCTGTCCCATAGGTGTTCGTGGGCGATCAGTTTCCCCGACACACCATGTCCATCCTGTTATATGATTCCAAACTAACCTCTCTGGATAGTCCTTAGTATCCACAACCTAGATCCATCTTGTTTCTCTGGTCCACAGTTCAAAATTTTCAAATTTCACCTACTGCAAGTTTGGACCAGATTTGCAAAATTTGGTGAAATTCATATTTTTCTTCTTCCAAAAATTCAGTGAAAATTCAGGCAGCCTCTAGATACATCAAGAGGCAACTCCACCAAATATCAGCCCCAGAAACATTTCCAGCATGCCAAAATCATTTCATCAAACACCTGGCTTACACTATGCTGTCAGTTTCAGAAAACTGCTAACTGAAGATTCACTGTCGACAGTGCAGTTCGTCAGTTCGTCAGAGCCGCAGCGTCAATCTCACTAGTGCCCGCCTTGGATCGATGCTCACTGCATCTCTTGCTTATCTAGCACACCGCACGCTTGCTTGGCGGCTTACGGGCATCGGTGGCGCCCTGTCCCGACCACGCCGGTGGTTTCCACGGCAACAGAACCTCCTGTGGCGGCCGACAGGGAGGATCCTGCAGCTCGACGCCGTTTGGCGCCGCCCAAGTCACCCCAGCGCTCCGCGTGGCCTTCTCCACTGCCAGCGCACGCCTGCAGCACCGTCGCCGTGGCCTGGCGCTCACAGAGCGCGTTCTCTGCCGTCGATGTGCGTCACGGCCATTCCGTCGGGGCAGCCCGTAATCACCCCTCCCCTGCTGAGTTAGGCATGGGAATGGAACCAGTGCACCTCCTAGTCGATGCTCAAGCCCCTAAACCCGCCGTCCAGCCACTGCATCGCCGTAATCGCTCGCCGGACTTATCCCGTTCACGGCAACCGCCTCGGGCCGGCTATATAAAGCGCCCCCGAGCTCGTTCTCAAGCCCGCACACCTCCACCATCTCCCTAGACCACGCCCAGCCTCTAGAAGAGCCTCGAGGGGCCCTTCTTCCACAACTCCGGCCAACTCCTTCCGCCTCGGGCTCCAGCAGCGTTCTCTCCGGTGAGGACTCCTCCGCCACCCTGGACTCGAGCGTAGCACCCTGACACCTACCTGAGCCTAACCCCCACTCCAATTTGACCCCAGAGATCCTCTCCGACGAGGCCCACGACCACCCGAGCCGCCGTCCGCCGGAGAAAGGATCGCCATCGACCGGGGGGGGG